>CM068367.1:275445812-275890653 GCA_034769895.1 Magicicada septendecula
TTTTGTGTATTAGTGCATTTCCAATTGTTTTTGTGTATTAGTGCATTTCCAATATTTTTTTGTGTATTAGTGCATTTCCAATTGTTTTTGTGTATTAGTGCATTTCAAATTGTTTTTGTGCATTAGTGCATTTCTAATTGTTTAAAATATCTAGTTTTATACACTTTCTGTTTACATAAATGAGTTTCATGTTATTGTTGATAGTTGTGCGTGTGTGATCTGTTTAAATTAGATTATTTGCAAAAGTTGATTCAGTCAATGAGTTGTTTTCAACAAAGCCAAACAAACAAACATGAAAAACAAACCCACTATATAAAAGAAATCAGAGCAATAGTCCTCACTCTCCAGACACTTCCTGAAATTCATAAAGAGTAAATGATAAACTTTTCTATAATAAACTACTGATATGTCCACCAAACAAACACACAAAACGTTCAGACAAAATTATTAGACAACACACAATTAGATAGTAACATTACAATATAAACCAGCTATTAGTTTAGCCAATCAAAGCAACTGTGTTATGTCATAATCAATTTTTTATCTTGTATCATTACAGTAATGTCATCAGTGGCGGCCGGTGACTTTTCAGCCATAGGGACGCAATCATAAAAAATTTTAACAATATAAAATCTTACCTGAAATGGAAAGTGGATTGGATGAAGCCAATTATTTCCTAAAAGTAAATTCCACTCTTCTATTTTTCATAGATATGAACTTTTCCAACACTTTGTCATTGAAACGGTCAATATCTTGCACTAAATTTGTATTTATGGACATCATTGCCTACACATTTAAACGATCATTACCCATAGTATTTCGCAAAAATGTCCCCTTAAACACTGTAGCATTATGCAGATATTCTTGCAACACAACATCAAGTTCTGCAGAAAAATCAACTAATTCTCTAAATATTCCACGATTTATCGATTCTTCATTCTCGTGGTGACCTCTAAGTGCCAACTTAAAAGCACTGCAAAATTGTATTCAACAAATAATACGTTTCAAAATATAACGGTTCTTTCTGACCTGTTCATTCAGGGGCGTACCCAGGATCTGAACTAGGGGAGGCAGTTCATGCCAGACCGAAGGGGGGGAGCGGTTGCGGCAAGGTATAACACGACGACATGTACTTCTTACAAAAAAAAAAACGAATTTGGAAAAAATCTTTTTATTAGTCACCATAAACACTATTGCCTTATTATTATTATTTTCTTATTATTTATTGTCTACACAGAGTTTAATTTTTAGGCTAATAACAATTTTCTCGGGTTTGCTGAAAATTTTTCTAAAACTTTCTTTTCGACCTTCTCCCGATTTTCTTTAACAAAATTTCGATACACGCTCATCAGACATAATCCGGTCAGCCTTTCCTCTCCGATAGTGCTCCTCAGCCAGGTCTTCACTCTTCGAAGCGTGCTGAAGGACCGTTCTACGGTCGCCGTAGTGGCTGGGATTGTGCTCAAAATCGAGAGGGGCCGCCTCATGGCGGGGAAAAAAACATCGGTTTCGTTTAAAAGGTCAATGACTTCAATATCCTTTAACTTGTCCTCAGTTAAATTCTTTTTCTTCCACAAGTTATACCATAGGTCCAGCTCCGCGGTGATATCTTCCAATTCATAAAACTCTATAAAGGATTCTGCGTTTTTTTTTAAGTCACTGATACTCATTTTGACCATGTATAGAGGATGTAGTTTTGTCAAGGCAAAAGATGGGGTATGTTCTTGGGAGAATCGAATATTTAGCAATGATATAAGCGAATCAAGATATGGTATAATTAGTGAACGCCTCCAGTAGTCATTATCACAGTCTAATGGCGGATTGCTCCGGTGTCTTTGCTTGTGAGCAAGCGGTGGACCAGAAATTTCTATTTCCGATTCCATTGCAACGTCTTCTGCTTTTTGAAGTAATTCGTCAGCGACTTGGTCTGCGTCTTCACGGTCTTTTTTGAGTATGTCAATGATTCCGTTAATGTGCTCTCCCACCTTGACCACTGGTTCCAATACTGCCGAGTATTTTGCTATTGTAGTTAGGGCAACGATGAACGAAGATATGGTAACCGCTGAATGCAGCTGGTACGCTGTTTTTCTCGTGGCGTAGTTTCCTCGATAGATAGATTTTTCCAGTGCGTTGACAAGCTCGGAGAAATGTTGTGCGAATATTCGAATGCTTTTGTATTTCTCAGACCATCTAGTCTCGCACATTCGCGAAAGATTGGGAGCCAAATTCCTACGAGCAGTCGATTCCCTGAAAAAGTTTATAGTATCCTTTACAGTGGCAATAGTGTTTCTAATTTCCGGTACATTATTTTCGTCGTTGACCACAAGATTTATTTTGTGGTTTGAGCAATGGAAAAATAATGCTCGAGTGTATTTTTTCCTTAAAATCGCTTGTACGCCACCCCCTTTGCCTGCCATTGTAGAACAGCCGTCAAAACCAAATCCTACACAGTTTTCTGGTGAAAAATTATAGCTTACCAAAAAATTGTCAGTTGCTTCTGCAATTGATGGGGCATTTTGTGATTTCAGCTCTACAAAACCTGTGAATTCTTCTCGGATTTTCCCTTGGCTTTCATCGCAGAAACGCAAGCCGATAGATAGTTGTTCTATCCCAGATATGTCGGCTGTTTCGTCAGCTAAGACTGCGTAAGCCATGGCTTTCTTAGCAACATTTATTACATTCTCCCTGATAACTTCGCCACATAAACCTATTAATTCGTTTTGTATTTTTGGCGACGTGTAAACGGCATTCCGACGACACTTCTCTAGGTGATCCTTCAATTTCTTATCGCCAGAGTCGATTCGTAAGTTCAGCAGATCAAAGAAAACCCCTTCATCCGCTTCTTTTCCTCTAAGAGGCATATCATGTGTGCCGCAGAAAACTACACAGGAAATAATCTATGACAATATTTGCTTGTTTTCTTTGATTATGTTTTGTTGAAAACTTTGCACTTGAACATCCACAGGCACATCTTCGAGAAAAGCCTTCGCAGCAGCTGTTGCAGTTTTGTGAAAGTTGGTGGCGACATGATTCCGGCAGTCCTCGTGCACATCCTTGAACTTCGTGAATGGCCTAATCATGAACGATCCTAAAACCCCTTTAACAGTGCCAGTGGCAGGAGGGAATAAAACACAGTGCTTACAGAGAGCACCCTTCAGTCGCTTGGAGTACACTAGCCATGGTGAGTATTGATCTAACCAGGCATGGTTAAATTTTCTTCGAAAATGGCTTGCATCAATTGCAAAATTGTAATTCTTGGGCGGAGCTCAGGGACTTTTTAACAACTCCTTCTTTTCCACCGTTAGCTGGAAAGCTCGTTCTACATAACAGCCTAGGTCATTTTCGTGGCAGCCATCATTCTCTTCAATTTCGGGATTGACTACAGAGGCAGAAACTTGTTCAGATGTTGATGGAGAAGATTCGACCCCAGGGGCAGCTACTTCCGCAGATGCTGAAGAATTTGACAGTTGTCCGGTGTCAGCTTGGCGATCTAGTTTCGTCAATGTTATCCTCGCTTCCACTGCTACTGTCACAACCCCTTTTCCTCTTAAGAGTTGTAGTCGCTGCAAAACATAGGTACACTAGTATTAGTAATTTTAAATACGCCAACTTGAATTTATACTCAGAAACAGCCCTTTAACCGATTCCTGTCAAAAAAATTTTTTTACCAATTTGATGTAAACAAAAAGTACTTTCCGACTGAACTATAAGTATAGGAAACAGAATTGTTGTCCTAAAAAAAAAGGGTTCGTGTAACTCAGTACGCGCGCCAGAAGTGAATCTTCTTTGCGAAGAAAACTAATTCGGGGCCCCTCGACCCCTATTTTGAATTTCCCCCAAAAGTAATTCTTATTTTGGAATTCAGCCAAAAACAACCTGTCATTAAATACCCCACATTAAATTTGTCGATTTTTGAAACTTTTAACCCCCTTTCCACCCTTATTATAAATTTTCCAAAACATTAGACCAAGCGCAATCGATTGCTCATACTCAAAAACATAAAACTGGAAAACTTCATCAAAATCGTCCAAGCCATTTCCGCGAAAAATAAATGTATTTAGTTTTTACTTCCATATTCCTTAAGGAATGGAAGTATGGTGATGGCAAAAAAAATCGTGTTCGAGATTATTGCAGATTCTGATTCTACTACACTCAAAACATGAAAAAAAGTCGTTTTCCGAAAAGTGTCTGTGTGTCTGTCTGTGTGTCTGTCTGTGTGTCTGTCTGTCTGTGTGTCTGTCTGTCTGTCTGTAGATTTTTTTTCTATGGCAAACGATAACTGCCGCAAATTCAAACAGAATCAAATAATTTTTTGCATACAGCCCGGTTTTGCAGAGTTCTCGCGACCTATTGTTTTTGGTGAAGATCGGTTGAGGGAAAGGGGTAGTTTACCTGCAACGGTTTTTTTTTAGCAAGGGTAATTTTGTTTGTTTGGCAAACGATAACAGCCGCAAATTCAAACAGAATCAAATAATGTTTCGCATACAGCCCTGAATTGTAGAGTTCTCAAGACCTATTGTTTTTGGTGAAGATCGGTTAAGGGAAAGGGGTAGTTTACCTGTAACGTTTTATGTTTTAACAAGGGTATTTCCTATGGCAAACGATAACAGCCGCAAATTCAAACAGAATGAAAAGATTATTTGCATACAGCCCTAAATTGTAGAGTTCTCAATACCTTTTGTTTTTGGTGAAGATCGGTTAAGGGAAAGGGGTAGTTTACCTACAACGTTTTTTTAGCAAGGGTATTTTCTATGGCAAACGATAACAGCCGCAAATTCAAACAGAATCAAATAATTTTCTGCATACAGCCCTGATTTTTTAAAAACGTTAGGCTACACGTTGCAATGTTACGATGTTGCATCTGTCGTCTGTCGCGTTGCATTTTTTTCTAATCACTCCCATAGTCCCATATAAAAATTTTTCATAACGCCGCTAAAGAAGTTTTACTTCAAAAGTATGAGTAATGAGTAGAGTACCTAATTACCCCTTAATGTAACTTACCTTTTCGAAAAAATTTCCTGATATCCATCTGATCCAAGGTCGCCGGAAATATGAAATCCACGTTTTGTCTGCTGTGACGTTGTGTGGCGACGTGCTGTGCTCTGTTATGCTATGATTGCTGCTACGCTGTGGGCTACCTAGAGGTGAGGTGGGTGAATACCTGATGACAGTTACATTTGGTGTTTAAAGACTCCATATACAAGGCTGGCGGGCGAGAACCACTCTATATTCAAAAGACAAAATAAGTTACATATTATTTTTATGTCTGACAAGTGACAAGGTTTTACATAAGAAGCTATAACCTATAATTTGCCATCTTACTTTTAAACAGTTACAAATTACAGAATAAATAATAGTAGGCCTATAAATAATTGTCAAATCCTTTGTGGCTTACCTTACAAAATGCTGTCACCAAATGTAATGCCCAACGCCCAAGGAAAAAACTAAAACAAGGTTAAAATTAGGAAGAAAAAGAACACGAAGTTATGTGTAAACTTTCAAGGCGGGCGATGTACAGTACTAGAGGTGGGCCGATATACCTGTAATAGGTATTTTGGAACGATATTTTTGTGAAACGGATGTAACAGTGACTGAAAAGTTGAAATACCTGTTATTCGCGGCGACGCTGTTCCGAGTCGAGACACGCCGCCCTCGCTGTTCCAAGTCGAGGCACACCCCCTACGCACCCACACAGACACACACACACAAAATGTACGCAAGATCACGTAAACCAAGGCCAAATACTAGGCGTACAAAAATATCGCTGGAACGCAAGGAACAGCCAGTAACGCGTATTTAAAATACTAGTTATTTCAAATACTAGTGGTATCACCGATACACAAGGAACAACGCGTTCCAGAGTAACAGTAGTATTTTAGTAACACCTAATATTTCAGGAACACCTAGTATTTCAGGAACAGGTAGTATCAAGCATATTTCGAGTAAGAACTAGTATGAGCCACTTTTTCGTCCTGTATACTTCATTCTGCGCAAAGAGACTGAGCTGTTTTTAATAAAGGAAATAATTTATCCTGCTGTTACATTTATTCTCGTGTGATATGCAGATATATAATACAGATTATATGCTAATAATTATATATTATACTAGTCACCAACTTGTAACTAAAATCGGTTGGTAAAACTTTGTTTTTACTCAAAAAAAACTTTATGTTCCGATCGTTAGTGAAATAGTTGAATTTAATTATATTGAGTTATAACCTATAGAGTGGCTGATGTTGATAAGCTATATTATACTTTTTATTAATGTGATTTTAACTTCACTACACATCTCACGTAAATGATGAGATTGTTGTAATGGACATTTATGCACTTTATCTAGTTCTGTTCCTTAAATATCTGTAATGCATTTAATTTACTTTTGTTGTTGCTTATTATTTATAAGTTTTTATTTATGTATTTATATTTATTTTATTACAATTTGTTTTTTATTTTTATTTGTAAAATTTTGCTTATTCTCATTCACTCTTGTGGCTTACTGTTATGTTTTTATTATACGTTTCTGATGTTTTTTCACATTATTTTTCGTGGTATTACGTGTAGGACTACTCTAAATTATTTAATTTCCCCGAGTTTCGCAACTGATTTGTCTAACCAATGTTAGTTTGTTTACTACTAGTGAAAACTTAAAATTGGTATTCCCAAAGGGAGATAGGCCTATAAATTCTCTTGTTTCTTATTTTCATTTAAACAGTAATAGTTTAATAAAGTCACAGTGTAAAGTAACACTGTTAATACTTTTAGTTTCAATTTATTTCTTATAACAAATTATATAGTATAGGTTATATAATATCTTCAAATAAATACACAGCAAGTAGGTTTATTAATATATTAATAGGTTTATCTAGGTGAAAATAAACCTACTTGGAGTGTATTTATTTGAAGATATTACGTAGGAGACCTGCAGGAAACTCAAAACGAGTTACTTACAAAGGATAATATAGGTTATGTATATATAGTATATAATAACAGGTATTTGTACCTGTTATTTTTTTGGAACGGTATTTTCATACCTAGTATTTTAAAATAACAGTTTAGCCCACCTCTATACAGTACAGAACGACGCTTACTTTGTAGCGAACTGTAGAGGGGAGCATTGACGTCATCTTGCCAGTGGTGCGAGCAGTTGACCTTTGGTATACACATGCAGTAACTCAACTAAAATTCTGAGTTGATAGAGTTGATACAAAACAAAACAGAAAGTAAACTAAAGACACGCTAAGCAGACCCGTGATATGAATTCGATACCAGATACCACATTAAAAAATAAAATTAAAATTCCCTTCGGGTATTGTCTTCGTCTTTCGTTTGGTTTAAGATATAGTTTCTTAACAGAACCCAGCATAGGCTACGATATCCTAGTTGGTTAGGTGTTCGCTTTGACTGATTTATTATTATACTTTTAGCTTCTAGGGGGGGCCCCCCTGCCCCTCGCTGGGTACGCCCTTGTGTTCATTCAAGAATATGTGTCCGAAAAGCTGAATTAAGCTGTGTCAAAATATGTACTTTGCCTAGTAAAGCCAGTTGTGTGCATGTATTAATATGGCTTTGAGATGATTCATGTTTTTTTTTTAATTTTAGTAGGAAGATGATGCAAATCTTTTATACTCTTTCTGGCCCAATTTGCATCCGTTTCTATTCCTGCAGGGTTGAAAAACAGTACAACAAATTCAAAACTTCACACCCACATATCCAATTATTTCATTTATAAATGTCTCTTGAGAAACATCAAGTAAATGTCCTATTTTGGGTTTTCCTTTCACTGGTCTGTGTTAAATTTAAATCAGGTAATGGCCAGCCTAATTTTTTAATATTTATTTTATCCTCTAAACAAAGCACAGCCATTCACAAGATAAAAGGCATTCTAGGAGACAAGTATAAGTCAAAAGCAAATAAGAAAATTATATACGATGCTCTAATACAAAATAATGTTAAATAAGGAAACAAAGAATGACCAATCAAGGACAGGACAAAAAATTTACTTAATACAACTTTTGGTATTGAGCTATATGAAAATCAAAACATGAGGAATACCAAATGTTATAATGAGAGAAACAACATTTGGGAGAGAATCAGTTGCTCTGTACAGTTACGGATGAGATCAATACAAATCAATTGAATGATACTGCCGTGTCTATCCTATCAAAGTCATACAATCAAATCAGAACCACCAAGAAAAAGATAACAAAATAGATCCAGGGAGACTAGTATAGAAGGAACTGCATGTGCGATGTGAATAGGGTGTTCATGTTCATAAGGTCTTGAATAGGATCAGTGATTGACTAAAGAAGACTGGAGTTTGGGCATTAAAGGTGACAAACAATACTACAGATCTGATAAGCAAAGATGAAGAAAGAGAAAAGTATTTTAAAATCAGTTATAATTCTAAGATAACAAATATGATAAAAAACATTAAAACCCAACAAAAGTTTGAGCATAACAAGAAATATTACAAAGCAAAAATATGATTTTGTCAATAAAATTTAGGTATAAATTTATTACTGTATAAAACGTTTTGAATTCTGTGCTTTGTATGTATTTCAATTTACTTTTTTTGAGCCTTTTGTTGAAAATACTTCAAACTTGAATTAATTGTGGGGTAGTGATGAATGTCTAGTTAACACTGCTATTATAAGAAATAATCGTAAAATCTAAAATATTTTAATTGTTGTAATTTAGCACGCCATCAAAAAGTACCAAAAACTATTAGAAATTTTTGTCAGCAAAAAGTAGAATTTCATTACTTCCTTAATTATTGAGATTCTGTTAAGTCCACAACTGTGATCTGTTACTAATAGATAACTATACATATTAATATTAGGTATATAATTAAAGTTGTAAACTTCTAAATAACAAAATATAGTGTAATAATCCTTACTCTAATTTATCTATATCAGAGACAAACAATAAAAGGATCACACAATCTACAGCTTACAGACCTCCTGCTGCTTTGTATTAAAAACATTTAAGTACTGTCTGAAATGTTCAGAGTAAGAAGCAATGACAAATTACAGGAAACTTTTTAAATAAAATGTAACACAACACTTCAACAGCACGTGTTTGCTCCAAAAAAAATCAGTTACTTAATAGTAACTGATGTTCAAGTATGAACAGTACTAATACTAACATAACAATGTTTTGAAATTACCAACTACCAAAATGTACCTAAAATGAATGTAGTATTTTTAACAGAATATTATTATTGGGACTCAGAATAAATATCTTTCTGACATGAGTTCAATATATTAAGAACACAAATTAAAAGTAATTCTATAACATAAAGTTTACATAAATGAAAACTTCTAACCACATTCATTTGAACACTAACTTGTTCACTAAGAGAGAATATATATTTTTAGTTTGCACAGAAATAAAAAATAAGTAATTTATGTAATTTATAAAAATAAGGGTAAATTTACTTGTCAACACCAGATCAACTACAAAATATAATAAATGTAAAGTTGTAATAGATACAAACTGACAAAATAACGGTTTTAACTAAAATTCAGAAAATAAATGTTTCATTGGCGTAGAATATTGAACAAAACATTGTGTGTTTATTCATTCAGGCAGATAAACTGGTCAAAAATAATCCAGTATCGCACAACTGTGAGACCACATATTATTGTTATCTGTATAATGCCACTTGAAGATAAAACGTACCTGCCTGATACTCTTTTGTTTTACAGCCTTCATATCTCCAACCTTTACAATTGTGTTCCTAAAAATGTGACAGAGTTGTGCAAATATATTTGAGTTGGCTACATTTAAAATAAATTAACAATTGTCTGTTAAGTAAAAGAACAAAATATGCAATATGTGTTTTGGAATGGTAAGTATCTTAAGTGGAATACTTTTAAACTAACTAGTTGTTGTAAGCTCTTAAACAATATTCCGTAAATCCAATTCTTTTCTTTCTTTTGTGTGTGAAGAATTAGTCAGTAAAATTAAGAAGACAATGTTAAAATATTCAAGAAAATCAAGAGGGTAATGAACATTTTAATTTAAAGTACATACCAGCGCAGAGTGTACAGTGTTCATTAAGTAATTATTATTGTTCATTAAAATAAAAGTACAATTTCTAAACAAGGATATATTTTAGTTTCTAAACATTTTAAACTCCTATGGTCACATTTATTTTATATGTGATTGTTGCTCACTTGTTCAAATTTAGTTACTTCATGGTGGTGTTGTTTGCTTATATATATTTCATTTCATGGAATATATCAGTAAGTATGTATTTAAATTAGTTTCAGGGCAACGTTAGGTTATATATAGTTAAGGTTATTTAGTTTACTAAGTTGTGGTTATGTAACCAGATCAATTCATGTTCTGCAATAGTTTAGTAGATAATTCTACAAAATGAATTAGGCCTAAAGGTCACAGAGGTATTAATATTAAAGCATTTTTATTTGGAAACACATACTTTAAATAGGTAAGACTCTATTAACTAAAGATTCATAGTATAAAAGTAAGTTCACATGGTCAAAAATGTTCGGTTATATACTAATAATAATTATTATTATTGTTATATACTAATAATTTAACATCTAAAATATTAAAGTACTAAACTTCTTTTGTTACTGAAATTAATCTTTATTCGTGATTATTCTGAAAGTAACTATTGTTTTTATAATATCAATATTGTCACAGGCTGTAAACTTTTTTGTGTCATGTTACATACAAGTGTAGTTAAATTTGCATACTCTTAATTATACTAAAGTTCACAGAAGAAATTCAGCAACACACTTTTCTTTGTTCTGGTAGGTACCAGTGCATTCAATATAAATATCAAAATATATTTTTAATTCTGTTTTCTTCTTCTCTTTCTACAGTAGACTAATTCCTGTTTTACTCAGATTAAAGGAGTTCTCACCTCGTACTTGCTGGTCAGATTCAAGACTTCTTTCCTAATGGCAATGTTCTTATAACAACATGCACCAAATCATGTTTATCCATCAAAATTTGTCTTCTTTTTACATTGGCCCTTTCATTTATTGCACCCAATAATGCATTGATTTCTTAAGCCTTCACTTTGCATCCTGGCCTACCTGATTTTCCTACAGATTTTAAAAACGACCGTTTGGTCTTGTTACTGAAGCATAGATTAAGATCCCTATATGGCAGCATTTTATGCAAAGATACTCATGCTGGTGGGCCATGGTGGGTACTTAATAACAAACTAACTGAACATAATAACTTCTTCAATTATTAGTAAAGGCTTATTGTGTGTTTAGTCTTAATTACTTAATTTAAAAGGAGCATTCTAATCAATGGCTTGATTAAACTAAAAATTAAACTCCTAGAAAATATTATTCAAATATACAGCTCCTTCACAAAATAAAAGAAATGTAGTGCAGGAAAGATAAATCAATACCTTACTTTTTCATTTTGCCAGATGAAACAATCTAATCACTAGGAAAATGTTAAGATGGTTGCTGTAACAATACACGGACTCAGAACAGACGTCTTGTAAAGAGGGATTCATTTTTCACTCTTTGACTTCTGAAGTGTTTTGCGTTTTTCCATTTTATTTATTGGATAATTTTCCTATCATAAATGCAAGGCCATACTTTAATTCATTCTTTAGTTAGTTCTTATTAGGAGTTTAATCTTTAGTTGTCCACCTGTCTACATACTTACTGGAGAGTTTCAGATTTTGAGAATTCCAGATTGCACAGAGTTTATAAGATGCCTCCATTTGCAGTGGTTTCTTATACCTTTCATTAAACATACTGTATATCAAAAATTTCCAAGTCTTTTAGGTTTAGCTCCAAATTAATATCTAATATACCATACACTAGCTTTTTCATAATCCAGTCTATCACTGTCAGCAAAAGCATTAGTGACAGAATACATCCTTCACTAAACATCTTATCTAACTTTTTTTTGCTGTGAGATAGCTATTCTTCATCCTATACAATTCAGGTACAATTTTCACACTAGACTATTATCATTCTTTTCTATTTGTCTGGGATTCTATACTAAAAATTTATTCACTTTACCTTTCTGCCTATGGAATTAAAAGCCTATGATGCATGGGTGCATTTTAAGTATTTTAAGAATCCTCTTACTCATTTTAAGTACCTGTCCAATACTATGCTAAGTACGTATATGGATATGATGTATAATCTCCCTGGTCTGAATACTTCCTAATTGTCATGCAGTTTACTGGCAAGATTGTCTCATAACCAAATACCCTGCCAAATAATTCTCATATGTAAATTTGACAGATACAAATGTATATAAAGTAAATCAAAAGCTTTTCTTGAGTTTTGTTCATCACTTAGTATGTAATGCACTTTTTTAATTTTGGAACACTGTATTTTTAGATAAAATGTTAATTAAATTTTACCTCAGCCGGAGCCAACTTTCTCTTGTTTACAAGCAACTTCAGAAGCTGTCAGCTTCCTACTATATCTAATACAACTTTGCTAGAGATTTTGATTACCAAATTATAATACTGTACCAGTATCACATCATATATATTTTCATATAAGACCAAATGGACTATGCTTGTACCAACAAAAGTAAAGTGTCTCACAAAAAATTTTTTAAATGTGAATTAATTAAATACTAGCCTTCTTGTATTTGTTATTTCACTTAGGTGAAAAGTGAAAAAGACTTTTCTCCTCTACAACAGAAATTAGTTTATGGAGTGTCAGTGGCGAATCTAGAATTTGGCTATGGGGAGAATCAGTTTCATACAAAAGAAAAAACAAGTTAAGACTAATCAACATTACTATCTTTAAAGTAGCTGAAATCAGTCCCATTAAAGTAAATGGTAATAACACAATAAAAATACGGGTTATTGAAGCATCATTTACAAGATACTTATTGACTGAAATGGTTTTACCTATATTTCAAACATATACGCTAATGCTGTGTAATAAACCTGATTGTATATTTAAAAAGAGTTGCTACTATATTAGCGTACACAGATGGAAATATAGTAAAACAGCCTAAAAATTAAGAGATTAACAAAATCCCAAAGTCGAAAACTTTTTTGACCCTCTGGGTGGGTTCAGTTCCATTCCCCCCCCCCTGAAAATATGCCCCTGTAATGTCCTAGTCCAGATACTAACCATCTATCTGCATGCATGTAATGTTGAATCTTGCTATTCCATGTTTTTGAATCTTGCTACTCTTTTTTTCCCATTTCATTTGTTTCCAATTCATGTTTGCATTACTTACAGAGTTGTATGAAAAATGTTTTTGCCAATAGTTGTGTCTGCAATTAATCAACTTCTACTTAATTATCAAAAACTTCATGTTCAATTGCAACAATGGATAAATCATTTAATCTTTGCTGAACCATGGTAGTCTTAAGAAATTTTTTGTGACTTTTAATTTAGAAAACGATCTTTACCGAGATGCAGCTGATACCACTAATGTGAATAATAACCTTAGTCCTATTACTGCATTTGGGAATGTTGAGATCATTTGAAAAAAGAGTTCATTCAATCTGGACAGTACTTATTTTAGTTTGCGTCATATATATAGAATCATATTTTTATTTACTATTATTAATGTAACAAGACATTGTTTGAACATGATTTTAATTTACAATTAAATTTATACATCCTGATTGGTCAAAACCAATCACCCCATTAGTGGGGGCTAAGCAAAGTCTACAGGACAGAACAATTCAAATCAGTACTTACTCACATCTCATGCGTGGAGGTTGTTAGGGTAAAGTATGCCTATACAATACATTTGTGGCATCACCTTACTTCACGTTTTCATTTAATATTTTTTTTTTTACATTCAATTAACTTCAGTTCGCCGACAACAGTGTAGGTGAACATTTCATGAGTACAAATCGTACATGTCAATTCAGTGTTTTATAATACATCTAGTGGCCTCGTTAGTGAAGGATCTGCAGCAACATCCACAGCATCCCTTTGGGAAGGCCTTCCCTAACAACGCCCCTAACCTCTTTCATCTCATCATCCAGCATCACGACCTCAGGCAACATACTGCGTGTATGTGAGTTCAGCATTTAAAAGAAACTCTACTGACACAAGATATGTGTTATACTTTATTCAATCATATAATGTAATTGACAATTTATTAACTGTATCTTTTGCAATCTACATAAAATTCCAGTGTTCACATTATAGGGACCGGCAATTGCCCCAGAAGTGTATCGCTGTGGGGTTAAGAACCTATTCATATTTATGACAACAGTAAAACCAGTATGGCAGCATTTCTCTTACTTTATGGGTTATAAATAACTAAAGTGTAAAACACAAAACATTACACAACATATTTATGGTCCTCTAGGCCCGATTTCTCTACTGTGAGCAATACTGGACATGCTTAAAAGACAGTTAATTTGAGTCAGTTACATTCATTGTAAGCAATACTGAACATGTTGTTACATAGAGTGCACGTTGGAAACAAATATCTATTGTGTTTTGAACAAAACTGGACCTGTGTGCGTAGACAGTACAAGCGTCGTTTCCTTGTCTTGATAACATTGTTAAGCTATTCATTTCAATAAGTAAACATTATAATCAGTGAAGCATAATTTTATTATCTTTATTTAACAATTCAATCTCTATACCGAACAGTTCAGTAAATCAAAATGAAATACACTAGTTTCTCTCGACAAGGTAAATTACTCCTTAATCGCTTTAGTAAAATATCTCAACATACACAGACATTAATTGACATTTACGAATTAACAGAATCAGATAAACAAAGGGCACTATCCCTATATGAGGAAACTTGTGAAAAACATAAAAATTTTGAGAAAAACTTAGAGAGATTATTTAGCGACGCTACTGTGCTCGACAAAACAGAAGAATCAGATATACAAGATTTAAGGAATCAAATCAATTATCTGTTTATCGAAATAAGCAGTAAATTACATCCAATTTTACCACCCAACGAACAAAACAACCACAACAGCATGACACAGTCAAACACGTTTTCGGAAGCGGTATCAGATTACCTAAAATACAACTGAAAATGTTTAATGGCGATATCTCCCAATGGATTGCCTTTTTTAATTTGTTTGACATAACTATGCATAAAAATCAAAGTTTAACCAAAACTGAGAAATTTCAATTTTTGCTTTCTTCACTTTAACATGAGCCGTGTTGAATTTAATAAAATCATTACCTCTTACTAATGAGAACTATCTTATTGCATATGATATTCTAGTTAAGAGATACCACAATCCATGAATATTACAATCATTGCATTTAAATCATTTAATTGACTTGCCTACTTATCACGATGTTAATGCAAAAAACTTGCGAGCTTTCATATGCCAATTTAACGAACATGCAACAGGTCTAAATAGCTTAGGATCGGATGTCCAAGACAACAATCCAATCTTGATAACATTACTTTTATGAAAGTTCGACTTCTCACTGCGCACACGCTTTGAGTCTAAGCAAAACAATTCACATGAGTTACCAACACCAAAGGAATTCATTAAATTTTTAGAAGACGAGTGCTCCCATATGGAGAATGCGTGTTTAACACAAGTGCCAAAACCAAATTTTCAAAGACAACCTGTTAGCAAAGTTTTTAAATCAACCAATGTTAAAAATAAAAATGTAACAACACTTACAGTACAAACTAGTAAATTAGAATGCTCGTATTGCAAGGGAGAACATTTAATTTTTCAGTGCCCTAATTTTTTCAAATTAAAACCTGAGCAAAGGTTTACTTATATTAAAACAAGTGGTTTGTGTATAAACTGTTTAAGTGACCATACTTATCAAGATTGGAAATGTAAGAGTACATGCCGCCAGTGTAACAAACGTCATAATACGCTATTACATTTTACAAAAAAAAAACCAGCCAACTCAGTATGTAACGATAACGGTGTGACGTCACAGTCAACATTGCAGGTTGCCGTATCACAAACAGCTGATTACAAACCATGGATGTTTATATACTAACTGTTTATATATTAACATCCATGTTACAAACAACACTGCACTCTGTTCAAGCAATGAAGAACCCTAGTTATAACACATACATCACCCTTTTGGGCACAACTCTTGTAAAATTAATGTCTTCAAACAACATACTGTTATAGCAAGAGCTCTTATTGATTCGGCTTCTAGTTGTTCCTTCATAAATGAGGATATAGCTAATAAACTCAAAATAAAACGTGAGTTCTCTAACCAAATTTGTAACGTCAATGGAATTTCGGGTGCTTCTGTTAAAACTAAGGGTAAAACATACATTGATTTACTCACTCTTGACAACAAACAAATATGCACGTCTCTTCCAGTCCTCATATTGGATAAAATCACTGGCAAACTGCCCTCTTGCACCATATCTCCAGAAATCAAGGAGAAACTACTTCATTTTAAATTAGCAGTGTATCCCACTTTTGATAAGAAGGGTCCTATTCAAATGCTTATAGGTGCAGACATTCTAATGCAGATAATTAAACCTGCAAAATACAGTTTAGGTGAAAACATGCCCTATGCTTTAGATACAGTTTGGTTTCATCATAATAGGTAAAGCCTCAATCGTCAGCACAGATAACTATGACCATTATGACAGTAACATTACTACACTATTCAAAGTTCATGATGATCCTCTTCACAAACTTATGACTCAATTCTGGCAAGTAGAACAACCACCTGAAGTAGACCATTTTACACCTGATGAAGTTGAATGTGAAAACCATTTTCAAAAAACACACTCTAGATCTCCTATCACTGGGAAGTATACTGTCAGACTCCCATTCAAACAAAGTTCAGAACTTCTTGGTGATTCATCAAGCATTGCTAAAAGAAGATTTTTTGCGATAGAAAAGAAACTTCACTCTCAACCTGGGCTGAAAGAATTATACTGTGATTTTATGAATGATTATTTAAATACAGGACACATGAAACTGTGTACCAATGTAGTTACAGACAAACCACACTATTTTTTACCTCATCATGGTTTTAAACATAACAGCACCTCTACATGTCTTCGAGTTGTTTTTTATGCAAGCTGCAAGACGAGTAATAATGTATCGCTTAATCAGTTACTTCATGTTGGTCCTAAATTATATAATGACATTGCTACTATCATAATAAACAGGCATGATAAATGTTTTATCACTTCCGATCTAAAGCAGATGTTCCACTCTATCGACCTTGACGAGCAGGATAGATGTTACCAACTAATCTTTTGGTGTGACAATCCACAAAGCCAACTACTAGTTTACCAACTCAACACTGTTACATATGGCATGGCTTCAAGTCCATATTTAGCTAATAAGGTAATACAACAACTCACGGAAGATGAAGAACACAACCATCCTTTGGCTTCAACAGCCTTAAAGGGCCAAATTTATGTTGACAACTTAGCACTGGGACATGACAGTCTTGAAGAAGCTTTAACATTACAACATGATGTCATTCAACTACTTTAAAGTGGTAACTTTCACTTAAGAAAATGGACAGCTACCGGCAATCAGGTAATCATCCAAAATTACTGGGTGATATTCCAGCAGAACATCAAGAAACCCCTATCTACTTTCGTGATCCAGGTCACCCACTAATAAGCATATTAGGTTTACAATGGTTACCAAACACAGAGTGTTTTACCTACAAAATTAGCATAACTGACAATTCAATTGAAACCAAAAGAACAGTTCTATCTACAATTGCTAGATTATATGATCCATGTGGTTTTTTTGTCACCGGTCATATTTACTGCTAAATCTTTTATACAACTCTTGTAGACTTTAGGTTGTGAATGGGACACACCCCTTCCTAAAGAGATTGCAAACAAATGGAATACTTTTCTACAAGAGTTGCCTGTTTTGGAGAAATTATCAATACCTCGTCATATAGGTGTCTCTGAGGCAACAAACATGGTTTTTGTGTTGCTTCTGAGCATGGTTATTCAGGTTGTGTGTATTTACGTACGTGTGACAGTTTAAATAACATCAAAATCACTCTCATTTTAGCAAAATCCAAGGTAGCACCCCTAAAGAACATTTCATTACCCTGATTGGGATTATGTGGCGCATACCTACTAGCACAACTTATGAAATATTCTATAACTATTCTTTCCAAAACAACTTCTATCAATTCTGTCCATGCATGGACTGATTCTAAAATAGTATTGTGTTGGATATCAACACCACCATATAAGCTAAAAACATTTGTAGTGAACCGTGTAGCTCAAATTCAGGAATATCTACACCCTACTTTCTGGTCGCATGTACAATCTATGCAAAACCCTGCTGATTGTGCCTCTAGAGGCTTGCAACCAAGGCAACTTATTCATCATGATATTTGGTGGAGAGGTCCCTCATGGCTACGTGCAGATATTACTAAATGGCCAAAGAAACCAGAAGATATACCAGTTTTTGATCAGCTTCCAGAAATTAAAAATACACATTTAAATGTTTTTATATCTGTGAAGGAGACACAGTCTATGTCTGACATCTTGCACAAATATTCCTCATGGAGTAAACTTCAGAGAATAATCTCATATCTCTTGCGATTTTGGAACAATTTAACTTCCAAAATTAAATATACAGGAAATCTAACTGCACATGAGATTCAACAAGCAACATATCGGATTTGTCATTTAGTACAACAATCTGAATTCCTTTCAGATATTAACAACATCAAGAGAGGACAGCAATGTAGTCTTAAATTACAGCGTTTATCCCCAATCATTGGAAATGATGGATTGATAAGGGTAGGAGGCCATCTTCAAGACTCCAGCTTAAATGAAGATGTGAAACATCCTATTTTACTTCCAAAAAAACATTTTGTTACAGATCTCCTTGTCAATTACTATCATTTAAAGTATGTTCATGCAGGACCACAACTGCTTCAGTCGCTACTCAGCAAACAATACTGGATCTTATCTGCCAGGAGACTTATACGATCACATATTCACAAATGTATGCAATGTTTTCGAGCCAAACCAACCACCGTATTTCCAAAAATGGCAAGCTTGCCTGAAGCTCGTATTCTTCCAGCGCCATCTTTTCAGAAAACAGGGTTGGACTATACTGGTCCCATTGAAATAAAGGTTCATACACTGAGAAGAGCACAAGTCGTCAAGGCTTATCTTTGCATATTCGTTTGTTTTACAACAAAGGCACTCCATATCAAGATTGTGACCGATCTCTCAACAGAAACTTTTGTAGCAGCATTATCACGCTTTATATCTCATAGAGGACTTCCTTCTGATCTGTATCTAGATAATGCGACCAATTTTGTTGGTGCACAAAATAAAATAGATACGATCATTAAGCATCTTTTGTGTCAAGAGTATACAAAAAATAAATTAAATGAATTTTCAATTCACAATGCAATTAAATTTCATTTCATCCCACCCGCAGCACCTCATATAGGTGGTTTGTGGGAAAGTGCTATCAAAAGCAGTGGCGAAGCTAATGTGTAAGTACTGGGTAGGCTGATAAAATATAAATATGTTTCCTTACCTTATATTTTTTGTAGCTCACATAACTTTCAACAAAACATGCATAAACAAATCACTAACACCTAAATATGCCCAAATCAAAATTAAACACAACAACCAGGCCGCCTGAATAACACAAAACATCGCACAAAGAACATACATAAAAGAATCAATTAAACAACTATATAAGAAAAAGACGCCCTCAACCGCAAAGCACTAACACTACACCTACAAATCGCCAACACATACGGACACAATTACATGACTGAACTAATACATCACACAAATGAATGGACAAAAAAACAAATACATAACATACAGACAAAACACGACAGAAAAATAAAAAAACCTGACACCAATCAAAACAGATATAATTCCCTCGCACAAATTCTACCCATGTACAGTAAACCTCACGAACGTCACACTCACAAAAAACGAACAAACACTCCTTGATAAAGGCCTAAAACATAACATACATTACAAACATAACAACCAAACACTAACAAAGCTCATAATTGACACAGAAACAAATATACAAACACAGCACAAGAACATCAAGACACATTAAGACATAATATAAACAACACAATAGGAGTACATAAGACACCAGACAACAACAACCACAACTCAGAAATACACACAGCCATCAAACTGAGGGAAAATGCACACAAACACAACATCACATTTGTAAAAGCTGACAAAGGCAACACGACTGTAATTATCCCCACAGACAACCTACACAAAAAAGTACAAAACTTCATGGAACAGAACAACATCACAGAACTAAAACACGACCCCACCGACAGATACCAAAACTCAGTAAAACAAATAGTCAACAAAGCCAAACACATTATGACACATAAACAAAAGCCCTACATGAAACAAATCCGACCATCAGCACCTACACTCCAAGCGCTTCCCAAAATCCATAAAGAAGACATTCCGATCCGTCCCATTATCAACTACCGTAATGCCCCTGCACACAAACTGGCAAAATATCTAGACAAAATTATTAGACAACACACACAAATAGACAACAAAATTGCAGTAAAAAACAACACTGACCTTGTAACAAAAATAAAAGACATACACATCCCCCATAATGCCACATTAGCCTCCTTTGACATTAAAAACCTGTACACAAACATCCCAATCTCTGAAACAATCACCATCCTACAAAACAAACTCAAACAGAACAACACACCAGACGAACTTATCAACGAAATAACAGAAACTCTGAACATTATCACAAAACAAAACTACTTTACTTATAACAATAAATACTACACAAAACGATGGCCTACCCATGGGCTCCCCCATATCCAGCATTCTAGCAGAAGTCTTCCTCCAACACTTAGAAAAAACAAAAATACTCACAAACAATGACAGACACTCACATAAAATACTATATTGGCACAGATACGTTGATGACATTCTAATACTATACAGGGGAAACAAAAGACAATGTGAACAGTTACTAACGCACATAAACAAAATACATAAAAACATAACCTTTACTGCCGAATACGAACACAACAATACCATAAACTTCTTAGACCTCTCTATCACAAAACTTGAACACAGGCACAAATTCAGTATAAACAGAAAACCGACTACAACTGACACACTAATACGCAACTCCTCCAATCACCCAATACAACACAACTAGCTGCCTTCAGAACCATGATACATAGACTTAACAACATCCCTCTAGATGAAAAAGACTACAAAGACGAACTAAACACGATAAAATATCTAATGGATACGACAGAACAATAGTCAATAAACTCCTACACAAAACAAACAACAGACAAAGAAAGAAAACAACAAATTCATAACACTAACATACATCAACAAACAAACTGAAAAAAATAGCCCACAAATTCAAAAATGCAGGATACAGAATCGCTTACAAAACTACTAACAAAACAGAACACACACTATCAAAACACATGCCCAAAGCACAAAACAAATTCGATCTACCCAGTGTATACAAGCTAAATTGCTCAAATTGCAATAAATTCTACATAGGCCAGACAGGACGTAGCTTCAAACAGAGATACATTGAACACACAAAAGCACTCCACACCACTACAGAATCTACCTTTGCAAACCACCTCATTGAAGCAAACCACACATATAAAAACATCGACAATAACATGAACATTCTACACGTACACACAAAAGGCCGAAAACTAGACACTCTAGAACAATTAGAAATATACAAACACACAAAAACAAATAAAAACGACATCCTAAACGAACAGACACAATTCAAATCACACGCATTATTCGAACACATCTCACCACACACACACAGCTTCGATCTTTCGAAAAACTATCCCGTCGCCAACAACAAGACGGACAACGCTATCTATGGTAGCCTCTGATGAAGCCTTCTAAAGGTGAAAGCCGGTTTAGGCTGTAAGGTAAAACTTTACGTTTTTACTTATAAAAAACTTAGTGTTCCGAGTCGTCAATACTATAGTGATATTTAGTTATATTTTTTTATACAATAGGTCCACACGTCGATTCTTCTTTGTTGCGAAAATATCAATTACACGTTTCTTGAAACTCTGACCAATAGAAAGTTCTTTAACTAAACTTTTTTCAGTGGCGACTGTACTGAGAGAACTTAATCGTTCATTTGTCTTTGAATTTTGGAGGCAATTTTTTATCCTTTTTAATGTGCTCATACTTCTTTCAGAGGAAGCTGTAGTAACAGGAAATGTCAAGACCAACTTGATAAGTCGTGTCACTTCTTTATAGATGGTTTGAAGATCATTGCTAGTTATGAATTTCAGAAGGTCTACAAGGGAGTAAATATTTTTCTTCATCTACATAAATATTCTTTAATTCATTTTCCAATCGTTCTTGGTTGAAAAATGGATACGTGGACAGAAGGTTGTTTAATTTCATTGCAGGAAAATGTAGTTTATATCCCCCAAAGCTATTTTGATCCAGCAATTCGACAAATCTGATCTTTTCAATATCTCCAAAACGCGTTTCCATTTGTACAGTCAGTGTGTCCAAAATTTCGTAGGTTAAAAGTTTGAAGGACCCGAATTCTTGTTCACTTATACTTAAATCGTTGCAAATCTTTTTAGAGTTTTCAACACATGATTTCACAGTATTTTCTGATCTCATATTCTTTATTACTCCGATGATCTTCTGGATTTCAGTATTACACATATGTATGTCTGATGTTACTTTGTTTTGAAGGAGTCCAAAAAGATGGTCTATATATACAAAAATTTGTTTGTAAAGGCAAAGCAGGTAAGTGAATTGTGTTTTGTTCAAGATATTAAGCAGGCCAGAAGCACAGTTGAATGACTCTGCATCCCATTCTTTAATGTTATCTGTAATTGTGTGGAAAACATCTTTCAGCTTATTGTAATTTGCATAAATTGTGTGCACTGCTCGGGAATTGAAATTCCAGTGGGTGGTACATGTTTGTGGTAATCTAAATCCTTTATTTTCTAACAGCTGTGTTCTTTTTGAGGATTTACTGAAAAATGTATGGAAAGCTGCAAGATTATAAACGAAAAGTCTAACTTGTTTGATTGATTTTGAACAATATAGTAACACGAGATTCAATTTATGAGCGTAACAATGTAAAAATGTAGCTCGTGGACAGGCCTGTTTCACAAACTGTTGGATGCCCCCTCGATCTCCTGCCATTACAGAGGCCCCATCATAGGTTTGACTAACTATTTTGTCAGTAATTTCCCGAGCATTAAGTTCATGGATAATAACTTCTGATAACCCTACAGCTGTTTTGTCTTTTGAAACATCTTAGAAACCAATAAACCTTTCTTTAGGCCCATCTTGCGTACAGAATCTAAGAATGATGCTCATTTGAGTTTTACAAGAAACGTCAAGGGTTTCGTCTGCTTGCACACTAACAAACTCACAGGAATGCAATTCTTCTATAATGCATTCATTAATTATGTCAGTTACTGATTCAATCAGCTCATTTTGAATTGTACTTGATGTACCTTTAAAACTGGAAGTGCACTGCAAATGATCATGTAAAAACTGTTCTTGTCTGGAGAGAAGTTCCAATAATTCAAGATAATTACCTTTGCTGTCGGAACTTTCATCTTCAAAATGCCCTCTACTCAAAAAGCTCTTGTTTACCCAAGGAGCACACAACATCAATAAGTCTCTCAATTACAAATACATTTTGCTTCACAATTTCATTGTGTTTCATGGCTTGAAGCTTAGCGCCTTCAGAAATGGAATGTTCAATTCTTCCACGACCTAACAATAAAAATGTCTCTTCATTCTGAAGATGCCTTCTTGAACGTTGATATTTTTCGGCCTTTCTGTCAAAATGTTTTGTTACACAGACACCATAAGAAGCTGATGACCATTCTTTTTCGCCCCCACTCAGAATACAGGTATAACAGTATAATTTATTTTTCTCAGAGCACCCTGTTAGCCAAGGATATTTCTTATACCACGAGAATTGAAACTTTCTATTTTGTCTGCTATCTGCTATTATAATATCTAAATGTGGTGTCAATCTCCTATCTTTGTAGGCACACTTTGTTTCATAACTCCAAATTGAAAACGGTTTCACATTTAATTCACTAAATAATGACGTTAATCTTCTCTCAGTATCACCCATTGTACACAAAAATATCTAACACTCACACACAAGTAAAAACATAAAACAAACACTAACGAACATAAATTAATTAAATTACATGTAAATGAATTGGTAGAGTGAATAATTAATTGCATTAAGTACGGAAGATATACCCGTTCACGCTCACTGCCCAAGATGGAGACTAGCCTCTTGGCCCACAACACAACAGCTTTCTCCCCCTCCCACACACACACACACACACACACACACACACATAACGCCCATCATAAATGGTAGTGGGGGCAACAGATAACATTGTTGATATAATACGACAACTAAGGGTGGACGTTTTGTTTATTCAAGAACCATATGTTATTTTAAATAACGTTGTCGGGATACCAAGGAATTGTAGAATGTTTACTGCTGGTACGGGTAAACAGAGAGCCGCAGTTGTAATTATGAATGATAGAATTACATGTTTAATGATTAACCAACTATCAGATGAAGATACCGTCGTTTTGCATTTAATGTATGGTGGTCAAAACTTCTTTTTGGCGAGCATGTATTTTGGTATGCATGATGATGTCGGAATTAATATTAATAAAATTGAAAATGTTCTCAGTTTTGTAAAGGGAAGTGGCGTTTTGATTGCTGTCGATAGTAACGCCAGGTCAACAATGTGGCATGATTCGTTAACCAATAGAAGAGGTAGGGCGATACAAGAGTTTTTGATGGGAAACCAACTGTTTTTAATGAACGATGAAAGTAATTTTACAACTTTTGAATCACGGAATGGTAAAAGTAATATTGATTTAACTATAGTTAATAATCAGCTGGTTTCTCTAGTTGAGGACTGGAAGATCAGTGAAGAAGAGAGCTGTTCGGACCATAGAATTATTACTTTCAATATAGTACATGGAAACTATGATATTGCGGAATTTCAGTATCGGGGGTTGCGATATGTCTTCAAGGAAAGTAACTATGAAGCTTTTGATCGGAGTTTGTTTCAAGAAATACTTGAAAAGTTTTATGTTTCTACGTGTAACAATGATCTAGGAAGTCTGGACATTGTATTACAGTATAAGGTTTCGGAGGTACAAGATATGGATCAAGTTGTGAAAAAATTTGAGGATACCATAAAGACAGCATGTGACAAGTCTTTTAAGAAGCGTACAACATTACAGAAGACTGTTGGAGGCAGATCGGTTCCATGGTGGTCAGATACACTCACAGTCATGCGTAAAAGAATTAATGCATTAAGAAGAAGATACCAAAGCACTAGAAACGACAATGTCCTGAGAGAATGTCGGAAAACGTACTATTTTGAGGAAAAGAAGAAGTATCAATCAAGTATTCGAAGAGAAAAAATACATTCTTGGAAACAATATTGTAATTTAACAACATCAGTGAATCCCTGGAATGCGGTTTATCGCTTGGCAGCTGGAAAAATGAGAAAGTGTTCCACCTTAACAACTTTGCAAAAACCGGATGGCTCCTTCACAACAGATTTGGAAGGTACTATGAATTGTATGTTGGACTACTTTATTCCCGTGGATGATGGCATAATGGATAATGAGTATCATAGGCATATTAGGAATCAGATTAAGGATCCAATAAGTGTACAAGATGACAGAGAGTTTTCACAAGAAGAAGTTTTGCGAGTTTTGGAAAACATGAACCCTCAGAAGTGTCCTGGTGAGGATGGAATAACAAGTGGCATTTTATTGCGGGTTTTTATGCAATTTCCTCGGTTTGTAACAGCAATCTATAATGAGTGTCTGAGAAGAGGTGTCTTTCCTAAGTTATGGAAAAGAGCAAAAATAGTACCAATAATTAAGCCGGGCAGGGAGAACAGTACTGAAGTTTCGAAGTTTCGCCCTATCAGTTTATTGAAGGTAGGAGCGAAAGTATTGGAAAAACTACTTATAAACAGAATTATGCACCACGTGTTTTCTAAAGATTTAATGCAGTCTAATCAGTATGGATTTACACCCCAGAAAAGTACAGTGGATGCAGCTATGGCAGTTAAGGAATTTGTTGAAAGATGTTTGGTGGAGAAAGGTGTTGTTGTTCTCGTCAGTCTTGATGTCCAGGGCGCTTTTGATGCAGCGTGGTGGCCGTGTATTTTGAATACTCTTAAACAATTCGAGTGTCCTAGGAACTTGTATTGTCTCTCACAGAGTTACTTTGGTGGACGAAAGGCAGTTCTGTCTACTCACAATACATCAATGGAGAGGGATGTCAGTAAAGGTTGTCCTCAGGGATCTTGTTGTGGGCCAGGATTTTGGAACATACAGTATAACTCGTTGCTCAATTTAGACTTCACTAAACGTACAAAACTTATAGCTTTTGCAGATGATTTAATTGTGTTAACAAGTCGTAAGTCTCTCTTAGAAGCTGAAAATTATGCCAATTTAGAGATGGTAAAAATTTCAAAGTGGGCTACAAATAACAAAGTTTCTTTTAATGAACAAAATCAAAAATACTCTTGATTTCTCGTAAAAGACTTCAGAATTCAGAATTAAGCATTTACCTTAATTCTAAAAAACTTCAACAAGTTAATAAGTTCAAATATTTGGGTTTCATTATTGACACAAAATTCAATTTTAATGAGCATATCCAGTATGTGGTCGAAAGGTGTACAAAACTGATTCATATGCTATCAAGATCTGCAAAATTAAACTGGGGGTTGGGACATGAGGCACTTAAAACAATATATAAGGGGGCAATTCTCCCCCTTTTATCATATGGAGCACCCGTATGGATAGACGCATTAGAAAGGAAAAGTAACCAGATGAAGTTCAAAAGAGTGCAACGTCTCATCAATATTAAAATTGCGAAAGCTTATCGTACAGTGTCCCATGAAGCTTTGTGCATTTTGACAGGACTGACTCCAATAATAATAAAGTTGAGAGAGATTGTTAGTGCTTACAGAGTTGCTAGAGGTTGTGATGGTGCTAATATTTTGATGGACACAGTAATTCCGTTCAGGGATTGGCCTCATCCGGCAGATACAGTTCTTATAAACTCGAGCCATGAAAGTAAAGTATACACAGTACAAGCATATACAGATGGCAGTAAGCACAACAATGGGGTTGGGTCGGGTATAGCCTTGTTTGTTAATGGTGAGCTCAAATATGAGATGCAGTATAGGTTGGGTGTTGGGTGCTCTAATAATCAGGCTGAGCAATTGGCAGTCTTGAAGGCCCTGGAAAAGATAGCTGAATTAAATTATATTATAACTAATTTGAGAACGGCAGCTGTTTACACCGACAGCAGAGTGACGCTGGACTCACTTAGGAGCTCGAGGAATCATAGCTACTTGATAGAAGAAATAAGGAATAAGTTAAGAAGTTTAAAGGTGGTCAACTGGTCAATTGATTTTGGTTGGGTTAAGGCACATGTGGGTATTTATGGTAATGAACTGGCTGACAATCTGGCTAAAGAAGCTGCATCCAGTAGCAGTATGGTGTGCTATGAACGAATACCAAAAAGTGCAATGATTAACAAATTCCGTGAGGTGAGCCTAATGCAGTGGCAAAGTGAGTGGGAACAAACATTAAATGGAATGGTGACTAAGTTGTTTTTCCCTAGTGTGAAGCACAGACTGTCCTCAAGGTTTGCACTGTCTCGTAATTTTACCACAATGGTGACTGGTCATGGCAAGCTTAGAGCCTACTACTATCGTTTCAAAATAAAAGATGATCTGATATGTGTCTGCAACGACGGTGACCAAACAGTGGAACATTTGTTATATGAGTGCAATATGTTGAATGAAGAAAGACGGGTTTTCAAAAATAGTGTACTAAAGAGTGGTGGACGATGGCCTCCGAATAGAAGTGAATTGACATCAAAATATGTTAGACAGTTTATTAAATATGTTAATAACATTGATTTTGATTCTTTGTAGTGTTTATTGTTATTGTGCTTGTCTATCTATTGTGAATCATTGTATGCATTTGTTATTATGAATTAGCTTACATATTGGTCGAACAGCTTTATCATGCATACGATACATACATGCATACAGTTTTAACATGTTAATAATGTAGTACTAATTCATTGTATCATTGTCAATGATTGATTTTTATTTTTTCTTGTTTACTTTGAATCTTTGTAATTGTTGTACCACTGAGTTGTCTTTATATGTATTGAGAATCGGCTTGTAATAAGTTTATATATAGCATGTAGTATTACTTTATTTGTAATGGAGCATGCTGATAAAATAAAGGTATTAAAAAAAAAAAAAGGTAGTGGGAGAGAGTCTTTGCCAGAAAGCCTCACATAACCTGGCGGAAGTTCCATTCGTACCGCGCTCTTAGAGTAAACCAATTGTTATGAACTTATAAAATACGATAATCCTGAAACATTTACTTTTCATGTATTCATTTTTTCGTTTATTTTTTGGGTAGGCTAAGCCTCTCAATAGCTTCACCACTGGTCAAAAGTGCTAAAACACATTTAAAAAGAGTAATTGGGAATCAAATATTGAAACTATTCAATTTAATTCATTTGATAATATCTTACCTTAGGGTTTCACTCCAAGGTTCTACAGACGAAACCAGTTGCAGAAGGATTATCTGGGTTTGAGTTACGAAATAATTACGCTAACACAAATTTTTCGGATTCTAACAAATTAGCTTTCTTTTATTAAACTGAATTATTTCCTTTCACTTTACTTTCACACTACAATTTCAATAAAAAAACAAGAATACATGGATATTTAATCACTCAATATAAACTGCTATAAAAATGACTTAACAATAGCGTTATTTTGGTAACCAGCACTTTGTGCCACTCTTTCTCTCTCTCTCTCATACTCTTTTAACTCCCTTACTAAGATCTCATTAATAAAATATTTTAACTAATATTAATTAATATTAATGGAAATATTAAATTGTATTTAAACTTTGATTAAAATTTTCTATTTTTTATGAATGAATTCTGTTCAGTACAGTTACCCATCCATACGGTGTTCCTATCGTTGTTTCCCCACCTTGTGTTCCCCACTTTCTTCATTAATACACTCCGAAACTAGTTTTTTACAGTTAAATTTTCTGTCAGCTGTTTCTTATTCGTTACCCCATAGTTTACGTTATTTTAACATAAATGCACCATTACTTTCAGTCAACCGACTTTAGGTTTGCTCGCGAGCACTTATTGAGTTGACCGCGCTATATTGCTTGTGCACTAAGTTAGATATTTTACTGGATGGGCCTATGTTGTTTACGGCCCATCTCGCACATCCGAGGCCACTGTTTTTAGTTAACTTGCAGACAACTGTAATCTGCTACTGTCTGATGCAAACTGGGGTGACAAAAGTGTTTTTCTGTGATTCACAAAGAGACTGAGCTGGCAAGCCGTTGCGTAATACGTCTGGCTGGGTAGACTCCAGACGTCAGACATAAACAGTCTGCAATAACATTGTATGTGTGGCTGGTTACAATGGGGTACCCCTTAGGTGAATACTGACTACTTTAAAATTAAAACTGATTTACATTATTATTTTCAATGAGGGGTTTTATACCGAAGCATAAAAACTCTCATTGCCTAAAACTTAAGAGGATCAGTGAAGATACGGCGCCGCAACCCCCCTTAGTTCTTACTAAAATCATGGGTACTTACCCCCTCCTGTGGCTGTGGCTGCACCCATCCGACCTTACTGGACTTCTCTGCTCGAGATCCCAACACCATAAAATCAGATAGGCACCCGCTACAGTATCACCTGACTCTGAAACATTCAATTAAAGTGTCAACAAATGGCCTTTCATTATTCCATATCCCCAACTGATTCGTTTCCTCTTAGTCGTACTGGTTCATTATTGGCAAAGTACTGGTTCAATTTTTTTTTTATAAAGTACAATATACATATGTCTACATAGCAATATAACCTTGCGGTCTGCTTACATTTATTTACTTTGAATACATAAAAATCATATACCAGTTATATATTGGTAATTTCTCCCCTTACAAAACACAGTTCCCCGCCAAAAGTACAAGTAGATTACATAGAATACAAATAAATCATAACGCCAACATTAAATCAACATTCTGTCTACCTTTCATTATCACTTTTACTTTACTCTTCTGTTAAAACTTCAGTTATTATTGCCTTATTATTCAATACACAATTACATAAGCAGGATACAACATGATAAGCATTCCAAATTAACACTACCATTTTTACATTGACTTACAAACAAAACATTACCACCTTATTCACTACAAGTCAAAAATAAATTATTCTAGCTTTTTAGATAGTCCATGTGTTAAATTAATTAATTCAGCTTCAATTATTAAGTCCGTACTCATACTCTATCACAATGATTTCAACTCATCATCAACATGTTACATTCGTTTCATATAATACAAATGAACCATACTAACATTACTATAGAGATTATTTATACCTGTTTACATCAACAGTTGTATACAAGACTTGTTTTATAAACACTGACTCAGCCTCCACATTCCTGATTACATCACCACTAACACTCCCTTCAATTTTCAATTTATATAAATCTTTTACTGTTGATATGTTAAACAATTACTATTTATGTTTCATTTTTGCATTTTTTCATTTGCATTTTCACATTTTTAAATTGGCTTCATTTCAATTCAAATCAAAACAATTTCTTTAGTTACATTGTTTAAAACACTTTTAATTTAAACACACAATTCAAAATAAAATTCCTTATTACTCCTGTTAATTATTTATTAAAATAATATGTTATTATTCTTATTATTATACCATTCATTCTTACTACCAACATATTTTACATAAGCCAACAATATACATTCCAACAATATAATCTTGACACAATACATTTAACACCAACACATTTATTTACAAATTTTCGTCCTATCCAATTATCATTTACAACACTTCATTATATAAATCAGCCAAGTAGTTATACCATGAACTCAAATAATTAAATGTTCATTCATTATTTCTCTACCCACTGTCGTCGAAAATTAATCTTAATTTCACATAACATTGTTCATTTTTATTTACATACACCATATGGCTATCCTTTGTGTAATAACCATTTAAATCTTTGTTATTCATTTTGCCATAATAATAATCCCTAGGGTTACCCTCCATTATTATTATTATATCATAGTCCATGTTTGCATTGTTATTTTTTGTCCAGTCTCCAATGGTATTTATTATTACACCCAGGTGAGTTACGTTATTATCACAATTGTCTGCTACTACAAGTACACTAATTCTTCCAACAGGTACATATTTATCATTATTGTTGATATTATAATTGTCTAGTACTGCACAAGGTAAGTCTCTATTGTTAATAATATAATCATTTCTCTCAATATTTATTCCCCCTACTAAACCTTCATAATCTCTGCTTAATCTGAACAACTCTATCACTCTATCTCGCTCATTATGATCCCTTTCACCATCCAGTTTCACATTCTCACTCCACACAGAGGGCAAAACCACTTTATTATAACACCATCTGGACTTACCAGATAAACCACAAAAAATTAAGGGACATTTTGGAACCCGTTTGTCTCCCCCAAAAACTCTTGAGGAACCTTTGTCCTCCAACAACATGGGTGAAGCCTTTCCTTCACATATACCACAAGAAAAATTTGCCCTCTGTTCATACTCTACATTTAAATTATCTCTCCATTCTTTCTCCAACTCATAAACACTAACTAGCAATCCTTGATTAACCTCAACTCTCATTTTATTCTCATTAATTTCTACAATTTTGTTTGCAATAGTAAATTTACAATCACTTATTTTGTCCTCAATATCAGCACTGTGTTCATTTATTTTACTTTCACAATTACTTTCTATTTCACTACATTGTTCCCTAACTTGTACTTTTATCTTATCTACTACTTATGCACCTTTAACTTGTTCTTTTACTGACTCTACTACTTGTTCTTGAATAACGCTACATGGTTCATCTATATCGTTTATACGTTTGTCAAGATTAAAGTTCTGCGACTTTATATTAATAATTTCACCCTTCAGTTCATTAAATTTACTTTCTAGTTTAATCTCATTCATCTCAAAACATTTACTCAATTCGTTAAAACTACTTTCACATTTTATTTTCTGTTTATTTACGTTACTACTCAATTCATTCAGTTTTGCATTTACGTCACTACTTAATTTATCAAATTTTGTATTTTGTGCATCAAATTTTTTATCACTGTTGTCAAAATGATTATTTATTTCGTTAAATTTAACATTCTGTTCATCTAATTTTACACTTAGTTCATTAGACATTTACTCTGTTGCTCTAAAAACAACTGCATCATATTCATCACATCATTATTGTCAAATTGTTTATTTTTATTACTTGAGGTTGGGGCTAACTGAATCCCAGAGTCATCTATAATAGCTGGCTCATTTACTTCTCTATTTTGGACTACGATTGGAGTCGAATGGACCTCCAACCCACTCATGACCATTGATTCGATCAAACTATTTTAATATTTGTATCAAATTTATTTTCTGTACTAACTTCGGTTAAGTCAGTTATGCTGACTTCATCATCGTTATTCTTCATTTTGTATGATATCGTTTACATATACAATTATACACACTTTAGCTTAGTTTCTCATCACAATCTACAATCATTTACAACATCGCCCCCTCTCCCAAATAATCTTTGTCTGCAACTCAATTATGTCTGGTTTGTGTAAAAAAAAATTACACTCACAATCACTGTTCGGGGGGCCATTGAAACTATTCAATTTAATTCATTTGATAATATCTTACCTTAGGGTTTCACTCCAAGGTTCTACAGACGAAACCAGTTGCAGAAGGATTATCTGGGTTTGAGTTACGAAATAATTACGCTAACAAATTTTTCGGATTCTAACAAATTAGCTTTCTTTTATTAAACTGAATTATTTCCTTTCACTTTACTTTCACACTACAATTTCAATAAAAAAACAAGAATACATGGATATTTAATCACTCAATATAAACTGCTATAAAAAATGACTTAACAATAGCGTTATTTTGGTAACCAGCACTTTGTGCCACTCTCTCTCTCTCTCTCATACTCTTTTAACTCCCTTACTAATATCTCATTAATAAAATAAATGGAAATAATAAACAGTCTGCAATAACATTGTATGTGTGGCTGGTTACAATGGGGTACCCCTTAGGTGAATACTGACTACTTTAAAATTAAAACTGATTTACATTATTATTTTCTAACACCCAATTCTGTACCGTTACAATATTAACACTAGAGGAGCTTCAAACTCTCACTTGTCGAATAGAAGCAATATTGAATTCTCGACCATTAACGAGCTTATCAACTGATCCTATGTACTTACTCCAGGACATTTTCTCATTGGAAGACCATTGGTATCAATGCCAGAAACTCAGTCAGAAAATATACCCGTTGGGCGCCTTAAGCGATGGCAAAGAATACAAGCCATGTCTCAATATATATGGAGGCAATGGCAGACTGAATATCTACATACCTTGGATTTCGTTGTCCATGACGTGTCCGTTACTTAACTTACTTACTTAAGCCTTTTAAAGGTGAAAACCGGTTCAGGTTGTAAGGTAAAACTTTATGTTTTTACTTATAAAAAACTTTGTGTTCCGAGTCGTGAATATAATAATTGTATTTATCTACATACCCTTCAACAGAGGTCCAAATGGACAAATGGACAAAAGACAAGCCAAATTTGTCTGTTGGAGACTTAGTTATCATACATATACCTAATACACCCCCACAGTCATGGGTTTAGCCAGAATAGTAAAGACGTTCCTAGGTAAGAATGGAGTAGTGCGGGTTGTAGAAGTCAAAACTGCTAAGGGGAACCTCATATGACCTATCTTCAAGGTTTCTCCTTTACCAAAACAGAGTATTGATATCATGTATTGTACAACTTTTTATTTATCCATACATACTGCAATTATTTTTCTTTTCTTTGTTTTAATATTACAAAGCTTCTTTTTATTTTATTATTTACTTCTTGTTTTTCTGGTGAATCCCAGAGGATTCATGGGGGCCGGGATGGACAGTACTTATTTTAGTTTGCGTCATATATACAGAATCATATTTTTATTTACTATTATTAATGTAACAAGACATTGTTTGAACATGATTTTAATTTACAATTAAATTTATGCATCCTGATTGGTCAAAACCAATCACCCCATTAGTGGGGCCTAAGCAAAGTCTACAGGACAGAACAATTCAAATCAGTACTTACTCACATCTCATGCATGGAGGTTGTTAGGTCAAAGTATGCCTATACAATACATTTGTGGCATCACCTTACTTCACGTTTTCATTTAATATTTTTTTTTTACATTCAATTAACTTCAGTTCGCCGACAACAGTGCACGTGAACATTTCATGAGTACAAATCGTACATGTCAATTCAGTGTTTTATAATACATCTAGTGGCCTTGTTAGTGAAGGATCTGCAGCAACATCCACAGCATCCCTTTGGGAAGGCCTTCCCTAACAACGCCCCTAACCTCTTTCATCTCATCATCCAGCATCACGACCTCAGGCAACATACTGCGTGTACATGAGTTCAGCATTTAAAAGAAACTCTACTGACACAAGGTATGTGTTATACTTTATTCAATCATATAATGTAATTGACAATTTATTAACTGTATCTTTTGCAATCTACATAAAATTCCAGTGTTCACATTAGAGGGACCGGCAATCGCCCCAGAAGTGTATCGCTGTGGGGTTAAGAACTTATTCATATTTATGACAACAGTAAAACCTAAGAATTTTTTTTTTTTTTTTTTTAATTTATTGGAGATCTGTAAGCTGTTCGACTGAGCGAACATTTAACAAATTGGCTGACAACACACACAGGATTATGAAAAGCTGACCATTGACAGCTCTTCTTGTTTTTGATAATAGATTAAAGAGGTAACAAAATACAAAACTAAATGATAAAAACATGTAAACAATGAACAAAAGTCACTATCACTTCCTGCTGGCATGATACAATAAGTTCAAACATTAAACACTGGGCCCATAAGGCACATATACAGGTTGACATTAACACGTATGAATGACACGAATACAAAAACATACAGAACAGATATCACAGACAGTACAATACAGAAAATACAGGGAATACATTATGAGTTAAACCTGAATGGTAAGTCTAATAGTTTGTGTCTTTTTAGTCTATAAATATCTTCACTGTTGTCTAACAAGTTAATTGCCAGGTGGTTGGGATGCTGTTCTAGTTTGGAGATGTGAGTCCTGCAGAGGCGCATGATTTCTTCTTTCACGGTTGAAACTTTGAGGTCGCGGTGTATAGAGGTATTTGAGACAAACCAAGGAGCGTCGACTATTGATCTAAGTGTTTTGGACTGAAAGCGCTGGATAATCTCAATATTACTTGTACTTGCAGTACCCCAAAGTTGAATACCATAAGTCCATACCGGTTTAAGCACGGCTTTATAGATCAAGAGTTTGTTGACAAGACTTAACCGTGATTGTCTGCCTATAAGCCAATAGATGTTTCTGACCTTGTGATTAAGTTCAAGCTTCTTAGATGTTATATGTTTTTTCCATGTTAGTCTCCTGTCCAGATGCATCCCAAGGTACTTAGCACTTTCAGCTTGCGGTACTGGTTGACCGTTAATTGTGACTGGAGGGCAGTTTGCCTTACGTGTGGTGAAGGTAACGTGGACTGACTTGGATGAATTGATTTTTATGCGCCAATTATCAAGCCATAACTGAACGCTGTTTAATGATTCTTGTAGTATAAGAGATGCTATTGAGGGGTCGGAGTGTGTCGCTAGGATCGCTGTGTCATCGGCGTAGGTAGCAACAGTGGTTTCACTTGCTGACGGTAAGTCCGAGGTGAACAGGAGGTAGAGCAGAGGACCCAGGACACTACCCTGCGGAACACCCTACCCCACTGGTAATAGAGGAGAAGTAGCATCGGAGTACTTGACTTGAAACACTCTGCCCACTAAGTAGGAATGTAAGATACGGTAACAGTTATGTGGCAGATTTTTCTTTATTTTATATAAGAGTCCAAGATGCCAGACTTTGTCAAATGCCTGGGAAACGTCGAGAAACACACCTGAGCAGAACATCTTCGATTCCAGCGATTTATTGATAACATTTGTTAGTCTGTGTATTTGATCTACCGTAGAGTGCTTTTCTCGAAAACCAAATTGGTGATCCGGAATTAGGTTGTTTTCTACAATTGTTGGCATAAGTCGTTTTACAAACAGCTTTTCAAAGATCTTACCAAGTATCGGTAGAAGGCTTATGGGTCGATAAGAAGAGGGCTCTTGAGGGTTTTTGCCAGGTTTTAAGACCATGATAACTTGAGCCGATTTCCAGAGAAGAGGAAAGTATTCGAGTCTGAGTATGGCATTGAAAATGTATGTTATTAGTACAATGCCTTTGTGAGGCAGCTCCTTTAGAACTTTCCCCGATAGCAAATCAATGCCGGGAGCCTTTTTACTTTTCAAATTATACAGGATTATTTCCTTGATTTCCTTAACTTTAAAAGGCTTAATAGGTAGAGTCATTTGGAGCGGGGAGTGTAAGTATCTTTGTACCTCTTCATCGAAAGAGACGTTCTTGCTGGCTTCAGGTTGAAAAACGTTGACCAAATGTTCGGCAAAAACCTGGGATTTCTCTGTATTGCTGCGCGCCCAGCTACCAACTGGTTTATGTATTGGTGGTATTTGTAATAGTGGCCTTTTTAATCGTTTAGTAGCCTTCCACAGAGAATAATCAGTACTTTCATTTGGTGACAGATTTTCTAGATAATCCTGAATCCCTTCATTCTTTAGATTTTCCAACAATCGTTTAAGTTGTCTGGCCGCGGAATTCCACTTTCTTTTATCATCCGGATGATGAGTATGCTGCCAAATTCGTCGCAATTTACGCTTCTCAGCTAATTTCTTCCGGACAACCAGAGGAAGGTTTAAGTGCTTATTCTTCGCTGTATTGCAAGGTGTAGCTTCCCAGGCTGATTTTTGAAAAGTACTGGTGAGAGAATTTACAGCCGCATCCAATTCAGCAGGCGTGTGGAGTGGAAGTTCTAGCGAGATATTATAATTTACAAGCTCTCTAAAGTAATCCCAGTCAGTAAGACGATTTGTGAGTGTTGGTAGACTTTCAGACTCAATTATAGTATTGCTAATAGTGGCAATAATTGGAGTGTGGTCAGAGGACAAATCAAGACAAGATTCAACTTTGTAGTATTTATGAGACAAGCCTCGTATTAAAAAGAAATCAATTAGGTCAGGTATTTTATTTGTGTCAGAAGGCCAATAGGTTGGTTGACCAGTGGACAGAAAGGACAGGGATTCTTGTCTAATGACGTTATATAAAATTCTACCTCTTGGATTAGCTAATCTCGAACCCCATTGCGGGTGTTTTGCGTTAAAGTCACCTCCCACAAAAAAACGTGCACCAAGAGTTCCAAGAAAAGAGCTGAAGTCAGTTTCATTGATTCTGTGTTTTGGGGGACAGTAGACTGCAGAAACAATTAGAGGGCCTCTTTGATCTTCAATTAAAACGTTGGTCGCCTGTAGGTGAGCAGTTTTGACGTTAGAGAAGAGATAATGTTTTATATTGTTTCGGATTAACAGAGCGGTTCCGCCACGAGCTGTCCCGTCCGGATGTTGGGTATCATAAACAGTAAAGCCTGGAATCCTAATATGGCTTCTGCCTGTGAAGTGTGTCTCAGATATAAGCATTACGTCTAATCTGTTTTCAAGAAGAAAAGCTTTGAGTTCTAGGGTGCGTTGAGAGAGTCCATTGGCGTTCCATAATCCAATCCTGTAATTGTTATTCATTATTAATTAGAAAGTTTATTGACAAGTGTTGTAAGGAGATTAAGCATGACGCTATTTTGCTGCATGAGTTGACTGAACATAGTCTCGAATTTTGTCAGGAAGTGTGAAAGAGTGATGTCCTCATTTGCTGTCTGTTTGAGATTGCTGTCATAAGGGGGCGATGATTCTGAGTGTTGCGGTAGTCCTGCAATTTGAGCGTAAGTAGGAGAAGAGACATTACGGGTATTCATGTTCTGTTCCGTGTTCATAGTCCTAAACATTGAAGGGGTTCTCCTAGGTGTGGAGTTTCGTACGGGGCTTTTTCTGGCCTGCAGGTTTTGATAAACTTCACAGCCCTTATAATTAGCTGTATGAGGACCATCGCATAATGCACATGTGGCTGGTGTATCCTTAGATTTGGAACAAGTTGCGGAGTTGTGTTCACCTCCGCACTTGACACACTGGAAAGGTTTCCTACAATACGTCTTACTGTGACCGTATGACTGACAACGAGTGCACTGTATGATAAAGTTTTTTCTCCGAGGTGGTTCTACAGCAATCTGCATGTTACCTAAAGACCTTAGGCTATATATTTGTTTATTGTTTGCTGCAGGTTCAAGATCAACAAAGAAGAGAGGGAGGGGTGTTTTCTCGACTGTGTGTCGAACGTTGATTATGTTTCTGACCGAGTGTCCTTTTTCTTTTAGTGCTTCTTTAATAAAGTGTACACCGATGCTAGGATGAATGTTTCTTATGACAACCCGGTATGCTCGCTGGTCTTTAATTTGATAAGTATGGTAAATAATTTTTTCGTCCTCGAGGTGACGAATTAATTTTCTGTAAGAATCAGGTGCAAAAGTGTTGATTTTCACCGTATTGTCATCGAACGATTTAGTACTGTACTGTTCTGATTCCAAAATTGCTGTAAGATTATTGATCATTTCACTGTAATTGACGATACCATGAAGGTATATACAGGAGGAGGTCTAGGTACTTTCGGCTGAGCTAAGACTTGAGTAGGTTGGACGTCATCAGGGTCATCTATAGGTAACACCGTAAATCTATTGTGGTCATTAAGCTGAGTGTGTGTTTCAGATGTGTTTTCTGAAGATTGACGACTTCTTTTTCGTTTTTTCACCATCTGCCAGCTGTGGTTTCCGTGTTGTGTGAAATCAACATTAACATTTCTGCCTGGCTGTTGACTGTTATAGGATTGAGGGGCATTTTGCGACATTGGAGATACTGAAGTTCCTGAGTGGACTGTAGGAACAGGTTCAACGTTAGTTGACAGGCCTGGTTGCTGATAATTCATTATTGTCGATAATTACAGTAGACAGATAAATTAAAAGACGCGTGTAGTTCCAGATAAGGAATTACTGGCCTTGTGTTTATGGTTTATAGATAAACAGGTACAAACAACCACCAGCCGCAGACAGACACACAGTCCCACATGGACGAGCAGACGCACGCGCGGCCCCCTGGCCGGCTGCTTGGATTTGTTCGAGTAATCAGATAAACCTTTCGTTGATATTTCTTGTTGCAATATTACTTACACATACAAGTCTATTTAGTAAGAAAGATAGCGATAATATTAAGTTACCGCACACGACAGCACAACCGCACCGAACAGCTGCTCATACACGACTGGGGACCTAAGAATGGCAGCATTTCTCTTACTTTACAGGTTATAAATAACTAAAGTGTAAAACACAAAACCTTACACAACACAATCTTTGATCTAGACAATGAAGTTTTAAAGTTCAATATACAAATCATCCCATCAATGCCTGCCTCCCCTCAAGAAACGTCTTTAAGTTTCAGGTATAAATCTTTACAATGTTTCGTTCATTCTTCTTTGAGTAAACTAAGGAAGTTACTACTGAAAAAGCCAAATACATTGACAAATGTTTTTAATGATTTGAACCTTCTTTTTAAAGAAGGTAATGTCTGATCAAGGATTTTAAAACTCCACTTCATAATTAATTTTAGGATCAACTAAAACTTTGTCACTCTCTTCATATTCAAGTAATCTCTGTTTTTCCTTGGTCATCCATAGCAGTGGGGGAAAAATTTGGTTAAATATGTAATTTATTACCAATTTTACCAGCTTCTTCTAATACTTTATCGAAATTTTCATCTGAGTGATGTTAAGGGCTGAAACTGTAAAGGGCCAGTCAATTTTTTGAGCAAATCTATTCATTTTTAACATTAATTGTTGGATTTTGCATCATTTTACTTAAGGAGTTAATTTTGTTTAAGTAGTTGAACTAAATTATGATAGAACATAGAAATGTTAAAGTTTGAATGTTTAATGCCAATGAATGCACTTTGTGGGGTGTGGTAGAATCCCACTCAGAAGAATTTCCACCATTCCATTAAATATTTTTCCAATACATATAACGGTTTGATGGAATCGACTCTGCTGAACCACCATGTAGCGCTCAAAGGCTTCAGTTTTAAAGGTGATTAACACTTGCAAATGTGAGCTGGTCATGTAGGCAGGATAGGTGAAGACAGAATACCACAAAAACTATTGAATACCAGAATCCATGGAAAAAAGACCAGTGGGAAGACCAAGGAGAAGATGGGAGGACATGGTGGATGAGGATGCAAAACAAATACTGAAAGTGCATTTCTGGAGGACGATGGCTACCGACAGAAGAGAATGGGGGGAAAAAATGAAGGAGGCCAGGGCCCAACAAGGGCTGTAGTGCCATAGGAGAGAGAGAATGTTTGCAAATAATCAACCATATTTTTGTGGAGGATGACAAAAAAAACATAAATTTCTTGGACAATATTAAAGAAATATGTGGTTTCATACAAAATATTTGGAGCATAATTTACTACTAAATTTGAAGTATGAGCTGAACAAGGGATGGAAAATACACCAATATTAATGCCCAAATTGTATTTGTAATTTGTTATGTTGTCCATGCATATTCGAGCCATTGTCATAACCTTGCCCACACACACTTTGAATAACAAAATTTAGTTCTTAAAATAAATTAATAACAAACTGAGAATACCTTTGCCAGTTGAATTTGTAACTTGACAAACACCAATGAAATTCCCACAAGTAAAAACTTCTTTATTTGTATTATTTAGATAAACATATCAAACTATTATACAAATTTGTTCTGTGTAACTGACATCTGATGTGCAATCTAATATCATGGAAAAATATTTCAATACCCTAATTTTTATCATAGTACCAGATTCGTAGATCAAAAATGTGGTTTTGAATTACATCCCCCTGATAATGAACTATATGACTTAATTCATTTTTTGATTTAGAATAGTCAATTCTATGAATATGTTCCCTCATAACTAAATCAAATGATGCTATCATTTCAATTGCTTTGAGAAAAAAATTACTGTTATTATGTTCATATAAAGTTTTTGATGTCACATGAAAAGGCAGACATTTATGCAACAGAAACTTTATTATGGCAAAAACCCTTACTAATATACCAAACCAATGTTTTTTCTGATTCTAATAATCTCATTTGCATTTGATTCACAGTAGTTTTGTTCTTATGTATGTTATTTAAAGTTATCCATGATTTAATATTGTCACCATAATCTACATTACTGCCATGTCTTTTTAATGTTAAAGATAAATGTTGCCAATCAGAATAGCTGTTCAATTAAGACAGACTATTTACCATTTTACCAAAAATATTACAATAAGAACAATATACAGAGTCTTTTGAAATGGAGTAAATAAGCCAGTTGCTATTAGCTTTAGCTTTCTCTCCATTTGGATGAAGTCAGTTGTAGAAATTATCAGAAAATTTTCTCCCATCAATATTAACTGGAAAACTGTGATTGTGCAGCTGTATAGGACCATGTCTAACAAAAATGTTAGCTACTTCACTGTAAATATTTTCAGGCCACAATCCTGGGTATACTGTTACTGACTGATCAATGTCAATGGAATTACTCCCACAATATCTTTTGAATCAGTAGAGTCACCTTCTTGAAAAGGTTTAGAAATTACTGTGGCCTCAAAATGTTCTTCAGATACTTCCATTGGTTCCAAATGTTAGAGATTTGAAGTACTCATAGATGCAACAGTAGAGTTATACTTGATTTCCCTTACTACTTGAAGACTTGCTCAAAAATTTCTTCATAGACCCTGCTATCTTCTCTGTCTGCATCTTCTTGCCTCTTTTTTGATGACAGAATTGAGCACCAGAAGACTCGTTTTCTCTCCTAGAATTCCTGAATCTGAATCACTAAGACAGATTCTCCTACACGGAGACAATATTCCAGAAATCTCTGTAAAGTTGGGACATAACAGAGACTTTGAGTGTTTACTTTTTTTTTAATAAATCATAAATGAAATTTACAAAGTACTAGTTAGAAGATAATCTTTACAAAACAAATTATGAAAATTCTGTTTATTTAAAAAGTATTAAATAAATTGAAAATTTTACATACTAATCATAAATAATAAAATTCATTGAAAATATTCAAATTAGTATGAAAACAATAAGAAAATTACAAACATATATAAATAATTGTCAAGAAGATGTATTAAGGAAAAAATAAGTAAACATTTCTTCTATATTGTACTTCAAACAAGTCAATTTTTAAATATCACTCAGAAAACACTCAGAATTATTCATTAATTTTTGTGTAGTAGATAAAATATAAATAACTAAAATTGTTTTATATCTTGAAAAATTTTATAAGCTTTTGTAAAGTGTATTATAGTTTCACCTCTTTGCAATTTTATGTTTGAGAATTTGAATTTCTAGCGAAAAACTTACACAGAACGTTTTTTGTTAAAAGAAAAGAAACTGCCATAAGAGCAGAAAGAGACAGAATAAAGAAGTGTAACTATGTCAAAATTCATTTGTCAAGACACTTGACTAGAGTAAGCAAACAAAAGACTAGGAAATAAACAAAAGACAGTTGAAGGTACAGAACAAATGACTAAATCCGTGATCTTATCACTTAGTCCCAAATTAAACATTTTGACATGATAATGTCTTTTAGCTGGACATTGTTTGAAACTTTCTGTAACATTTTATTTACCGGTTGAAACTTTCTGTAACATTTTATTTACCGTCACGCTGTATGACATCATCATTTTTTCCACACTTTCGATTCCCCACAGTCTAGAAATCTTCAGTCTCTGTAGTTTTTAAGAAATCTGTACGAACATCACTGAACAGGAGAGTCTGCAGTTTATGCACATTATACGTTTCAAAAGCCTAAAAACATTATCATGCTTTCATGTTTCGGTTTCGTCGAAATTATATACCTTTTTAGCTTAAATTTTTAATATTTTCAAAGCATTGTATAATTGAATATTTGGACAGCTATTAAAAATAATTATAGGATATCTCAACAAATATCTATCAATCAAGGTGTTAGACAAGGGTGTAGTATATTACTTACCGGTACTCTTTTTAAAATTTATATTGACGATATAGCAAGGAAATTGAAGCATCTAGTGAACACTGGTATTAAGATATCATGATATGGATATTTTCATGTGCCAATGTTTGCTGATAACTTGCTTGTAATTTAAAATACATAATCTGCTGTATAAAAATCTGTTTTTTTAACTTCATAAGATTTGCAAACAATACAATATGAAAATCTCAATTTAAAAAACAAAGGTAATGGCATTTCAAGGCAAGGAACCAATAAAAACAAAAATAATAATTAATCATTAAACTGAAGAACAGGTGAGTAACTATCTGGGAAATGATATTGCCAATGACAAGAATTATGATATTGATGTTAAGTTAGGTAAGTTCAAGACAATCTCCTGGACAATCAATCACGTTTTTAGAAACAAGGTATATCGAAATACAAAATTAAAATTTTACAAAGTTATAGTGGTCTCCTATGGATGTGAATTGTGGATGACAACCAAGAAACAAGAAAGAAAATACAGGAAATGGAGTTCTTGAGAGGAGTTAAAAGTTGTTCTAAAGAATGGATCCTATAAAGAATGGAGGTCATAAGAGAAGAATTACAGATGATTAACTTGAATCAAAGATTAACAGATTATAAACAATGGTGGAAATAAAACTTAGAAAGAATGTCAGATTTCAGACTAGTCAAACACGTCTGGAAATATAAACCTATAGAACACGTCTGTGTGGGTAGACTCAGAAAGAGATGGCTGGACGATCTTTGAAGGTGGAACAGGCAGCACTTTACCTATGCCATGACAAAGCACTGAGTAAAATTTAGGAGTAAAACATAAAATTTCACCTCTCTGGCATTATTTTTATCTTTTGGTAGCTCTGCATTACCAGTCAAAAATAAAATATTGAAAAAGGTCCCAGGTTTACTTTTCACTTCATAAATGTCTCCATTATTTTCACTATAAAAATTATTCTTTCCATGTATACAGTACATGAGTGAAGAAAGTATGGAAACTTGCATTAATTATATTACCTTTTATGTACCAAAATAAATTAAAAATTAGCCAAATGAAAAATAAGTAAATACCATAATTTACCAATATTCTTCCCAATATGCCTTCACAAGTCACATAAGATCGTAAAGGTAAGTAAGATCACATAATTCAAGAAGTAAAGCAAAAATATAGGATTTCTACTTTCATAAAACTGATTAATTTGAAATTAAACAAAAAAAATACAGAAACAGATAATCAAAATGTATTCAATCAATTGAATATTTTTAATTTTTCAACATATTATGGACTTGAAATCTACTAAAAACCAAAAACTGTACCTATTAATTTTGATCACACAGTGTGTGTGTGCTAACTATGACACTGCACAGTGATTTTTATACTGCTTAAGGGTTTTGGTGATTTTTTTATCATTAATAGGCCTACATCTCACAGCCACAAATACTGAGTTTGTTTATTTGAGAAGAAGGTTCTAGACATTTAACTTAATAAGAAGAAAGGATGGCTCTTGATGTGATTTTCTAGATGTTAACTAAAAAAGAGATGGTCTCTTTACATATATTATGCATTTTTGTTCCTGTGTTGGTTTAAGTTTTGATTAAAATATTTCAATGCAATCGACTAAATTAAAATATCTGATTCACTTGTAGCAAAACAGTTTCCTTTGCTACTCAACAAAAAGAATTTATTATATATGAAGTACAGTCAACTCTCAGTTATACGGGGTGGATTATCCAGTTTGCAGACTAACCATTATGAGTCATAATCCACATATTACTGTACTGTATCCACACACACATATATACTATATTTGTACAAGTGCAAGGAAATCAATTGGAAACATAGTAAATGTATGAAAAGAATAATATGCTAAAACATACTAACAATTAAAAAAAACAGATCACATTATTAACAAATATTATGCAAATTTGTACACTACTCTACATCATCCCACTTAAAACCTTAATGTTAATGCATGAAATAAGCTTATCTCTTAAATAAACGTGTATGGGTACTACACAGCTTATCGCTACATGACTACAACAAAAATCTGCCAACAGTAATTGAATGAAAAGTGTGTACTGAGTACTGAGAAATAAAAATTTGAATCATGTAATTCAAGCATAAAAACATATCATACTAGGTTTCCATGGTAAACATTTCTGTATTATGCCACTTTAGTCTAAAATTTCAATTCTAGTTTGATATTTCTTATAGTAATGTGTGGTATGGAGTGCATAAACACGTGTTTTTTCATGGTACACAATGTCAGGAAAACAGAATCACGTAGAGTTCAGCATTGAAGATAAACTTAAAATTATATGTCAGTTAGAGAGTGGTGCAACTGTTCAGAAAATTGTCACACAATTTGGTATTAATGAACAGACTATCCTTGACATCAAAAAGAAGGAAAATGAGCTTTTATAATTTTCATCATCTTTAAATTCCTTGGTTGCATTAAAACATTGAAAATCAATTAGAAGGTAACATATGATGAGTTTAGACAAAGTTATAGTGTTATAGATTGTTATGGTGGTTCAACCAGCAGAGGTCAATTAGGACACCTATCACTAGTTCCATCTATGCGAAGTAACGCATTTTTTGATGCACTTAGAATGGAGGGAATTTTTTTAAGGCAAACTATTCAAGGCAAAAAAATTAAGTGGTAATGCTAAGGTATCATTTAAGAACAAATTTCATAAATTATTTCAGAACAAAATTTTCATCCTGATTAAATATTTAATGCTGATGAAATTGAATCGTACTGGAAGTCTCTGCCAACTATGACACTGGAATTCATCAGTGAATGACAGTCACTGGGTCATAAATCAATCAAGGAATGAGTAACAGTAGTGTCCTGTTCTAATTCAAATGTCCTGTTCTAACTTTAATTTGTAATTAAAATTGACTGTTAAAGGAAAATCAAAAAGACATTGCTCTTAAAAAGGGCACAGAACTCTTTCTTTCCAATTTGTCAGTAAATTACCATATTACAATCAAAAGGGCACCTGAATGGACAGTATGAACTTCCCTGATATGATTCAACAGTGTTTTTGTTTCACAAGTATTTAAACAAACAAAAAAACAATCTTTAAAAAAATCGTGTTTCTTTTAAATCTCCACATCCCAGTGATAATATTTCAAAAACTAATTATGGAAAACTACTGGTAAATGTTTTAGCTCCAAATGTAACTTCCATTGGTTTCCCTACCATTGGTTTCCATTCCAAATGTAACCCTATGGATCAAGCAGTGATTTCTTGTTTGAAAAGGCATTATAGGCAAACCATGCTGCAGAAGTTAAGTTGATAAGGATAAAGAAATTAAATCTTTCTGGAAGGAATTCACTATTTTAGATCAATTATATCATATTCCAATTTTAGATGCCATTTTGTTGCAGCTTGGCAACATGTTGGACCTACAGCACTTAAAAAGTGATGGAGAAAAATATTTCTGATTGTAATCAAACAAGTTTTTTCAGAGCTTGTTCAAGAAATGAAATCCATTCAAACAGCACCAATTGTCAAATCAATTCCAGGTGTGAAAAATATCAATCAAATAAATGTTGAAAAATAGTTCAACATCGACCATGATGAGAAGGGTTTTGAGCCCCTTCATCAACAGAAAAAATGTTAGGAAGATATAAGGAATTGCAAATGAACTAGACGAAGAACAAGAGTATAGAAGAGAAAAAATGTTTATTCTAACTGAAATCTCTCAAAAAACAGTGACTTATATTGGGGTTTCATTTAATATTTAGAGAATGAAGAGGGCACTTAGTTAGCTGACAAATTAATTATGAGAAAATTGTGTGCATCAATTTAAAAAAATGGTGACAAAAATTGGTGTCAGATAACTTTAAAATGATTTTTAAATTCTATATAGTAATCTAGCATTAGTAATCTAATAAGAAGAGTACTGTTTAAAAGTGTTTAAAGGTGATTTTTGGTTTTAAGTGTGTTCTGCAATAAATTTTCATCATGACTTTATGAAAGTACTGTATCTATTAATGCACAATTATTGTTATTTCAAACCTTTGAAACTAACATTTACCATATATACTCGTATTATGATTATCAGAAAGAAGACTGCAGAGTATCTGTTGGTTTTGGACTATTCTGAGAATTCATCCCCTCCATTAACCTGATAAACAGGAGTTAACTGTTATATGTTTATTAATTAATCTCAGGTTAATATTTTTATATAAATAAAAGGCTCGTTTATATACCATTGACATTTGTATAGGAGAGAGTCAGTGAAGGCTGTCAGCCTGGCGTCTCAGGAAAACAGTTAGCCACTACTATTCTTCATTACTGCCTGTTATCCTGCAAATGTGTTACCCTATGAATTCGTTTCCATAGGAAAAGTTACCTGGAGCTAAAAAGCAAATCTTTATGGTTTGCTCCGGCCTGAGAATTCAACCTAATCTAGAATAGTAGTCAGACTCACTAAACCCCCAATTTTAATTTATTTTATTACTTACATTTAGTATTTTAAATAATTCATTTACCCTTCATAGTGAAGTTGAAACAGATTTGGTAATAAATAATAAACTGATTTGAACATTGAACTGTAGAGTAAAGGCAACTTAATGTAGGACTTCAAAAAATGTTGTCATTACACTGCAAAAAGTAGCATAGCTAGAGCAATTGTTTTGATTAATCTTTATAAATGTAGATTCTACTTAATATTTGTGCCATCTGCAGTTGCAGTTTGGCATATGAACAAGTATATTTGTATGTAATTCAATCCCTGTTACTATTTTTAGGAAAGAAGATGGTCATTCCTAGTGACAACATCCTCTCTGCTACTGACAACATGCTCTCTTCTTGTCATCAGTATCTCTCTTCAGACAAACTACATGTGGCTTGCAATAGTTGTTATCACTGTCATATTGCTGACGACATTTATGTACACACAGCAGATTCCAGTACTGCTTATACATGACTTGCCTATAAGATCAGATTCTGATGCTGGCTCTGTCACAAACAACAATTCATTTGTAGAGGTGCGTAATAATGTAATAGTATTAGTACAGTGACAGTTCACTTACATTACACCTAAATGTGTGTGTGTCTTATCATATTTACTTCAAGGATTATGCCCTAGTTGACTGACCTGGAACCCATTTCCACCTCAGTCAACCAACAACTCCCTTTCCAATAGTCTGATATCTTGAGGCGTTTGCTAGTTGTGGTATATGTTAGCTGGTATGTGATTCAAGTGTTTGCACCATCTCCTCCTATTGTCCCTAAACTTCTTCTGCAAAGATTTTATTTTTAATCTTCTAATGTCTTCATTCCTTTTCTCATCTAGGAGGAAATATCTATGTGAACTTCTTACAAATTTCATTTCAGTGTCTTGAATTTTCTCTTCTTTTTTTTACTGAGGGTCCATGATTCACTAGCATACAGACAAGTGGGAACAGCTACTGTTTTGTAAATATATATATACACACACACACACACACACACACACACACACATATATATATATATAATTTTCTATATAAGTAACTCGTCGTTTCTTGCAGTAATTATATAAATTTGTAATGTTATTCAATTTGTTTCTTCTGCAAGTAATAATATTTCGTATATTCTTTTAACACCTGACGCACGTTTCACTGAAAAATATCAGTATCATCAGAGGTTTCTAAGTAAATTAATAACAATCGAAATAATTATTAACGAATAATCAAATTTGTATTGATTTTAATGTAATATAACTGATAATCGATTTAGGTCGATTAGTTAACGATTATTTTAATGTTTATTTTCTTCGGCAGCTGTTTTCTCGGTTATATTTGAAAATTTGTTGTTTATTTTTATTCATTTTTATTTTAGTAAATTTATAATTTTAAATAGATTGTCTTGTTTTGTTTTTATTTGGGTTTGTTCTTTAATTAATAAATTATTGTTATTGTGTTTGTAAATGTTAAGATTTTCCCAAATATTCATTTTTTGACCTGTTTGTATGTTTTTAATTAATTTTATATTTTCAATGTTTGGAAATTGGTGGTTATTATTTAGGCAATGTGTGGCTAAATTAGATTTATAAATAGTTGGTTTTAAATATGCATTGCGGTGTTGAAGGAATCTATCTAGTAGTTTTTTCTTCGTCTGGCCCACGTAAAATTTATTGCAATCCGGATCTTTTATTTTATATATTCCATTTTTATTGTGAGTATTGGATTTAGTTTTAGGTTTTATTTTATTAAAAATTATATTATCTGTATTATAAGATATTTTTAAATTAGTATCTTTAAATATTTTATTTAGTTTTTGAGTTATATTTCCGTAATATGTGAAGGTTGTATATTTTATATTATTATTAATAGGTGAATTTTTAAATGTAGTGTTCTTGGGAATTTTATCAGTGATTTTACGTTTAATTTTATTTTCTAATTTATTAATAGTTTTTATTTTGTATCCATTTTTAACTGCTATTTGTTGGATAATATTTCTTTCTTTGATTCTTTCTTTGTTATTTAATGGGATCCTAAGCATTCGGTAAATCATGGAATTAAATACTGCCATTTTATGTTGGGGAGGATGATTAGAAGTATTTGGTATTACTAAATCAGTTTGAGAAGGTTTCCTGTAAATTGAGTATTCAAAATTTGTTTCATTTTTCTTTATTGTTAAGTCTAAATAATTTAATTTATTATTAGATTCTTCTTCTAACGTGAATTTTATTTTGGAATGTAAATTATTTATGGAGTTGAATATTTTATTTATATTTATACCATTGTTTTGGGAAATGTACAGAGTGTCATCAACATATCTAAAATAACATCCTAATGGGTCGTTTAATTTTATTATATTCATTATTTGTTCGTCGAGTTTTTGTAGGAAGATTTCTGATATGATAGCGGAGGTTGGGGCTCCCATAGCAAGGCCATCTGTTTGATAGTACAATTTGTTGTTGTATTGAAAATAATTTTGATTTTAAATTATTAAATATCACTATAATATTGATGACTCGGAACACTAAGTTTTTTATAAGTAAAAACGTAAAGTTTTACCTTACAGCCTAAACCGGCTTTCACTTATAGAAGGCTTCATCTGATGAAGCCTTCTATAAGTGAAAGCCGGTTTAGGCTGTAAGGTAAAACTTTACGTTTTTACTTATAAAAAACTTAGTGTTCCGAGTCATCAATATTATAGTGATATTTAGTTAAGTAACGGACACGTCATGGACAACGAAATCCAAGAATTTAAATTATTTTTAAAGTATTAGTTATCTGTTTAATATATGTGTTACTTTCGTTATTTGTTTTCAGATTATTTATTATAATATTTATAGTTTCTTCAATGGGAATGTTTGTATACATGTTTGAAATGTCGAATGAATATAATTTTGTATTTCTATTTACTTCTACGTTTTTTAGTTGTTCCATGAGTTCGATACTATTTTTTAAATTGTGTTTTGCTGGAAGTTCAATTTTATGTTTTTAGATTTGTGTTAGTAATTTTGATATTTTATAATTTGGTGTGGTCCTAGCGTTTATTAAAGGTCTGATAGGTTTATTGATTTTGTGTAATTTTATTAAAGAATTTAATTTTGGTGCACAAGGATTATCCATTTTATATTTAAAGGAGTCTTTAGGATTTATGATTTGGTTACTATTTTTTAGTATATTTGTTATTTGGGTTTGATATTTATTTGTGGGATCTTTATTTAATGTTATGCAATTATTATTAACTATAGATTCTTCTGTTTTATCGTCTAAATCTTTCTGAGAAATTATTATTGTACTATTACTCTTATCAGCTTTGGTTAAAGTGAGGTTATTAGTCGTTAGTTTGTGTTTTATGTTATTAATGATGTTATTTTGTTTATTTTTATTTTTAATATGATGATTTTGGTTATTATATTTTTTGATACATTTTATTATTTCCATTGAGGCTTCTGTTCTTATTTTATCTTGTTTTTCTTGTTCTACATTATTAATTGCGTTTTCAGTTTTGACTATGATATTTTCTATTATATGTTTGTTTACATTTTTAAGTATTGTTTTGTTTGATTTTTCTAGGGTAGCTATTTCGTTTTCTGTGAATTTAATATTAGATAAATTTACGAATTTTTGGTAAAAAGTGTGGTTATTATTTATTGTGTGTAAATGTTGGTTACCTTCTTTAGGATTACTATTTATTGGTAGATTTTTAAGTTTTTTATTGGTTGTGTTAAATTTAATTGTTTTGTGTTTATTTAGTATTTTAAGCATATTAATGCTTATTAAGCATTTTATTATTACATGTATGATAATCAAGTGTGTTGGCTAAAAGAAGATGTAAATTAATTAATTGTTTATTAATGTAGTCGATTTTTCTGTAATTATTTGATATTTCGTCTTTAATCCATTTATATTGGGCTTGAGTAATATATTTGTTTAATTTATTGTTATTCTTGTTTTTTACTATTATTTTTGTGTATTTTGGAAAAATATTAAGTTGTATGTATTTTTTGTTAAAATATATGTTTCCAAAACAATTAATTAATTGTTTTTTATGTTTAATAAATTGGTTATAGGAATGAGTTACATCACCTTGTATGGTGTTTTCATCATATATAGTTATATATTATAACGTTGCAGAAATCAGACCCTATAGGGTATCCACAAATATTAGATAAATGATAAAAGGTAAAATAATTTAATGAATAATAATGAAAAAAATATATAATGGAATTAAGAAAGAAAAAAGGAGACTTGTAAACAAGAATAATAAATAAGTGAATAGACTAGACTGACAAACAAATGACTATGACCCCACCCCAGAGATTGGCCAGATAAAGACAATAAAATGAGAACAGAAAAATTAATGATAAAAGGCACAAATGAGTGAAACAAATATAATCACTAACAATGAATAAAACAATACTAAAGAAAGTACACCAACCATAAGAAATAAGTAAGACAATTATTAGTAGATAAGGTATGTTATTAGTAACCTTATCATGATAAAAAAGTAAGACATAAAATGTTGAAAGAATAATTATAAATGTGTGTTTAAAATATCATAGAAACCAAGAGTGAGAGATAGGTAGGGAGTGATAACCATAAATAGTGAAGTGATGAGCAGATATTAAGAGAAACAATTCATAATTTTAAGGACAAGGAATGGTGAACAATTGTAACGATAAACCAAACCCTTAAAATGAAAGGGATAAAATACCTATATTAAACCCAGAAATACAATACAGTATTTAATAAAAACTAATGTATTGTAATCGATAAGAAATAACTATGAACAATATTTAATAGTAAAAGTGATGTGATAAGTGAGGAATAATAATAACTAATCAAACAGGTAGGACTGTGTAGATTAATGAGTTCAGTCAGTGCAAATATAAGTGTACACAACCAAATAGATTAAAAAACAATGTAGGGATAACAATAATAATAATTCCCAATTATGCTTTTCAATGAGTAGGGGGATTACCAATTTTGGTATTAGTTACAAAAGATCCCTGTCTTTGTAACAGTTAATGTTGATGCAAAGAGACATCAATAACATTAAGATACATTACTTATTCAGTCAGGAAGAATTAAGTTAAATTGTGTTGAAGAAACTGAACTGAGGAAAATGAGATTAATGTATGTTAAACAGTTTTGTTAGTTTAAAGAAAATTAGTTTATTTGTTTAGTGTTCATAGGAGTACCAACCAAGAAGGCATGACATTAAGTTAATATGTTTGTATTTTTTATGTATGTGAAAGTTGACCTTGGACGTCTCAGTGTCATTGTTCACTTCTCACTCCCTCTTCTCATTATTCATACAGCCTAGCAAAAAAAAATTTCTAATCGTTTTCCTTTAATCTGGTCCCATCGACCTATTTATTTTTTTACGTGTAGCACTTCCTACACGAATTTGCATCATTGCACTGGTAAACATTTTGCATCTTAACATATCATGCCATTTTCAATCTGTACTTTTACATTATCTTCATCATACATTCTTACCATTCTTTACGCTTTTCTTAACAATTTCTTACATTACTTATACCATTTCTTACCTTAACTTACATTACCTTTTATTGCATTTCTTTACTATTACCTTTCTGATCGCTAATAATTTTCTTCATCTTTACCATTACTTTCTGAAATACACCTTTTTTGTAGCTTCGTAGTGAGTCATATTATCGGCTACAGATGACTACCTTAGAAACACGTCTATATCCAGACTTTTATGTGCTTAACTCTACTCGATGTTTTAATCATAGGATTTGAGCTCTAATTAATCTCTGCCCTTGACTTCCACTATCGCTATCTTCTGTGTCCTTGCCTTTCCACTAAGGTATGAAGAGTTCGCTTGATCAGCCATTCTGACAATTATACATTTATTTCTCATTCCTAACCCATTCTTCATATTAATAACAACAATAACATCCCTTTACAATCACTTCTTAAATATTTCTTTACACATATTATTTCTTGCCATTCATTAATTTGAATACTAACTAACATTCCTTACCATTTCTTACAAACATAACATTCTTTCTATTATTTAACTCCTTATTTCTTATATTTCTTTCACATTTCTTTTTATTTGCAATCATACCTTAACAATAACATTTCTTAATTAACCTTTTATCTTATTAATAATTAACCATAATATTTTTCGTTTAAATAATTATTTATTCACATTCAATAGAGCATTGAGTTCGATGTGTCGTTTGAGCTTACACCCTCATTATAACATTGTTTGTCATACACAGGACATTCATTGTGCTCGCCCTTGAGGCGACATTCCATTGTATTACTGCGACGTTTGTTTTGACCGTGGAGCTCACCTGTTCAGAGGGTAACGATTTCATCTTACTTGCTTGTTGGCCACAAATAACCTCTCTTTCTCTCGTTACAAATGCTTTTATCTCTCTCCTTAGTTCGGTTTAGTGCACCTACCTGAACAGCTGTGCGCGACTTCTCTCTCTCGTTGTATCTTTTATAATTATACTTACGATTATTGTTATTATAATTACCACTCATTTGGTACTTACAGTGTTTTTTCTCGGCGTAAGTGTGGTGCCTTAAGTGTTTCACATGTGTTTTATGTGACTTACAAGTGTGTGTGTAACTTGCGATTGGGATATTCCTATTAATAAGGTATGCCTGCTGAATTTTTATTTTGTTCTCTTCTTTAATGTTAATCATTTCTTTATGATTATCTTTATTAATTACGAATGTATTTTCTACTATTATGGTTTGTTCCCATACCATCCTCTCACATATTTGTTCCGTTTGTTTACCAATTATTTCACATACATTTTCTGTGATAGTGTCAATATGTGAGTTGGTATCACCAACCTTTTCTGTTAATTCTTTTACCTTCTTAGTTATTTTTATAGTTCCTGTTTAAAATTTTTGGACTGTTGTTCTAGTTTAATATTTAACTTTTCAGTTTGTTCATTTATCATCTCACCTATATTTTCTGTTAATTCGTCGAATTTAGCATTTATATTTTCTGTCTGTTTTCTACAATATTCCTCTAATATGGATCGCATCATATTTGCAATCGCCTCTTCCATACTAATAATTTCTGGTGCTGCCATGGTGAATTATTATTAAAATATTTATTTATAATTTATTATTAGTGAACCGTATGCGAGCTTTAATTTATTTATTGTTTAATTTATTATTATTATTATTTTATTTACTCCTGTTACAATTACACCTGTTTATTTGGTGGGCGCCAGTTGCTTTATTACAATATAATACACAACAATTTAAAAATAAGTAACATACGGAAATAATTTAAATATAATATTAGTTATAACATATAAATCATCAAACACTGGTAATCATAGAGCACACATTAATTATTAAATATAGGCGTTTCGTGCCCCACGTTGGGCGCCAAAATTATATAACAACACAATTATATATGCAGGTTGTAAGTAATTATAACAATTCCAGGTGTAACTATAATAAGAGTATTAGAGTTATGAATATTGTAACTAATACTATTATAAAATTTTCTGTATTATTTAATCGTCTATTTTTAACGTATCTCACGTAGACTACGTCCGTCGCGAATGCACGAATAACCAGTACCGATATCTTTACCTGTCCTTATTTGATGTAGTTAATTCCCTATCAGCGCCAAATTGTTTTTTAGAAAACAATTAAAAGATTCAAATTAGTTTGTCTCCTGTGCAGTGATGATGAATTCGAATTACCTCGCAGACTGGCGGGAATTTGAATTTCGCTTGTCGTTCGACGTGTTGCCAACATAAATTTTTGGCAAAGAATTCTATTCTCCGCTAAAGAACACAAACTATGTAACACAATTCCAATAAAAACAAAGGACAGTTAGTAATGATTCGTACTTGTTTATTTGTGTCTAAAATTCGCTAATTTTGGATAACTACAGTACAATAGAAAGTATTATAATAAAGTTTCGCCCCGGCAACAAATTAATTTTCACTCAGCTGAGAGAAATGGTGGCAGCAGTCGTATGAAGCCACAATGGCTAGCATTTCTTATTTACACAAGTTATTCTGCCAATGAGTTCTTTGGGTTACGAAAAGATTTAAAACAAGATGTTAAATAAAGTACACCACCTTACATTTGTGGTACTTAAGTACTAAAATGTTTACATGAAATTCAACTCTTGGTGTTTAAAAGTGTGTGTCAATTTTATAGGCTTCGGACATAGGTTATCTTACAGTTACATACAGTGTGAATAAATATGATCCATTAATCCTTGAAAGAATTTGGTGTTCAAAGTTCAGAGTGAGAGTTATATGTTGTGAAAAAAGTGAATCAGTTTTAGTTCGTAATTATTGATAATTTAATTTATACTTAACGAAACCATGTTGTTTTTGTTATGGGTCATCAGGATTTCTTCAAGGTTGTGATAGTACTTTCGTTACTTTTCAATGGTATCGTTTCCCTTCTCCTTCTGGCGTCTGTTTCTTTTTATTCAATTTTTATTTATTTTTTAATTTTAAACTTTTGTTTATTGTTCCTCCTTGAGTTGCTGGAACTATGGTTGACTTCTTGTGTTCATTTTACTTTCAATTGTATCTTATTTTCTCCTTTATTAGCCTTGAATAGAGCCGAAGTCAATATAGCATCTGTACCGCTGGATAGTTAATAATGGAACTCTCATTTCATAATGGTCAAAAATGTAATAAGGTTTTGTTGTTATGGCAACCGCTTCCACTCTTATTGGTTAAACACATTTGAACCTATTGTTATAAATCCTAGGTTTCTGTTCAAAATGAATAAATATTTTATAATGGTTAGTGTTCCTTGGTGATATTACCAATGTATGAAATATTAACATAGATGTCCCTACTTTCTTTCAAAGATCAATTTGACATCTCACAAGGCTGGTCTAGGTCATGTATTAATGTTTTTGGACAAAATTGCTCATGCTATGTTATTACATATTTCCCTTATTTATACTGTTTATTACAATTCTGACATATTATTATTGTTAGTTAATGGTAATCATATAATTTACTTGGTCTTATTATTCAAATGCAATAGTCAATTGTTTCCAATTGGTTTTCTGAATTTAGACAGTTAGGTAATTTATAGGCCTAAACTGTAACATCCTTGAATTTCTTATTTTGCTCTATTTAAACATTATTTATGAAATTCAGTACATATGTACTGTTTATTTTCATTTCGTACTTATTGGCTTTTGAACTACTTTGAAACGGTTTTACCATCTATTAGTGTTATTATACTTTTACAAAATTATTTCTTATCTGATATTTTTTCTTTTCTATTTATATAATAATGATTAATCTGTTGCTTGTTAAGTTTATATCATTTCTAGCTTATTCCTATTCCCATTTCTCACACACATTTTTTAACACTTAAATCTACTAACAAAACATAATATAGAAACAATTTTATGGTCTGTCTATTGTTCAGCCATATTCCTTCTTACTTGAAATTGACATACTCCTCATCTCTTTATAATATCATTACATACATAATAAATACAAACATATTAACTTAATGTCATGCCTTCTTGTTGATACTCCTATGAACACTAAACAAATAAACTAATTTTCTTTAAACTAACAAAACTGTTTAACATACATTAATCTCATTTTCCTCAGTTCAGTTTCTTCAACACAATTTAACTTAATTCTTCCTGACTGAATAAGTAATGTATCGTATTGTTATTGATGTCTCTTTGCATCAACATTAACTGTTACAAAGACATAGGGATCTTTTGTAACTAATACCAAAATTGGTAATCCCCCTACTCATTGAAAAGCATAATTGGGAATTATTATTATTGTTATCCCTACATTGTTTTTTAATCTATTTGGTTGTGTACACTTATATTTGCACTGACTGAACTCATTAATCTACACAGTCCTACCTGTTTGATTAGTTATTATTATTCCTCACTTATCACATCACTTTTACTATTAAATATTATTCATAGTTATTTCTTATCGATTACAATACATTAGTTTTTATTAAATACTGTATTGTATTTCTGGGTTTAATATAGGTGTTTTATCCCTTTCATTTTAAGGGTTTGGTTTATCGTTATAATTGTTCACCATTCCTTGTCCTTAAAATTATGAATTGTTTCTCTTAATATCTGCTCATCACTTCACTATTCATGGTTATCACTCCCTACCTATCTCTCACTCTTGGTTTCTATGATATTTTAAACACACATTTATAATTATTCTTTCAACATTTTATGTCTTACTTTTTTATCATGATAAGGTTACTAATAACATACCTTATCTACTAATAATTGTCTTACTTATTTCTTATGGTTAGTGTACTTTCTTTAGTATTGTTTTATTCATTGTTAGTTATTATATTTGTTTCACTCATTTGTGCCTTTTATCATTAATTTGTCTGTTCTCATTTTATTGTCTTTATCTGGCCAATCTCTGGGGTGGGGTCATAGTCATTTGTTTGTCAGTCTAGTCTATTCACTTATTTATTATTCTTGTTTACAAGTCTCCTTTTTTCTTTCTTAATTCCATTTTATATTTTTTTCATTATTATTCATTAAATTATTTTACCTTTTATCATTTATCTAATATTTGTGGATACCCTATAGGGTCTGATTTCTGCAACGTTATAATATTTAAAAATTCATATTTATTGTTTACTCAATCTTATAAATAATAAACATCGTTAATAATCTTCGGTCACGATATCACTCATTATTAAGTGTTTATCTCTTATACTATACGGTGTTACACACATTTAAAACACTCTTACATCTAGACATGTTAATAATCTTACTCTAGACATTTATTCAATTTGAATTTCGAAAACAAATAAAATTAAAAATGTAATTTGAATTGAATTCTTTTAATTCAGTTCTGACCTCAGTTCGCTCAGTCTATACCAATGTTTAAAAATTAAATTTAAATTTATGTTAATTACTTTTAGACTGGCATTTGTTTTATATTCAAGATTTAAATTATTCTTTTCTACAATGCAAATATCAAATCAGTTTAACTATTTACTTTGATAAACAAAAATCTACTCTCTCAACTTTAAATTCTTTTTCTTTATTTCTTTATATGCGATCGCTCATTCTTATGACTAAACATTTATCTAAAATTTTAATATATTATTTCTAATTATAACTTTTTCTTTGTTTTAATTTATTGCCTTTTGATAGTCTTTATGAACTCTTTTTAAAAATCATTTATAAATGCATTATGCATGTCACCTCGAGTTTTGATGATCTTATGACTTATTGACGGGGGCCAGCGTTGTCCAGAGTTGGTTTTCCGTTCCTCCTGGCTTGGCGTGGTCTTGGATATGTCCAGAGTCCAGCGTCGTTCTCCAGCAGCGTGTGGTCCGTCTCAGAGAATTGCTATCTGCTGCAAGGTGGATCTTAAACATCTGTTAGGCGTCAAAAAACATCTTCTAACGTCCAGCATCCCTCGTTGCTCTGGTAGCTTCTCCGTAGATAGTCTTTGTAGACTTAAACGGTCCCGGTACTTTACGCTTTCCGAAATATTGTCAACATAATTATTGAACGTCTTATTAGTTCGTTAATGAGACATGAAAAAAAATAAAACTGTTCTGCCGATGGACAGCATGTCCGACTGCAACTGTGTCTTGAAATGAAGAGAAGGGTTTTCAGTCGAACCCTTAATTTATTCCCTCTCGAGATTCCGCACCTGGAGGCCCCCAAATCGTCCTGTTGATACCTGCAGATCACATGATAGGCCCCACTCCCGAACCTTTTCATATATTTGCAATTATTAGCAAATAGCAATGTTTTGCACGGAATCGAGATAGCACAAATCATAGCTAATTTGATTAAGCACTCACTGTATTAATTTAGCGTCTTATTGCAATTTGCGTATTTTTTGGTACGTTTATTTTGCACTGACTTTGCTTAGCGTGTCCTATTAACGTCATTTTCTTACTGGGGATAACTATAAATTTTACACACACTTTGGTGCCTTTAGTTTGTTTATACACTAATTAATTTTCACACAGTGAATTAAAATAATTATTTTATTAATTACTTAGGGAGGGTAGCTGAGATTCCTGTCTGTACATGCATCACTAACACACACAAGATACACGCGTAACACACATACAATTGAGCAGGTGTTCCTTGCCTGTCAGAACAGGTTAATTTCTCCTCTAATCTAACAATTAAATATTTTTACAATCTCAGACCTGTCCATTTACCCCTAACTTATAATAATTCTACAAATTTTATATTCATTCAAATCAATGCCCAATACAACATATGGCTGTATCGTTGCAATATATATGGCTTTCTTTTATTTAAGGTTTGACTATCAGTTTCTACCTTTGGCTCAATGCTAGGAGTCTTAACATCCTCTTGAAGAAGACATCATGGGAGGTGTCAAAATATCAAAGACAGTCAAATCTAAAAGAACAAGCCCTATAATACATTGTGCTGAAAAAAATCTACAAACACACACTTATCACCATCATCATTGTGTCCACTTCCATTTAATTTTGTTAATTCTGTAAATTATATCACCTAATTTATTTTGGTATAATTTTTAATTGACTCCTATCTCACCTTATTATTCATAGCAGAGCCCTTTTTATATTTCTCCAAGTACTCCACAGTGTTTGTATCATCCTTAAATTCACATTTTCATTGTTCATGTGGGAAATGTAGGAAATGCACAGGCCTACTGAGTAAAAGTTTTCTTTATAAATACAGTGGAAGTTTGTTACTTTTCATAGTATTGCTCATCTTTCTAAAGGCTATCCATTATGATCTTATTCCATTAACAAATCCTGCAAATGTTTCACACACACACACAAATTCTTGCTTAATTAACAAAGAAATTCAAATATAACATATTTTTAAAGAATTAATTTGGAAGCCTCTAAGTTTCTCAATGTCACATTAAACAGACAAATTATGAATTTTTCTTATTTAATATGTGTTTATGATTTATCATCATTTGATGTAGATACAGTGTACAATGAATGAACTGTATTGTAAATAATCCACATATAAAAAATTATGTTTGTATTATGTCAGGTTGAAGATGTGATCATCAATCCACCATACTGGATAACAGACTTACCGCCAAGCTATGAAACAATAACATCAACAGCTCCAGCACCACCTCCTCCATATTCTGAAGTTGTCATCTCAAAAAGCATGGAGAAAACAGAAGAAAGTACACAGGAAACGATAACAACTATTAGTGCAAATGTACAGAACAATGATACACACCATCAGCCAAGTAGCAACGATACCGTGATTACTGTGTCAAGTTGAAGGGTAAACAAACTTTTGACTGACATAATTTATTTGCTTCTTATTCACAATAATTTAAACTACCTAGTCAAACATGTCTACTCTGATTGTTGACATTTTGTACTACATAATGCTAGTATGTGATAGCAATGTGCAGTCTTTTTTATCTCCAAGTCTATAGTTAGAAGATACTGATTCACAAGTTTGTTGATGAAATAACGTCAGTATTTCTAAGATCTTTTTCTCTGCCTTCTGAATTAGGAATCTTATCTAAACACATACTATGACTAATTCACTTACCCTGTTCATTCATCTTGCGGTCTGTTTTCAGTTACCAGTTTGCATTTCACATTATACCACCTTCATTGCTATTATTATTTTATCTCCTTTTTTTGGCCATGGTTTAGAACCATCTTTCAGATACTGTCTACTGTACAATGTATTTTGATTTTCAAAAAAAATTAGACTTAATCTAAAATTCCTATTTTTACTAAGACGTTCTACATATACACTGTATATTGCTGCTCCAATTTACAGTAATTATGATCACATTATTTAGACCCAGTACTATACCTTCACTGTTCATTCTGATACTGAGATACTTGTATCAAATTTATAAGCAATCTTCAGACCTAATCATATTTAATAACCCTTATGTCAAATATGCCTACCCTTCTCTGATTGCTCTATCCCTACTTCACGTCAGTTACTTAGAGAAAGCATGGAAGTTTGTTCTTTAGTTAGAAGGTCACAGTACAGTATTACCGTTTCTATGTCCTCAAGGTATGGTCTTCATAATTTTTAAACTCAGCTGCTAATACACAATATCTTGATGCAGCTTTTGGTATTACAAAAGTTCTATGAATCATTACAAATTTCTCTCCCTGATGCTGTACTGTCAGAATTATGGTAATTATTAATGAGTTATGATGATTTAATGAGTTGATGTACTATCTACGTGTGAGTATGTATATATATATATATATATATATATATACACACACACACATAAAGTCTAAATGGATTAAAAGTATATATATGCATATATACTTAGTTGCGTTTACATTAAATATAAATACAGAACTGACAATATACTTCATTTAAGTATAGTATAAATGTTTCATTTATATTAAATACATAAAAAACAAAAATTATTATTAAATATGACTTTAATTATATTTCACTAAATGTATAAAATATATAATGAAAGTATGTAATAAATTTGTATTTTAAATATGTGTATTTGCAGTGTGTTTCTGTACCTCTGAAAAAAATGTTCACTAGTCCATCAACCATTAATATATAAAGTAGTCTTCACTGCTTCTTTTCTTATAATCTGTAAAATGTGCAGATTTTACATTGATAGTAGCTTTTTAGAAATCATTCATTTTCTGAAATATTTGGCTCAAATTTTAAAATTCAGAAACGGTGTTTACCTTTATACAGGTTTGACAAATTAAGATAACTATTTTACAAAAATGTCTTGCAGGTCTTTTTGATGACTCAAAACACCATATTAATGCAATAAATTGTATGCTAACAATCAACTTGGTAAATCTAATGCTATAATCAAATTGGTAACAATGCAATAAATTGAAATGCAATAAAAGTAACTTGCTAATACCGAAGTTTATACCAATTAAACTAATTCTTAAACCAAACCAAACTAAATGTTTGGTTTTAAATTTTAAACAAATATTTCTGAGTTTCATGAGCTGAATTGTATTAAATAATTTGTTGTTATCTTCTGAAATATTTACATTTCTTTTAACATAAAATTTCCCCTTCTACTAGATTTTTTATTTTAGGGAGCAACAATAGCATTAATTCTGGTAAGGAAGATCACTCAAATTTGATGAAACTAAAACTAGCACAGAGAACATACTGTGAGCTGAAAAGACATTGTGATAAAGAGCCTGTTATATTAGCTGATTTTAACTTCAAGAAACAAGCAAAAATTGTGTAGATCTAAATCTTGAGAGTGTTATGTGAAGTAAATGACTGTAATAGAAAAGGAACTAGATGTTGTTACTAAAGCATAAAGTAAACTTTTCAATTAACATTCTGAAACTGACTTGAAATTTTCTGTATATGCATATGATATATGCACCTGCACAATTCCCATGAAACTTGCAGTAACATGAGTGTGAACAGCTAAGTAGACAGATGTTACTAGGCAAGAGTACTCAACAGATACGTTTGTCATTGCTTTGAGATGAGTAAGAATTGTTTACAAAATTTTTTTTATATTAATGTAATAAAATCAGGTCCAAGCAGTTGGCTCAAACTTATAATCTACAGTCTATCTATAGCACAACAGTTTATCAAAGCTGCCTGGCTATTCATTGTACCTTTCCTTTCCTTAAGCTCACATATTTTCTAATATTCACATATTGTCTAAATACAGAATTTTAAACATACTCAATTAATACATTGATAGTTATCATTCCACCTATTTCATTCATCTACTTTTGTATAGTTTTATTCTTGTGTACTATTAAAAATGCCTCTAGTTTTCTCAAATGTTTATATATTTTACTGATAATTTTACTGAATGCGTTACTGGATAGCCAGCATTCAAATCCAGATAACGCATGATCGAAAAATAATTCTTGATTACACAGCTACAACTTTATAAAAACCATCACCAATTTACTATTTTCTGTGTTATGCAGCAGTACCTACTTACATTAGCTTATCAGTTGGTTTCTTGGATTTTGTTGTCCATGATGTATCCGTTGATTAACCAATTACAAGTACAACACTACTGACTCAGAACACAAAGTTTTTTATGGGTAAAAACGTAAAATTTTTACCTTATAGCCTGAACCAGTTTTTGCTTATTATAAGCTTCATCAGAGCCTATAATACGCTTCATCTGACAAAGCTTACAATAAGCGAAAACTGGTTCAGACTATAAAGTAAAAATTGTACGTTTTTACTGATAAAAAACTTTGTGTTCCGAGTCAGTAGTGTTGTACTTGTAATTAGTTGGTTTCATAGATTTACGTGACTATCAAACAAGAATTTGAGATATTTCCAAATTGTGCTTAACATGAAATATAATTTGAGCATTTTATCATTGCACTGATGTGATATCTAATCAGTTGGCTGATTAATTTCACATGATTTTTGTTTGTACTCTCACTAACCAGTCTACACTAATTAAATACAGAATATTTCTCATTTTAAGTAACTACTTACACATAAAATTTTGTAATAAAAAACACAAACAATTTCTTTAAAAACAAACAAGAGTGAAATGTTTAAAATTAACTTCAGAAATTAAGCCAAAGATATACAACAATGAACAATAGGTTACTTATAGTTCCACTTATTGCCCAACCTAACACGCTTTCAATAAGATACAATAACAATCACAAACTGCATGTTGCTTTATATCTAAATGAAGAGAGTCAAATCAAGCAGCTGAAAAGCTGATGGGACTGTTGATAGTTTAGTTTAGTCATAAATCTTTGTATATTCTCATGTAGGCTTCTGTGGCCAGTGTCCATTATGTTTTTAAAGTCTTCTTACGGTATGGACCGCATCAAAAATGTCTTGTATGACAATGCTTCACTCATAATACAATGAGTGAAATCACTTAGACCTGAGGATATTCATTGTAATGTGAGTGAAACGTTGTCATACAGGACATTTTTGACGTGGTCCATACCGTAAGAAGACTTTAAAAACGCAAATCTTTGTGGTCCAATACTGACACTAGTAGTCCCTAGTCCCATGGAATAGAGAAACTACAAAAAAAATTCATTTTCATATTTGGTTGAAAGTTTCACATATAAAATTAGGTTACCAATTGTGATACAATTAGCAAAAGTGTGAACTCGAGCTCTGGTATGTCTTAAATTACCAGAACTCCAGCCTATATATACATATGTATTTAGTCTTACTTAGACACCCTTAATTAATACTATTTAAAGGAAAGAATTTGTTGTATAGACCTATAGCAAATTGTAACAGGATAAAATTGATACAAATTACACATGAATACATTCCAATTAAATATAACATATTTCACTCTTACAATTATTTGTGCCACAGGGACCTTTATACCTAAATAAGTAAAATCATTTATTCACAATTAACAGTTCATTTTTACACAGGAATAAAAAGTAGAGCCTACGAAGTCCATCCTGTTGAAGCAAAAGAAAACATATACGGTAAAACCCCAATTATCAGAACTTCGATTATCAGAAACCCAGGTTATCGGAAATGACTTGGAGAAAATATAAATTTGTTAAAAAACTTATAAAAGTAATTTCCATTGTGCATGCCTATGCTGACAGGCATACGGCAACTATTACAGTACTGTATTTGAGAATATTGAGGGAAGAGAAAGTCGACTTGTTGTTAGAGTCACTCGTCATCCCCCTCCCGATGTCCTTGGAATGTCAGTGACCCTGGCCAGTCAGTGCTGTTTACACACTGTACCATACTCTACACACGTTCATTATTAAATGGTACTTTACTGTATCTACAGTGGTGTAGTGTCTAATATTGTGAGTTTGATTTTGTCAGTTTTATTTGTGAGTTTTATTTATGTACAGTATAGTTTAATTTTATTGTATTGTTTTATAAGAAAATGTCAGCCAAACGGAAAAGGGTGGTGATAACAATTGAACAAAAACTTGAGGCAGTAAGAAGAGTAGGAAATGGTGAAACCTTATGTAATGTGGCAGCTGATTTAGGAAGTAGGAATTTCCTCAGTGTCAGTTTGGATGAAAAATAAATCAAAACTAGAAGAATACTGCGCTAAAATGCCGAATAGAAAGTCAACGAAGCCTTCTGAGTACGAGCAGGTAAATGAAGCTCTTTTTTGGTGGTTTTCCCAGGCAAGGGAGAAGGACATGCCTATAACCGGACCAATTTTGATGGGGAAAGCTAAATTACTGTCCGTAATGATGGGTGAATCTTACAAAGATTTTAGTGCTAGTTCTGGCTGGCTTGATAGTTGGAAAGCCCGCTATGGGATTTGAAAATTTAATCTATGTGACAAGAAAATGTCTGCAGACAAAGATGCTGTTGATGTGTTTAAAACAGAATTCCAGGATCTGCTCAAAGGGTACACTAAAGATCAAATATTCAATACCGATGAAACAGGCCTTAATTTCAAAATATTGCCAAAAAAATCGTTTGCCGCGAAAACTGAAACTTCAGCCCCTGGATATAAATTAAGAAAGGAAAGATTACCATTCTTGCATGCAGTAATGCCTCTGGTACTTTTTGTTTTCCATTATTGTGCATTGGCAAATCAAAGAATCCCAGAGCATTAAAAAACATAAACCCAACTGCCCTATCCTACAGTTTTGTACCTAAGTCATAAAAGTGCATGGCTGTTGGCTGGTCTATTTACTGAGTGGTTTTATGATTTTTTTTGTGCCGAAACTTGAACAGTTTTTGGAGAATAAAGGTTTACCTAAGAAGGCTATACTCGTGATTGATAATTCATGTGCTCATCCAAACAACTTAAAAAGCGGAGAAATTGAAGTGACATTCTTCCCTCCAAATGTAACCAGTTTAGTGCAGCTGATGGACCAAGGTGTCCTAGAATGTTTCAAAAGAAACTCCATCGATTATTACTTCGTTCGCTTTTACTGGAATGTAATGAGAATGGCTCATTGAAAGATGCACTGAAGAATATCAACACGAAGCATGTATTATATTGGTGCGCAGAATCTTGGAGGGATGTTAAATCATCCACTCTGGAGAAATCTTGGGGCAAATTATTTCATGGTCTTGTAATTGACGGTGAAATTGATCCTGAGAAAAATAACCTTCCAGAGATAGTAAAGAAGATTCCTGGCTGCGAAAACATAGATGAGAATGAGTTACAAGAGTGGGTTATTTCTGATGAACAAGAAGGGTTTACCGATCAAGACATGGTAAACACTGTTCTTGGGACTGAGGACAAGGACGAAGACCAAGATGATGACAACGGTGCTCAACCTACCCCCGTCATTACTACTGAAGAAATATTGGAGGCCTTGGAGGTAGGAATTACATTTTGTGAACGTAGAAATCGTAAAGTTTTCATTTCATAAACCACTAATGTTCATATTATTGTTTTCATCAGTACTGTAGTAGAAATACAGTACAGTATATCATACTTCTTTCATATTTTTTGCTAGAAAATAGTTAGAACAGGACAGTTTTAATTATTTACAGGTAATGGATTTAATTACCTTTAGCAATCCTTTATTTGTGTAGCCAATCCTAGTTTTGTGATCGTAATCCCATCATTAGTAGGCTGGAAGAATATAATGAAGGTATAGGGTAATGGTAGCAGTAATTGGTGTATTCCTATGATTGGCACCCTCAGATATTCATTGTGCCAATCATATGAACATGCAAACTACTGCTACCATTACCCTATACCTTCATTGTATTCTTCTGGCCTACTGATGATGGGATTACGATTTTGAAATTAGTGTAGGCTACACAAATAAAGGATTGCTAAGTTAATTAAATCTTTAGGCTTAAATTAAGAAATCCTGATGCTTCTAAAATGAAAGTATAATTTTTTCAGATTGCATTAATGTTTGTTGAACAATGTGAACAATCAACGCCTGCCGATGTACTTCTTATCAAACGATGGCGAGATATAGGCGCAAGAAAACAATCTGAGAAAAAGTGCAACAGAAGATATCTGACTTTTTCCATTACAAATAAATTAAAGTTTCATTTGTAAAATAATATAAAGTTATGATACTTGTAAATCAACATTAAATGAGAATAATTATATATAATTGTGTACATTTTTTTTAGCAAAGTTTTCTTAATACAGTCAATTATATTATAACTTCTTAATTATATTACCTCGGATTATTGGAAGTTTTGGTTATCAAATACGTGTTCAGCCCCCATTATTTCCGATAATCGGGGTTTTACTGTACAAACAAAATGAAACCATTAGTCATGATAACACGGAAGTGGTGAAAGGAAGTTTAGTTATACCATACATCAGGAGGACATATGAGAAAATTGGAAGACCTCCCAGTATGTACAATATTGTGAACTGCCTTCAGTTTCAGGAAAATTAAAGAAAACATAAATATACTTTTAATTTAATTTAATGCTAAAATATATTATAACATATTTTAAAGGTATTTTTGGTTTGTCACTTGATTATTTACGTTACATAATTGTTCTGACAATGGCCTGGTAATTTGTTGGTAAATGACCTGAAGATGGCTTGACTGCCGAAAGCGCTCGTCAATACCAAAGACAACATAGTGGTTTGTATAAAATTACGTGTAGAAAAAGTTTTGACAATGGCTTTGTATTTTGATAGAGCAATTATTTAATTTGATTAGTGCACTTGAAGGCAATCTCAGTCTGTTAGTGGTCTAAGTGTTGTATTCTATCGCTAATAATGATTGGTATCTAAAACAACATAATAATCGTGCATTACTTAGTATCATAATACTGGAAACTTCCTCCAGTCACTAGCTAGACCTATCCAGTTTCTACAAGTGCTAATACAGGCACTGTTCCACCAAGGAGGAACCCCCCCCCTCCAATGAGCACATCAGAAAAAAATTTTCATGTTTGGCAACTGTAGAATGGTTTTGTGGTTGTATGATAAAAATTCATACCACATTATGTAGGTTCAAGCTTTTATTTAAAACTACTTTAAATTATAATTGGACCTTACCAGCAGGTTAATTTTTGTTTGATTGATACATACCATAAATGAGTAGTGTATATTTTATACTGAAAGTGAATATTATTAAAAGAACAACGAACTGACAAATGCAGATGTGATTTTATACTTGTGCATTAATAAACTTATTGTTCTGATAAAAACGTCACTCATTCCTATCATTTATACTTTAGACCTTTAAACCTCTCCCCCCCCCTCCTGGTTAATAAAATGAAATTAGCCTCAATTTTGCAGTTAAAAATCAAAATAAATATATTCTATAAATCCTTCGATCTAAAATCGGTTAATATTATCTGTAACCATGTTTTCTCCACCATACAAAAACATCAAAACTGATGCTGTACCGAAGTAAGCACTTCTGCTGAAAAGTTAATACCATCCCCAATAACTCCTTTGGGCAATACTTTTACCATTTCATCTTAGTAGGAAAACAAATGTAATGTAATTAGTTCTTTTAGAAAAACTGATTTTATTATAATATCTGTATTTTATTAAAATGTGTTTCAAAATTCTCTCAATTCTATATTATACAAGAGTCAGTGGTACTCTACAGAAAAAAAAACAAATTCACTTGTGTTGAAACAAAATATTGTCACATTGTTGTTATGCAAAAACACAGTGAATAACACTGTTATCTTATCATTACAAGATAATACCAATATTATATTTATGACCTTGATAATAGGATCTATCTATTGCTGAATCATAATACAGTTACTTTCTATGCATGGCTTTATTTTTTGATTAAACACAAGAACCTTCTCACTTAGTTATTTTCTAATGCTTGTCTTTTACATTTCTGATATTCTGAAGTAATTTCTCTTAAAAGACATTTTATTTCATATTACTTAGCACATACATACAAAGAAATTGATATTTAAAAAAAAAACTTAAAATTTAACTCTACAATTTAAATATTTTATATATATTTTTTAACAACATTATATTTTTAATCAGTAAAGTAATGTAATGTGACATGGATAACATGTCAATGTGACACTTGTTGTGTATTGCATAGTCACCAGGATGGGCCAATTTCTAGGGATGCCGTTCTTGCATGCAGTTCAGATTGCATATGCTTTGGATACACAGTGGAACCTCGATATAATGCCCCTGTGATGTAACACTCATTTTTCACGGTCCCGGAAAATTGAATAGTTAAACTTGGGACCTTTATATAAAGCATCCCTCTATATAAAGCGCTTTTTGGCCGGTCCGCAGAAGAGCGTTATATCAAGGTTTCACTGTAGTACATTTGGCTATCTGGAGAGAATCATATTGTTTTGACAGTTGAGACGTTTCAGATTGCAAACAAAACAAGGACATTACCTATTTATGATTCATTTTAACATACTGTATTAAGTAAAGTCAATAAAAAGCTTTCTTTTAATGCACAATTTAATTAACTTTTGCACAATTATCCATTTTTAGTGCCATCCCAGACTGCATGCCACCTTCTCAGTGAGCACCTCAAATTATTTTTAAGGTGGGCCTGTCATGAAGCATTGCACAAGATTTGCAAGACCATCCTTCACAACAGGGGGTCAAGAGATGGATGCCATGAGCCCACAATCAACCTTTTAAATTAAGGCCTAGTAGCTTTATATTATCTTGTCAATTTATTTTATTTTATTTTTTTACATTGTATGCTATGCAAAATAAGCTAATATCCATACACACATAAACTAATAAACTCTATGTTTTTCTGACTGTTTAATCTAGCTTAAGAATGAAAGATATAATCTTAGAAAGTCTACTACATTGCTAACCTCAACATAATTTTTGTTGATCTTCCAATTATTTCATCTTAATTTAGTACTTCTTTTTCCTCTTGACACCTTCTAGGTTCAGTTCCATCCTTGAAATTTGTAGATTTGATTTCTCCACTTCACATTTCAGGTAGTTGATGAGATCCTTATTCTTAGGTGGGGTCTTCCAATCATCTTATAAATCTTGGGATGCCATCCTTCTATAGCATTTTTTGTTTGGTGCCTGCATTGATAGCAACTCCATTTAATCTATGAGTATGTAGCCGCTGCCCTACAAGTTAAATGAAAACTTATATGACCTTTCATATGCTAGTGCCATCTCATGGATATTCCGGTCTAGAATTTCTTTTAGGATTGTTTGAAACATTCTAACATATGTTTCTATCTTCTTGTTCAGAACAAGACAAAAACAACTACAGTTACACTAGTTTCATTATTGATATAATGAACTAATTGCCATAGATATTGAAAGTTCCGTCTGGGATAAAACACTTTTTGCTCTCAGCAACTCCTTCCCTGTCAAATATCAAGATTCCGTCCTGCACAGCTTCATCTGTCATTAGAAAACTGTTTCATTAGTCCTTTCTGTACTACACTATGCACTTCGTAACATTCGAATTGTTTTTATTTTTCAACATAGTCTCCACGTAGTTCAATATACTTAGTCCAGCAATGCTCCAGAGCTTTTACCCTGTTGAGGAAGTCCGATTCTTCTAGGTCCTCAAAATAACCGTTTTACTGCCTCTTTCAGCTCATCATCTGAGGAAAATCACTCCCCCCCTCCCACCAAGAAATTGTTTGAGGTTTGGGAATAGATGAAAGTCAGATGGCACTAACTGAGGCGAATAAGGTGGATGGTGCAACAGATCGAACTTCAGCTCAGCAATTCTTGCCATAGACACAATGCATGTGTGAGGGCGTGCATTACCCTGATGGAAAATGATCTTTTTCTTTGCTAAACCTGGTCTTTTTTCTCAAAAATGTTTATTTAATTGGGCCAAAAGGTTAGCGCAATACTCTCTGTTTATCATTTGACCCTTTTCAAGGTAATCTATTAACAATATTCCCTTAGCATCCCAGAAAATTGAAGCCATACACTTTCCAGCCGACAAAATTGATTTTGCCTTTTTTGGAGGCTGCGAATCACTATGCATCCATTGTTTCGACTGTTGTTTTGTTTCTGGAGTGAGGTAATGGACCCAAGTTTCATCAGTTGTTACAAATCTATGAATAAAATCTTTCGGATTTTTCTTAAAACGGTCCGAACATTTCTGAGAAGCTTGCATTCGCATCCATTTTTGGTCAGTTGTCAACAAACACAGCACCCATCTTGCCCACAGCTTTTTCGTACCTAATTCCTCAGTAAGAATGTGATGTGCCCTTTTCATCTGAGATACGCACAGTTTTAGCAATTTCAGACACCTTTAAACGGCGATCTTCCAAAACTATATTGTGCACTTTATTGATGATTTCTGGTGTAGTGGCACTTTTCAGACGCCCAGTACATGGGCCATCTTCCAAACTTGCATGACCGCGTTTAAATTCAGCAGCCCATTTTTTTCACTGTAATAAATGAAGGTCCATCATCACCCATTCTTCATCTCATTAAAAATTTCTGTTGGCATTAAACCTTTCTTAATAAAAAATTTGGTCACTACACGATGTTCAAGTTTCTCCATTTTCAGCATTGCTGTGAAATAACCTTAGTTATACAGCTGCTGTTTCTCCAGAACAATGACTTGACACTTCACAGCTGTTCGTGGGGCTAATGTGGCGCCATGATGCAGTAAAAAACAGAAACGCCACGCATTTGTTTCTATGGTAGGGCATGAACTTTGTAATTTTCAAATTCCCCTCGTACTTCACTTCATTTACAGCTGTCAGATAATTCCCATCAATTTTCACCTGCATATCTAATGTAGCCTTGTTAACATCATGTTACTCTTGTTAATGCCTTGTTACTCAACAGACCAATCTTTTCTTCTTCCTGGTTGAGCTTAATAATTTTTTCTGTCTGTACTGTATTTTCACTATAAAATGGTGCATCATCCATGAATCTTATATTTGGAAAATGTTTTCACATTCTAATTATCTGAACTTGACTATCTCTTTAGTGTTAAACTGTCATCGGTTGATGTATTGCCTTTTCTGTTGGTATTCCATTTTACATGCGTGCGCACACACACACACACACACACACACACACACACACACACACACACATATTCTTGGTAATTGTTCTGTTGCTCTGATGTCCCAAATGGCATCACTAACATAAACTCAAAATAATAATATTACAGGAGCATACTCTGCATAAATTGATTATGTGTTGCTGCATGTAAAGCATGAGAATTCTTATGTGACCTGGAGGTCGCTAAAGTCTACAAATTCTGTTCAAAGTACACAAGTCATTAGTTTTTGGAAAATTTATAGCCTAAGATTGAAAATGTGCTAATGTACTCATACAGAGCAGCATAAATAAGATATATAATAGACGGCTTCATAGGAGTTGCATATCAGGGTACAGGGTACACAAGAGATCAGGGTAAACACCGTTTGAGATGTCACTGGATAAGCTTAATGGGATGGCTATTCACAAGAATTTCATGAGCTTTAGATTGTAAGGGAAGTGTAAACTTATAACATGTAACACAATAAATATCTCTGACCATTAAAGTTTTGCTAACACCACACAACACAACTTCCTTGACAGCATACATAAATATACTGAAATCCACAGACAGGAAAAATAGATCCACTATTCTCACACTGCGCAGTAAAAATTCACATTGTCTGAGGAGCCTGACTTTTCTATTTTGCCATTTGCAAATGGTGCTTCTCACATTGATCCACATTAACCCATATTCATGCTTCTGATCCACACAAGTCTTGAAGGAAGTTCCAACTTATTAAAAACTTTTCTTATGAATATTTCACCATTACATTACTTCATTGTCAGATATTCAAATTAATAAATCCATGAAACATGTATCATACAAAAGAAGTTTTATTCTTGAAAGTGAAAGTAATTATTTTTGTGATAATTTTAAATACATGAAACTCGAACAAACTACAACTGCATAAAATTTGAGTTACTTTACCACATTACATACCCAGAGCACCCCTTCATATTTCAAAATGAAATAACGAACACACACACACACACAACTGTTATATGATCACATATTTATCACTGACGTATCTTTTACACAGAGACCACAGAGTTCAAGAAGGTCCAACATATTTGTTACAGAACTGATGTAACTTTAGAGCACGTGTTAAGGTTTAAAAAAAAATCACACGTGATGAGTTATTTAGTTTTGTCCTAAGGTTAAAAAAAAAACACATGTGATGAGTTATTTAGTTTTATTAACACAAATTATTTCACACAAATGTTTTCTTCCACTTTTCCTGTAAACTACAGTACATGTGGACAAATAATAAATTGAATAATTTTATTATATTGTATAAAATAAGCTATAAATTTCCAGGAATATACGGTCATGCTCGAATTCACAGCGAGAAATCTGTTGATGCCGTTACCTGAAAACACAATTTTAAATTGTTAATAAGTCATGAAGTAAACAATTAAATGTTATCAAATAAAATAAGATTGAAAAAGACAGTAATTATGAAAAGTACATGCAAGAGAATGAACTGGTATTTGAGTATTTGGTGGTAACTGGATTGTAAAATTTTGAGAGCACTGGAAACATGCTTGGTTTATGAGCTGTCTCCTAACCTGAAGGAGATTTTTTTATCTTGCGATACTTCTACTAAAACTGTATCTTTTTTATCTTAACGAAACACATATGTTTTAAAGACTTTGTATTTCTATCCCATTAATAAGCTCAGATTCATGACGATTTTTTTAAGATTTTAACTATGAAATTAGAAAACACATTAAAGAAATGTGTTTTCTACTCAATACCTCTACTAAATACAGATTCCTAAATATTATTACTTGGATGAGATATATACATGGACAAAAGCAGGTTTAAAGTATTTTTAAATTGTTACAATCAGTGACTCAAAAATTACTCTTAGTTGAAAGTGCACTAATAAAAAATTAAGGGCACTGCTGTAGAGTGTAAAATGAATATTTTGAATTTTATCATTATGTTTATGTTTCTAAAAATCAATATTCTCTTTTCAGAATTGAAGCATAATGTTATCTACACAAACTAAAACAAAAAACAAGTCTCTACCTTATTTACTGCCACCATTCTTTGAAGACTTTTTTGATTTATCCTTATCTTTATCCTTATCCTTATTTAGAGATCCTACTGCCTGTCTAACAGCCTCACTCTGAGGGTCCACACCAGGTAAGTTCTCAAGCACACTCTGTAAAAATGCTGGATCATTCATTACTTCAGAATAATCCTCAACTTCCATCGGTGTTTCACTTGTTTCCTCTTTAGATTTCTCTTTTTTCTTTGAACTGCTACTTGCCTCTTCTGAAACAGTGAACATTTTTTAAATATCAATATGGTATAAGACTTTTTGTCTGCTAGTAAACAAAATAAAATACAAAATAAATTCAAAGACTTTTAATACATATTACATATTATAACAGGCTGTCACAATTACCCACATTTTTCTTCCAACTTTATACATATTTTTTCCATATAATATGTTTACATCTCTCTAACTTCTTGTAACTTATCTGAGTTGTCAGATTAGGAATACTTTGTTGTAAATTATGGGCTTGGTTAATACTTTTACTCAATCTCAGCTTAGCAAGTCAGGATGCCTAATCATAGTAAGGGTGAAACATCTGTGTAAAGAGATGTAATGTCATGTTTTGAACCATGAAAATGTGCTGTTATTAAAAAAAAAGTTTGCAATATCTAGTTATTATTTCCAGAAAGAATAAAATCAGCTGAGATTATTCTGGATTGTTATGCCACAACTGTAACCACTGTAATATTTCTTAACAATCTTTATAACCAGAATCTTATTAACCCCTTACGAACTACTTTATTTTATATCACATTAACTTTATTGTTAACTTTAGCTCTTTAGCAATAATTATGTTGAGTTACGAAACTAAGTCTTTAATGTCATCTTTTCAAACATGATTATTAATTTCCTTATTACTACAACATTTGTATAAAAAATATTACGCTTAAATTTAGTCTCTGTTTTTATACATTTCCATAGAAAAACTAAATATTTTTTTAATAACATAGTACTTTTTGTTCACCATTGTCCAAAAAGCCAACTTGTTAATTTATCAAATGTTAGCCAACAGCAATCTGTTAGTAAGTATATATCTTTCTTAACATAAATTATTATATTATGCTACTTCAAAGAAGTATATTCTGAAGAAATCAGGTGTTTATAGAACAGTTAATTGATTATGGAGTGTGGTGTTTGTAGTCCATGTATAGTCAATTTCAGCTAAATTTTACCAGACGATTTTGCATTTTTAAGAACAGTATATTTTTTTTTCAATCAAAGAAATTAAAATGTTCCTCCTTTAAATTGACTGATTACTGTTTTTTTTTTATATAAGTTGGTTTGCTGAATGAAAGTAGCATAAAACTTAAAAAAAAAACTATTTTGAAGTCTTCAAAAATATCCATATATCAGACAATATTTTATATTTTACAGCAAAAATGCAACTGAAATGATAATGTAATACAATTCTTATAAACTGACATTACATATTTTGTTCCATATAATGTGAAAAGTCATCTTTATTGCATTAAAAATCTTGTCCTGTAATTTTATCTTACAAAGGTAAGCAGTAAACAATTTCAAATTTGAAATCTTGAATTCATGGTATGACGAATTGTGCCTTTCATTTATTTCTAAAGTCTCAAGTTTATACAATTAAAATGTCTAAATTTAACTGATACAGATAAAGAAAGTACAGGCCTCGGAAATGAAATGTTTAAGAGCTGTTAAGGGATGCAGTTTGAGAGATCATCTATGAAATGATGGCATAAGGAAAGACATGAAGTTACAGTCGGTTCTGGTTGGAATAAAGGAATACAGGCAGAAATGGAACTCCCATGTGGAACGCTTGGTAGACATGCGTATTCCTAAACAAGCGTTCGAATATAAGCCAGTGGGAACAAGAGATCGTGGAAGACCCTGGAAAAATGGTCAGAGACTCTGTGAAGACGGAACAGGCTTCACTTAAGAGCCCAAGCAGGGGGGGGGAGGAGGAGGAGGAGGAGATGGAGAAGCTACCAATTGTGCAACATGAACACAATCTGAACCATAAAATTTTTGTTCAGAAGATTTCACCTGAATTTTATCCTCCCTATTGAATTTACCAGTTACCTCTTTATGCAAATAGAATACGTATACTGTCATTAACAAACAGCGACAAGTAAATAGTACTTAAAGTATACAGGCTTACAACTACTATTTTAAGCTACTCTGACTGTTTATGACATGACTTGATATCATCCTCAACACATACATACTGTATGAACACAGTGTTACATCCTCTTATAACAGTTATAGCTACTGTATGTTTATTATGGTAAGAAACCAAAGAACGTGCACCTGCCCTCTATAATTTTGTATCGATAACTAATTTTTAATTATAATTTATAAAATTAAGTATTTTAGTATTTAAAAGTACAGAAAACCTTTCAAATAAGTTACATTTATAACAAAAATGTTCTTGCATAAAATTACAAAACTGCTACATTAAAAAACATGTCTTCTGCAAATGTCAACCCATGAAATTTAAAAATTTATGACTTGAACACTACCACTAAAAAAACTTTAATTTAGGACTTACACATTATAAGAAAAGTATTACTTACAAGTCACAGAATTACTTGCCTCCCTACACAAAAAAAAAAACCTGAAAGATACAATAATGTATAAAAAATGAATAATACACAAAATATACTCACGAGTATCTTGCATAGACATCTGCATGGCAAATGCAATTTGCTCCTCTTCAGTCATATGTGATATGTCTGGAGACTGAGTGTGAGGAGACATTGCAAGGGAATCTTCCTGTCCTTCCAGAGACATTGCAAGAGCTCGTTCCAGCAGCGCTTCTTCACTCGGAGCTAAATTAATCACAAACCAAGTAAATTTTATAAGCCAAGGAATATTTTTACCTGGCTTAATGGAACAAAGAATACTCATATGACATAAATAACATAAACATAAATGAATGTGTCAGAATGCTGGCTTGAAGATGATGATTTGGATGAAACTCAACACATAAATTAACACTTTTAAATTAAAAACTGAAGGCAATCACATACAATTATTAAGAGAATTATAAAACTACAGTACAATCCTTAACCAATACGCTGATTCTGTTTGATTAATCACTCATTGCTTTTTAAGAATTTTTTTCTCTAATAAACAGGATTATATTGCAAATCACAGCATTCTTAATTTTTATTGAATTTAGTAAAGTTAATGTTAAATTTCATCAACAAAGTGTTGTATCCCAGTTTCATCACTCTCTTGTAGACCTTTTAGTTTCATGACTTCAACAATTTTACTTTCTATTACATCTTCCAGTGTTACTTATCTAAACCATCACAAACTGGATTTTATGTAAAATATGATTCAACAGTTGCAGCATTAAACATGTAATGTCATTAAACCATTAAAGCACCAATAAACCATCTTACCATTCCCTTGGCAAATGGTTTCTAACATCAATCATGCATGTGCACAATGTTGTTTACCAAACCATGTTCAAATTAATTTTTAGCTAAAGAACAAATGAGTTGTCTTAGCAGTGTCAAGAAACTCCTCACCTTGGACTTCTGCTTTTCTCCTGAAGATTACACAGTCTATAGCAATGGCAGCTATCACAACTTCACAATGTTTAACACAAATATAAACAATGTGTTTATTTCTAAAACTTGATAAACAGCCAAGAATATAAAATACTAAAAAGTGAGATTATTTGTTTCTTGCACAGATTGGTCACATTCTTTAACATTTTTGTTATCAATTCACTATAAATGTTAAGATAACCTGGAAATTTGTCAACAGGCTCTAGTAAGCCACACACATGACTAAACACTTTAACATTTACAATGTTATAAGAACCAAATATAAACGTAATGGTTTGATCATGTGAATATGGAAACTGTACGCACTGAACAGAAAAGAAATAATGAAAAGAACAACAATCCTCAATGCCTAAACTTCTTAATTAATATAAAAATACTGAAGAAAACCATTTTCAAGACTTATTTTCAGCCTTAAAAATGATACTAGCTTATGACCACAACAGATTTCATCACATGAATATCTGAATCAGTAAAGCTTTCAATCTATTAGTACAGCGTTTTTAGTACTAGTTACCCTCATGCTTCTTAGAAGAGCTGTGTTATATAAAATGTTGTTGACTCTGTAACGGTACAATTACTACCGTCCAGAGAAATATTGAGAATGTAAAGATTTTATTTGTAAATTGTATTGGGGAAAAGGCAGTATACTAGTTATCGTCAAGGTCGGCGATCTAGCAGAGGAAGGCAGCTATTTTTAGCAACACGAACTTTGAACTATATACATTTTGAGTCAGGCCACACGACATCATGAGCCGCACCTGATGATTTCACTCTGGAATGTGTGGCGGGGTCAGCAACGCCTTAAAATCTGACTACGTAATAGAAATCAAACAATACAACGAGACCACATGATCGCCCCTCCAGCTAAGATTTTTGAACAGTTTCAATCTCCCCAGTTGAATATACTCTTGTGCTGTATGGCCGTATAAAGTCCGCGGACGAATTTCGGGCACGCCCACTGCCAAAAAGTATAAAAAATGTAATAAAAACATTGTTCGGAAAATGACTGCAAGTGTCGAGTGTGCAAAAAAATAAAGCAACAGTTTTAAAACAGTTTCGGCAAGTTTTAGTGACAGGAACAACCAGATACCACAAAAATGACTCCGCGCGTGGAATAAAAAATTCAGCTAAGTAACAATGGGGGGTAAACAGATTTTTATTCAAAATTAGAAACAAAACCAACAGTAAATCGAGATCTCAAAAAGGGGTGGGGATCAATAAATTGTGTGAGAGTGTGAGTGTATAAAAAACAAAAGAAGTGCTGGTTTGTGGCAGTTAAATTTATATTTGTTTTAACTATTTGTTATATTCTTTTATGTTAATATCATGTAATCACATAAAAGGAAGGGTCAAATTGCAAGGAATTTACATATATGTTGTTTTTCATTATTTCAATCAGTAAAATGTAACTAAAGGAGTGGGAAAGAATTTTGCCAATGTTAATAAAGGTTAGATTAATTTGAAAACAGAACAGAATAACCTCAATTCTGTTCTCCAATATAATTTGCTCAAACGGACCTTGGTTTAACCTTGCGGTAAGTACATACGACAAAGTGGATTGGCAACGATGCAGACAAGATGGCGTCCGACTGGGTAATTGCCTCACAGCTGTTTCGAGCGTAAATAAAAATATAAAAGTAAATAATAAATAACTTCACAACTCAACTTGGCCAGTACAAAAAAAATAGTAGGATTATGTCATAAAATTTTTCTAATCTGCAAAAAAGACCATGTTTCAAAAACAAATACAATACTCTAAAATTTTCAAATTTTGTCTACAATAACATATCATTAAATATAATAAAATGAATATAGTACAATATTTGTTATAAATTACCTTCCTTAACAGTTTCTGGCCGACTCGGTTCCTTATCAGTAGTAGTAGCTTTACGCGCTTCTTGCTCCTGTCGTTGTCTCTGCTCTTCCATGGACACCCTCAAAGCCTAGTGCATAATAAAACGATAAATAACTATAAAATAGGTTATTTACCTTCTGTCGACGTTTCTTAAAATCCTTTTAGGATGACTCGAGTTTCAACACCATTTGGTGTCATCATCAGATCGGTGAATTAGGTTAAAACATTTCGATGCATATGCATCTCGTTAGATAATTAAAAGATTAAAAACAACACATAACATTATATAAAACAATAAATAAACTATATCACAATAAAATAACATTAATAAAAGAATATAAAAACAACGCGGCCGCAAACGATCCTGCACAGGAACGCACCCCATGGTAAGATTAATCAATGCCGGTTTGACCTCGGTTCAATTTCATCGATCTGATATAGCCAATCTCTCGTTCCATAAGATCGATTCTATTAAATAAAACATTATTGTTATGTATCGCTTTTTCATTTAGGACACGATTGTGATCCTTCTTTATGGCTTTGTATATCTCGAATCTTTCAAGGGTGTCCAGCTTTAGTGACTTTTTACATTTATGTAGGATATCTAAATTATCGTTGATACTTTTTATATTATGGTTATATGAGCTCAAATGTTCTGCAAATGTAGATCTTGTTACATTAGACTTAGAGCTTGGGATATGTTCTTTATAGCGTAATTTGAAAGAACGACCTGTTTGTCCTATATAGAACCGTGTGCAATCAGAACAATTAAGTCTATATACACCAGTACCATCAAATATATCGGAGGGTGTATTTTTGTTGGTAAAAGTGAGTTTTTTCTCAAGTTTATTACTTGCCTTTGAGGCCAATGTAATATTATGCTTTTTTAATAGGTTTTTTAAAGTATGGTATAGATTTTCACCATATTCTATAGCAATGTATTTGTTTTCTTTGGATACATCAATATTTATTGGTTTGTTTTGTTTTTTATTAATTAATCTATCTATTATATGACTTTTGTATCCATTGGCCAATGCTATGTGCTTGATAATGTTTAGTTCACTGTTATAATCATCTGTAGATAAGGGCAATGCCAGCAATCTATGAATCATGCAGTTAAAAAAAAAGCCATTTTATGTGACATAGGGTGATACGATGAGGCGTGAATAGCATGATCTGTGATTGTTGGTTTTCTGTAAATATTATAGCTAATTTTATCATTTATTTTAGTTAAAGTTAAATCTAAAAAATTAATTTTATTATTCATTTCAGTTTCTAATGTGAATTGTAAATTATTTGTAATAGTGTTCATATATTTTTTAAGCATTTCTAATTGTCTGCAATTGCCATTGTAAATCATTATTGTGTCATCCACATATCGTCGGTAAAATAAAATTTTTGTATAATGTTTGTTTTTAGTTGATAAAATTTCATTTGTTTCAATATGATTTAGGTAAATTTCAGCCAGGATGCCTGACAATGGGGATCCCATAGCTAAACCATCCCGTTGTAAATAATATTTGTTTTCGAAAGTAAAGTAATTTTGTTCTAATATTACTTTTGTCAAATTGATTAACTCATCAACTGCTTCATAATTTAATGTGGATTTAGATAGTAATAAATTTTTAGCTATTTCTAACGTTTCGGTAATAGGAATGTTCGTATATAGATTTACTATGTCGAATGAGGCGAGAGTGTGTCTCGGTTCGATTGTAATAGTTTTTGTAAGTTTGACCAGTTCTAAGCTGTTTTTTAAACTATAATTTTTATTAAACGTTATGTGTTGTCTAAAAATTTTTTCAAGTTTTTTGGCAATTTTATATGAAGGTGCAGACATAAAATTAACTAAAGGACGGATAGGCATATTATTTTTATGTATTTTTGGAAGGCCCTTAAGTCTAGGGGCCTTGGGGTCTATCATTTTTAAGTGTTTTTTCTCATCGTGCGTAATGACATATTTTGATTTATTCAATATTGATTTCACTTTATTGTTAAATGTAAGAGTGGGATCGCTATGAATCTCAATAATGTTATTGTTTTTAATGAAGTCCAGTATCTTATTTTTATAATCATCATAAGTTAAAATTACGAGAGTTTGACCTTTGTCCGCTTTGGTGACGATTGCGTTATGGTCTATTAATTTCGTCTTTATCTCGTTAAACACCCTTGTTTCGCTATGGTAAATATGGTCAATGTTTAAAGATAAATAACTGTTATTTTTTTCAAGTTTTAAATAAATTACAACTGTCTATGCTACTCTGATTACATACAACTTCATTATGCGAGACAACGACGCTGTCCAACTCAAGTTATACTTTATATGCTATAAATATTTGAAAATTTTCGTTTTACTTGCTGAGACATGACACTGCTTAGAAACAAAATATTCAGTTCTACAACTGCTGTAATACTTTCAATATACATTATGTATTGAATTATAGATTTTCTGTGCACGCACTAATATTTAATGTAATTGTTAGCAACTTTGTACACCAAAACAACATGTGTTATACAGTTAGTATATAGCTAAAAATCTGAAAGCTTAATTCACATACATCAAAGGGAACAGCAACATAAAAATGAATTAAAGCTGGTTTATAATATCCAAAGACCAAAACAAAAACAATACACCACCCGAGGACGAGTGGAAGAGTTAGTTCAAGAGAGTGGAAGAGTTAGTTCAAGAGAGTGGAAGAGTTAGTTCAAGAAACTAATGTTTGTAAAAGACACGTTAAAATCTTTGAATGTGTAAGTGAAGAGGAAGGAGACAGAGAAGTGTCTGTCCAGTACTGATATGGATATCATTTATTCACATGCACAGATTCTTCACATCCACCATGTCTTGTTTCTGTTTACCCTTGTTAACTGAAACAAAACTTATGTTTTGAGACATTCTAGTAAACACACCATAAAGCAAATTACTTAATCTCAAGTCATATTTAATACAGCCTACATATTTTTTAACACACTTTCCCTCTTTCCATCCTCTTCACACACAACATACATATAATACACTTGCAGGCAGTTTTTCAAGTCTGATTTTATTGTCAACTTCATTTTACTTCTCTCAAAAAATATAACATCTCTCTTCACCTTCCCTCTGTAATACACCAGCTTTTCATTTATTTTAATACGGTGTGTCATATTTTGTATATGTGCAAAGTAAACACAAACACATACGTATCCCACTTCTCCTTTCAATTTATCTTTAAAAGGGAAGACTAGTCATTTAGTATTATCTTCCTCCCTTTCTCTCCTTGATATTCATACTGTCATATCCATTTTTCTTGTCTTCAGACCATTTACTTCTGTAAATTGGTAAATAAAGTACTTATGTAAGGTTCCCCCTTCTCTTCTGAGATAGTATTATAGATATTGTATCCACTTGTAAACAATTTTGTCACAAATAATACTACTGTAATACTATAAAAATTATGATCTTATCTAGAAAATTCATGGAAACAAATACTGAACAAGTCAAAATCACATTTTATATACACCACTTTGTTACTCAGGAGAGAGATGGCTATCTGTTTCTTTGTCTCTCTTTCATCTCACTTTTTCTTGCAATATGCTAGTTTATTTCATAAATCACAAACTAATTTATGTAAATTTAAATCAATGACATAAAATACACAGTGTTTCAAAAAGAATGACCCAATTTTAAATAGTTATATTTATTGATGAAAACATGTTACAATACTGGAACAAAGTACAAAATGCAAAATCATAAAGTTTCAGCAATGTTATTACAAATGCTCTATGTGTCCTCCACCAGCCGCACGGACAACATCAAGACGATAGCTAAATTCATCCCACACTTTTCGCAAGGTAACATCTTCGACTGAATCTACTGTTGCTAATATCCTGTTTTTGAACTTGTCTAGGTCATGAATATGGTTTTCCATGTATACCCACAAGAAGTCGCATGGGTTGTTGTTTCGAGATCTTGGAGGCCAAGAGTGTAGGGCAGTGTCTCGGGGTCCCATGCACCCTATCCAGCGTTGAGATAGTGTCATTCAGGAATTGCCGTATGTTGTTGTACCAGTGTGGTGGGGTTCCATCTTGTTGGAATATGAAATCATCAGAGTCCTCATGAAAACGTGGAAAAGCCAGGTCTGCAGCAAGATAACGCAGTCCCGTCACTGTTTTCCTCAAAAAAGAATGTGCCATAAAGCTTTGTTTGAGAACTTGCACAAATAACAATTTCATGAGGATTCTGGAGTCCCCTCATGTTATTACATCAACGTTATGATGGTTAACTTTACCGCTAACATGAAACATAGCTTCATCACTAAAAATCAACCACGGTAAAAATCTGTCATCTTCCATGTCTGTGCATTGCAAAACTCCACACGTTTCCTTTTATCACCAACATGAAGAGCTTGCACTAGTTGTAATCGGTATGGTTTATAGACTTGCACTAGTTGTAATTGGTATGGTTTATAGACCAAACGTCACCTTAACACACGCCAGACAGTCGTATCAGGAATTGTAAGTTCTCTGCTGGCACGGTGAGTAGATTTACCTGGGCTTCACTCAAACGCTTGTTGAATTCTTTGTACACGAAGAATTTTGATTTTCATCAGAAGTGCAAGGTTGACCTGAACTCTTACCATTGGTACAAACATCCTGTTTCTTCAAACTGGTGATACCAACAACGAATGCTCTTTGACACAGGCGGATGCCATCTTGCAACAGACTGAGCTTATGGACAGGTTCAACGCATGGGAGTGGCATCTAACAGCAATTCCCTAAAACTGTAGGCCATGCCCATTCGAGCAACACACCATTCATTCATGGGATGTCCGTGGTTCCATAAATACAACTATTTAAAATTGGGTCATTCTTTTTGAAACACTCTGTATTTATAAATAAACATTGAACAAAATTAAGGAAAATAATAATTTGTACATTTGTTTCTTGTAGATGAAAATTAACTTATATAAACTTATAAATATACAAACGTACATATATAAACTTATATAAATTATAAAACTACTTACCAATGCAAGTTCTGGATCTTCATTAGGATCCACACCAAATTCAAAACCACTTCCACCTAACCCTGCTCCGCCTAAACCATCTTCACCCTAACACAAACAAAAAAATGAATTTTTACTAAATGACTTTTCTAAATATTTAAAAGTATTATGATACCTATAGAAGAGTAAAGATGTTTATAGAAGAAATGCTTATTTCTTACTTGTATAACTGGTGATGAAATAAGAGCATCAGAGAGATGAGGCCCCGGTGGTACTGTTACCAAATGACTTCCTGATCCATCCTTTCCATTTAACGTATTAACAAATGATGTTAACAGTTCTGTATTACAAGCCTGTAACATACATACTCCATCTGTGCCATTCATATATACCTAGAGTAAAATAAAATCATGACTCAATAATACAGGAATTCAAAAAAGTTTAAGACTTGAAGACAAAAATATCTGAAGATGGAAGACTGACAATGTAAGTCTTCTATAAGTCTGTTAAGACACTGGAAAAAAATTAGAACTACTGTTTACTCAAGTGCTGTTGCTTACTGCAAAACTGGCAAATGAAATCCAGTTTTTAAGCATATATAAAAAAAGTCATGTAAAAGTACAGAAATGTCAGATACATATATACAGAATAAATCTTTTTTAATTTGAACTTTTGTAAAGTGCTCCAAATGGATTTTTCTGTCATGCCTGTGATTCACTACATGTGTGTCATGAACAATGTTTATTGCTGTGAACAACTCATTTTACAGGAGGTGATTGCAAGCCAGTTAATCATATTGCATATACAAACAAATTATGATGTTAGCGTGTACTGTTTATTCTGTTTTTATTACTTCTTTTCTTACTGAATCAAAAATACACAAGATTTGTAACTTCAAGATATGGCTTTGGTGAAACAGATTACGCACAGACCAGATGAGGTCAGCAACAAGTGCCCATAGTCTCACAATAGACACAAAATACCAAGTCATTGTTTAAAAAAATAACTGCAATTGTAAACATTTTGACTAAAACTTAGTAAATAGGTTGTATTACCTGCTTTCAGCTGTGTCTAATGCTTGTTTCGACTTTATAAAATGTTTGTGTGCACTATGTTTTTCCATTTATTAGCTACAGAAACCATTTGTAAATTAGGATTATGTACCAAAATAACCAAAAATTAGCTTGTTTTATGTTATGCCCATAATTTCTAAGTTTTTTCTAGTTTTAAAGGAGATTATTGTAGTGTAAAAGTAAAAGTCTCTCTAATCTGAAGTTTCTGATATCCTACTCAATTACATCTCCCATTAGCTTGGTTAATTGTAAGTCCCGCACTCTAAATTTTCAACAAATATTGAATATAAAGAGAGCTATATGAATGAACTCTTAACATAGCTGAATGATTATACTCGATGCAGATGAAAATATGGCAATGCGCACCCACTCACTCATATTGCACAGTAAAAAGTTAGTGATACAATTATATGCTGAAACTACAATTTTTAATGATTTATCATTACTTTGGTGTATGCATACATACCTCTTCTCCAAAGCTAACTACATCAACGTTTACTTTTTCTTTTTTAAGTCGTTTTGCTAATTTCACCAATTCCTTTTCTTCTGACTCTACTGGACTGCCCACAAATACAACAATACGCATCTTATGATTTTTACCTTGACGATGTTTCAGAGCTAACTATAACAGATTACAAAAAACGTACTGTGAAATTCATATATAACTGTGCAAAAATAGTTTTTGTTTAGTTTGATATTTATTGTTGATAAAATAATGTGTCCCATATGCATGGGCACAATAGCAGTTTCTTTACGAACCATCATAATTCATCATTCTCTATCTACAATTTCTCTATTCAAATTCTCTATGAATTTGAGTAGACAGTTAATATCAAGTTCGTACCAAATATATGGGATTTACAACAGTAGCCTACGAAATAATTCAGTAGTAAATAAACGGTAATGAAGTAAAGAATGAGGTGAAGTGTTGTGATTATCATTCACACTTCAAGGGAGGCAAACATTGCTGGAGATGAAAAAGCATTCAGGACAAACCTTCGCAAGCACAACCCCCTGAAAACGTAGTTCAAATTAAAGAGCTTGTGTGTGAGAATAATCAAATCACTATGAAAAAAAAGGTGATGCCATGGTAGACATATTATCTGAACTAAACTACCTTTTAAAAATGAACAATGCTGTTGCCAATTCTGTGTCCAAGTTCTCAACCTTCAAACATAAGGAGCAATGTGTCAAAATCTATCACAGTCTTCATAACTGGGCCTAAACTGACCCAATCTTCACATTGTGGATTATCACTGGTGATAACAGTTCAGTTAGAGAACTAAACAGTTGGGTTAGAGACTGAACGCTTGTTCTTGCAAGGTAACTAAACTGATGGTGAACCAAGTCAGGGGCAAGACCACTCACAATTGTTTCAAAATTTGTGGAGCTAACAATGTGAATTCACTCCAGAGGATCAGACTACCAATGCATAGTTCTAGTGCAAAGGTTTGGTACAAACCTTGATGAATAACATGATGAATGATATTAAAAACAAACAGCATGAACTGAAAGCATAAGGACAACTGGGTACTCCACATGACAATGTTCCTATCACAGAGCGTTTTGTAGATTTGTCTCCCTTCTTCCTCTTCCTAATGTAAAGTTCAAGCTAAGTAGTTGCTATTTTAACCCACAGATATCACCACAAGTCCAGAAGCTGCTAGACACACTTTAAAAAGAATATTTCCTGGCCAATCTACCACAGGAAGAAGCAGTGTGTATCTGCACTAGGGGACTACTTTGAAGGGCAAATTGTGACTATTATTAAATTAGTCACATATTTAAATAATATGTGATAAATTTATCACAATTAGTCACATTATTAAACTAGATATGATCATATTAGAACTGAGCTTGGCATGAGAAAATCTCCCTGTACAAAATGCAGTGGCAGTTACACGTAGAGAGAATGGATCCAACTAAATTTTCAAGAACAGCTCTTGACTACCATCCAAGGGGGAACAGAAGTGTGGGAAGACTCTGTAAGGGATGGTTGGATGACTTCCATTAAAACAGGAACAGGCTACTAGCCTAACCCGTAAAGGATGACGACGATTAAATTAATATGTTTCTTTATTTAGGCCTAATATCAGAACTTTTTTGCTTTTATATATTTTCAATGCTATGCTAGTATAAAGACATTTAGTACAGATTAATTAATCAGTTGTTAAATTACTGATGTAGGTTGTTATTGTACTGGTTGATGACTACAATTGGCAATAAAACAAGACTTTCTTATTTGACTTTTGTGTATTTGACTTTAAAGTAAATACACAGTTCCACTTATTTAGATTTTTATTTGATAAATAAAACATACATACGAGGGCAATTTGAAAAGTTTGCGGCCTGATAATAAAAGATTTAGGCCTACTTTTCTTTCTGGAATCGTTATTTTTCAACATAGTCTCCATGCAGTTCAATACACTTAGTCCAGCAATGCTCCAGCGCTTTTACCCTGTTGAGGAAGTCCGATTTTCTAGGTCCTCAAAATAACCGTTTACTGCTGCTTTCAGCTCGTCTCATCTGAAAAAAATCACCCCCCACCCCTGAGAAATTTTTTGAAGTTTGGGAATAGATAAAAGTCAGATGGCGCTACATCAGATGAATAAGCCGGATGGTGCAACTATTACTCAGCGATTTTTGCCATACACACAATGCACATGTGAGGGCATGCATTATCCTGATGGAAAATGATCTTTTTCTTTGCTAAACCTGGTCTTTTTTCTCAAATTGTTTCATTTAATTGGCCCAAAAGTTTAGCGTAATACTCTCCATTCATCGTTTGACCCTTTTCAAGATAATCTATTAACAATATTCCCTTAGCATCCCAGAAAACTGAAGCTATACACTTTCCAACCAACAAAATTGATTTTGCCTTTTTTGGAGGCGGCGAATCACTATGTACATATTGTTTCGACTGTTGTTTTGTTTATGGAGTGAAGTAATGGACCTAAGTTTCATCAGCTGTTACAAATCTACAAATAAAATCTTTCGGATTTTTCTTAAAACAGCCCAAACATTTCTGAGAAGGTTGCATTCGCATGCGTTTTTGGTCAGTTGCCAACAAATGCAGCAGCACCCATCTTGCACACAGCTTTTTTATACCTAATTCCTCAGTAAGAATGTGATGTACCCTTTCATCTGAGATGCGCACTGTCTTGGCAATTTCAGACACCTTCAAATGGCGATCTTCCAAAACAATATTGTGCACTTTGTTGATGATTTCTGGTGTAGTGGCACTTTTCGGACGCCCAGTACGTGGGTCAAACTTGCACGACCATGTACAAAAATTCAGCAGGCCATTTTTTCACTGTAGTAAATGAAGATCCACCATCACCGACATATTATCTCATTAAAAATTTCTATTGGCGTTAAACCTTTCTTAACAAAAAATTTGATCACTGCATGATGTTCAACTTTCTCCATTTTCAGTGCTGCTGTGAGATAACCTTATTTATACAGCTGTTTCTCTGCAACAATGACTTGACACTTCACAATTGTTCGTGGGGCAAACGTGGCACCACGATGCGGTAAATAACAGAATGCCACACATTCGTTTCTATGGTAGGCCGCGAACTTTTCAAATCGCCCTCATATTATATTCTATTATACAAAAGAAATAAATATATTATGATATTCTTATTTTACTACACAACAAAATTATTCAGAGAAAATATATAATATTTTGTTAAAAATAAATTCAAGTAAAAAAACATAAATCAATATTCCATAAGTAGTATATTAGTTTTAACTGACAATCAGGTACACAAATAATTTATCTTCTGTACATTTATATGTTTTTGGCTACTCATTACATTCTATAGCTATGTTTTCCTCAAAACAAATGGTGAAAGTAGGCCTAGTGACATAGTTGTTTGCATGCTGATAAGAAGAGTGAAATTATGTTTGTGATGATTACAATACAGTGTAATGTTATATTACAAACCAATAATTTAAACAGAATTTAACATTCTAAACCATTTAACTCATAAAACCTAAATTCTCAGTATACCTCATGATCATTCAATATTCTTTTGAAAATTTAAAACAACCATGAAAGTAAACTCGTCATAGTTATCACTCCTGTTGGCTGTTGGCCTTGTAATTTTATAGCCAAATATTAAGTTATTTTATCAAAAAGTACACTCATTAATTCACTACATCATTTGAAGACAAAAGTATACTTGAATAAAATTAACATTCTCAACACTCCTTAATATTTTTTTATTTTAACTACAAATAATGAGCCAATCTATATTTTCCACATGTTTTCATAAAGCATATTATGAAATTTTATGGACAAACAACCAACATAAAAGTATCAGTGCTAACGCAAAAAGTAAATATCGGTATGGAGAACCATACATGACTTCCATGTTCTAAGATTTATATTTAAAATCATTTTTCGAAATGAAATATTACCATAGAAACTACTTCTTTCTACTTACTGCTTCAGCCTTAACCACAGTACTGTGGTCACTAACGTATACCACCTCACGTTATCACACTCGATTTTCACTGATGATGGAAGTCGATGGCATTGCCGAAACGTCTGGTTTTGTAGAAAACATTGGACTACGGCCAAACAGCCCGGGAAGGAATTTTAACAAAAAACTACTTCTTTGTTGCCAATAACATTGTACACATATATATAAAAAATATGCATAAAATTAATGGCTTGTATAAGTTAATGTTTGATCTCCATTACGTAGTTTCCAAAGTTTTAATATTATGATGTCCGTAATTAAAACATCAGAGCAGGTTTAGTATGTATGAGGGTACACCGTGGACAAAAATTTTCAACATTCCCTATTGAGCTCAGAGTAAAGCTGCGAATCTACAGTGTACGTTTCACAGAACAAACACGCGGAAAAGAAGGAACGCTCCGAAGTCACTCATGGACCCTCAGCATCTTGCAGAGGGTTCATTCCCTAAAGACGAAAAGTCTGTCTATGAATCGTTCCTCTGAAAACACATGCAGTTACACTGCCCAGCGATCCACAGGAAGCAAATCGCTATCCACGCTGGACACTTTTTCGACTTGCACGCGTTATGTTGGTATGGGTTTCGGCACTTTCCATTTAAAAAGTGTGCAAATGTAAGAAAATAAACATGAGGCCAGAAATAACGCGAAGTGTGTGTGTATGTGTGTGTTCCGTGCCTTTTTATTGCGGTAATCATAATAATAAAATGGAAACGTAAACATTACATAATTGAGATATGCTTGCCTGCCACGAACGATATATTTTCTCTCATACATAATTTACATTAAATATCGGTATGGAGAACCATACATGACTTCCATATTCTAAGATTTATATTTAAAATCATGTTCGAAATGAAATATTACCATAGAAACTACTTCTTTCTACTTACTGCTTCAGCCTTAACCACAGTACTGTGCTCACTAACGTATACCACCTCACGTTATCGCACTCGATTTTCACTGATGATGGAAGTCGATGGCATTGCCGAAACATCTGGTTTTGTAGAAAACATTGGACTACAGCCAAATATCCCGGGAAGGAATTTTAACAAAAACTACTTCTTTGTTGCCGATAACGTTGTACACATATATATAAAAAATATGCATAAAATTAATGGCTTGTATAAGTTAATGATTGATCTCCATTAAGTAGTGCTCAAGTTTCCAAAGTTTTAATATCATGATGTCCGTAATTAAAACATCAGAGCAGGTTTAGTGTGTATGTATGAGGGTACACCGTGGACAAAAATTTTCAACATTTCCTACTGAGCGTTGCTTAGAGTAAAGCTGCGAATCTACAGTGTACGTTTCACAGAACAAACACGCGGAAAAGAAGGAGCGCTCCGAAGTCACTCATGGACCCTCAGCATCTTGCAGAGGGTTCATGAACCCTAAAGACGAAAAGTCTGTCTATGAATCGTTCCTCTGTAAACACGTGCAGTTACACTGCCCAGCGATCCACAGGAAGCAAATCGCTATCCACACTGGACACTTTTTCGGCTTGCACGCGTTATGTTGGTATGGGTTTCGGCACTTTCCATTTAAAAAGCGTGCAAATGTAAGAAAATAAACATGAATGAGGCCAGAAATAACGCGAATTTTGTGTGTGTGTGTGTGTTCCCTGCCTTTTTATTGCAGTAGTCATAATAACAAAATGGAAACGTAAACATTACATAACTGAGATATGCTTGCCTGCCACGAACGATATATTTTCTCTCATACATAATTTACATTAAAATGAAAAAATTATAATTTTATTGCCTGGCAACAAAATTATTTTATTTTTAACAATTACCATTGTTTGAAAAAGTTTAAATGAATTTTCAAGTACTTTACTGTTGTTAAAACGTAAAAGGTTGCAGGTAAACTACCCCTTCCCCTTAACCGATCTTCACCAAAATCAAAAGTTCTCTACAATTCAGGGGTGTATGCAAAAAATTATTTGATTCTGTTTGAATATGCAGCAGTTATCGTTCGTCATAGAAAAAATTACCCTTGTTAAAACATAAAACGTTGCAGGTAAACTACCCCTTTCCCTTAACCGATCTTCACCAAAAACAATACTCTTGAGAACTCCATAATTCAGGGCTGTATGCGAAACATTATTTGATTCTGTTTGAATTTGCGCCTGTTATCGTTTGCCAAAAAAGAAATTACCCTTGATAAAAAAAAAACGTTGCAGGTAAACTACCCCTTTCCCTCAACCGATCTTCACCAAAAACAATAGGTCGTGAGTACTCTACAAATCAGGGCTGTATGCAAAAAATTATTTGATTCTGTTTGAATTTGCGGCTGTTATCATTTGCCATAGAAAAAAAATCTACAGACAGACAGACACACACTCAGACACTTTTCGAAAAATTACTTTTTTCATGTTTTGAGTGTAGTACAATCAGAATCTGCAATAATCTCGAACACGATTTTTTTTGCCATCACCATACTTCCATTTCCTTAAGGAACATGGAAGTAAAAAATTACAATTTATAACAGTAAGCGGTACAATATTTAAATGTATTCTGGCTGGTATGTAGAAGTGGTAATATAAAACAAATTAATCCTTTGTATAGTAAAATTGAAAGTTAAGGGCATATGCATAGAAACCAATTTATGGATGGACGAGTCCACTTTGAAATTGTGAATGGCGGGAGGGTAACGGAGGATCAGCTGGTATACAAGTGAAGGTGCTGCCAACTTTGCGTGTGATATTTTAGTTACCCGTACATTGTTAGTTACTGTGAGACGTACTATCTCAATCTTGCAAGTGTTATTATTATTTGAATTTATTATTAATTGTATCGTTGTTTTACAGCACTCATTTTTATTAGTTATTTAATTTTTTAGTTTAGTTTAGTTATTGGTAGTTTTTATTCTGTAATTACATATTATCGTAATTATTTGTGTTATCATCCAGTAATAAGATTTGTTAAAATGAATACTTCTCCTTCAACTAGCAAAGGCAGGAAAGTTATTCATAGTAAAGCACGGGAAATAATAATAAACAGTTTTGTGTTGTCCAAGATTAAAAAGATTCTTGCAATTAAATAATACGAGGAACACGTTCCTTTATATAATGATAAACTGCAAAGATAGTCGTGTGTAATTAAGGAGTGGAAGTGTACAGTTTGCAAATTCCATTGAGATAAGAACGGTCAGAAAGGCTGTAGTTTTTTACGTCTCAGCAGTACAATGACAGAACCAGGTAACACTCAGATATGTTTATAAAACATTCTGATATGTAACAGCAACAAATTCCGATACGTGTGAACAGTACATATCATTTGCTTGATCTGTATAGTAATACAATTACAGTATTATTATTGAATTACGTCAGAAACAATAAACGTATAATTCTTTTTTTAAACCCAGCTGTGTGACTGCACGCACACTAACACACACACACACACACACAGATAGATTCATGGTGACAAACAAACATAAACTTATTATCATGTCGATTGGACCTATTTTAAAATCTTATTATGTCCTTACGAATAAAAATAACTGCAATCTCTGCTCCTTTTTTACTTCCATATTCCTTCAGGAATGGAAGTATGGTGATGGCAAAAAAAATTGTGTTCGAGATTATTGCAAATTCTGATTCTACTACACTCAAAACATGAAAAAAGTCGTTTTCCGAAAAGTGTCTGTGTGTGTGTCTGTCTGTGTGTCTGTCTGTAGATTTTTTTCTATGGCAAACGATAACTGCCGCAAATTCAAACAGAATCAAATAATTTTTTGCATACAGCCCTGATTTGTAGAGTACTCACAACCTATTGTTTTTGGTGAAGATCGGTTGAGGGAAAGGGGTAGTTTACCTGCAACGGTTTTTTTTTATCAAGGGAAATTTTTTTTTTTTTGGCAAACGATAACAGCCGCAAATTCAAACAGAATTAAATAATGTTTCGTATACAGCCCTGAATTGTAGAGTTTTCAAGACCTATTGTTTTTGGTGAAGATCGGTTAAGGGAAAGGGGTAGTTTACCTGTAACGTTTTATGTTTTAACAAGGGTATTTCCTATGGCAAACGATAACAGCCGCAAATTCAAACAGAATCAAACGATTATTTGCATACAGCCCTAAATTGTAGAGTACTCAAGACCTATTGTTTTTGGTGAAGATCGGTTAAGGGGAAGGGGTAGTTTACCTGCAACTTTTTTTATCAAGCGTATTTTCTATGGCAAACGATAACAGCCGCATATTCAAACAGAATCAAATAATTTTTTGCATACATCCCTGAATTGTAGAGGTCTCAAGGACTTTCGATTTTGGTGAAGATCGGTTAAGGGGAAGGGGTAGTTTACCTGCAACCTTTTACGTTTTAACAAGAGTAAAGTACTTGAAATTTTATTTAAACTTTTTGAAACAATGGTAATTGTTAAAAATAAAATAATTTTGTTGCCAGGCAATAAAATTATAATTTTTTCATTTTAATGTAATATAATATTTTTCATTTAATACGGCAATAAAAAGGCAGGTAAGACACAAACACAAACACACACACACACACACACACACACACACACACACACACACACAATTCACGTTATTTCTGGCCTCACTCATGTTTATTTTCTTACGTTTGCACGCTTTTTAAATGGAAAGTGCCGAAACCCACACCAACATAACGCGTGCAAGCCGAAAAAATGGACATCAATTTGCTTACTGGCGAAGCTAGTAGTTAATGAATGGGTAGGCAAAAATCTTATCTTAAATTTTTTTTAAGGAATCACTAAAAGGACGGTGGGTCAAATCGGACGCTGAGGTAGAGTTTGCTGTAACCGAATGGTTCCACAAACAGCCGTAAGAATTTTACTATCAGGGAATCTACAGGTTAGCGCAACAGTGGAACTCATGTCTTAATGTTATTGGAGACTTCTTTTAAAATCGTTGAATAAAAAATGCTTTACAACTCTATACGTGTGTCTATTGAACAATCCTTGTATTAGTCATACACAATAATACAACTGATTGAACTTCAAATTTTTAAACTTGATTAGTTTCCTTATATATGTTTAATGTTACAAATAATTCAAATAACAATCTTGATCATCTGTTAGTTCAGCGGAATAACAGTGACACTTTTAATAACCGCATAAAATAAACACTTAGAAACAACACAGGCGCTTTAACTTAACTGTTTGGACCACAGAAGTGAGGCATGCCTCAACGCTCTATGTGTACAGCGCGGGACAATCCCCCCTCCCTACACTTCCCTATCACACCACTACATTGCTTACATACGATGTATACAAAAAACGCTGAGGCAAGTTCAGGTTGCCTCATTCGCTTTAAACGAACTATGCCGAATCTCAGAATCTCACCTGTCACCATCTAGCGGTCGCTCAATAAAGCACGTTTCGGTTTAATAAATTTAATTTGACAGTCGCAGTAACAATGTATAATCTTTACGTTATGTAGTTCATACGTATTTATAATTTTTATTCTACAGAATTTTTTAGGGTAGGCATTGCCTCAATTGCCTCCATGTAACTTCGCCACTGATATATATGTGTACAACATTATCGGCAACAAAGAAGTAGTTTTGTTAAAATTCCTTCCCGGGATATTTGGCCGTAGTACAATGTTTTCTACAAAACCAGACATTTCGGCAATCCCATCGACTTCCATCATCATTGAAAATCGAGTGCGATAACGTGAGGTGGTATACGTTAGTGACCACAGTACTGTGGTTAAGGCTGAAGCAGTAAGTAGAAAGAAGTAGTTTCTATGGTAATATTTCATTTCGAAAATGATTTTAAATATAAATCTTAGAATATATAAGTCATGTATGGTTCTCCATACCGATATTTCCATTTATGTATCACGGTGCAGACTTATAGTATACCTGTTACGCTCTGAAAGACTTTACTCTTTTATTTACGTTATTTCAGCATAATCAATTTTGAATATAAAACTCTTTGTTTAGACAAAGGTTTAGACAAACTCGCGACATTTACAAACAAACCTTAACAGGCGCGAGTTTTTGTTACTATTAGAAATAATGTTCATAGGTTGGCAGCACCGTCTCTGATAACAGCAATTCTCTTCTCACATCTCACAGTGACTCCCACCACATCGCCTTTCCCCTCTGACCGTAAGAGTTTCGCGCATTTCCATGCCGTTAACTTTCAATTTTGCTATACTGTTACTTACACCTATCTAAACTGTTAAGAGAAAGACATATAATAGATTACTCATAATAGATTTTGCATTAATGCAAACATATTTCAAAGAATAAGGAACTACAGCACACTAGAGATCTTAATTCATTTACTTCAATATGCTCTTTTAGTACATTACAACTTTGTTTTTCTACTTTTTAAGCGTTAATTACTAATTATGCAAATTAACCAAACACCTCATACATCTTAACTGTTAGTAACATACAGGTTTGTACTGTATTATTGAAGCACTAAATATTTACTAATTTCTGTATGAATATACTGTGTTACAGACTTTTATACAGCACAATAATCTCTTACTTCTACTAAATTTTAAAAGCTTTTATTACTCTATATTTTAAATAATTTTTGCAATCTAATATCTTACTATACACCATATTATTTAAAAATTTTCTTACATGAGCAATTCGTATGCCAGTTAGGAGGTTAATATTTCCATCAGGCTGGACCTGGTGAAGTTTTGACAGAATGCGACCCACATCAGAAGTTAGTGTAGCAAGTACTTCAACACTGTCAACATCATACATTAATTTCTGCATTAAACCATTTCCTCGTTACCCATAAAATAATAGACAACAGTTTTTCCTAATTATTATATTATGAAATAAAAATTCAACATAACATATGAACAGCTCTCAGCCAGAAAATGCCAACTTATTTGAATCACAAAACTGATGTATACACAACCTATCAGCAGATTACTGGATCACTGTTTCTATTATTATACTGTTTTATTTATGCATAATAAAATATCCTGGTACCACTACTACTTATTCTGCATTATTTTTTGCCATTTTGTTTATGTTCATAATATACGTTAATGGGCAAAAAAAATATTTTGTCACATATACCGTAAACCCAAAATTTTGCAACATTTTTCAGTAAATATGCAAATATGCAAATAAGATACTTTTGAATTTCTAAAGTATAATTCTATTGTATCTTTCTATAGACACTACAGAACTCAGTACGTGAATTAAACACTCTTTTTATAATAAAACGGACGGGGATGTCTATGTTGTTTCTCATCTGAAATAACTGATTCTTTAGTGGCACTAAACAATAACTCTTATAATAAATTTTAATAAAACAACAAAACAGATATGTATGTTTTACAGATGTATGTACAGAAAGCCTATACGTAATATTTATGTATCATACATTTTTCATATTTATGTATCATATTTTTTCATATACATATACAGCTTAACGTATTCACATAACTGATACAAACCAGAGCCCAGTCAAAACTATTTTTTGGCATTCACAAGGTGTATGTACAGATTCTTTATATTATGATTTCACATACCTTATTTATCCCAAAATTTATGGAACTAGTGTTCTCATAGTTACTATTTTAAATTAATGGGTTTTTACACATTTATTATTATAGTGACATAAATTATTATTAGTGTGGTATAAATGCATATAGGTTTACTTTATTAAAATTTAAATGTTAATATTCTGTCTAGTGTTTTAATTACATTAATCATACTGAACTTGTATTATTACATCTTCTACTCCCCACCAAGTTGAAGATTTACTGTGTTAAAACAGACACAAGAGCTTAAAACTATTTACATAATTTTATCTCTAAATAATTAAAATTAATGTATACAATTTGTTTTCTCTTTATACCCAACATAAAATCTACTAATTCTATTTGTACAACTTCCCCCAAAACTATTACACTTTCACATAAGGTCATGGCCTCTTTAAATTTCAAGTTTAAATAATCAGCAACTAAAAAAAGTACATAGAAATTCTAATTTATTTCAGTTTACCTCAGGTTATATGAACACAAATTTATGTAATGTAAAACAATTGTGCATTACTTAGCAAGAGTAAGCAGTCCTACGTTGTTTTCTGGGTTAGACCTGGTTTTAGAATGGCAAACAAGGTTGACAGCATCCTGTTGAGCTTGTAACCGTGTTGGCAGAAAGTCTCCATTCCTCATATAATCACTATTGTCAACACTATTCACAAGTTAAAAGAAAACAAATTTAATTAGCAACTGTTAACAAAAATCATACACAAAATACAAAATGTGTCATAGGAATATTAATAACAAATTTCTATATCACACACACACACACAATTTGTTCACTTTATGATCACAATACATAAATTACAACATTTGAAATAATATTTTGTAACACTTCATCATCTTGTAACAATAAAGTATTTTAAATGTTGTATTCTAATAACTTCTTACCACTGATAATACAATAAAGAAATCAATTCTTGTTGCCACCAAGAACTTGGGGCATTCACTCTTGAGGAAATGCAACCAATTCACTACTCTTTTAATAAACAAACCACTTTTAATACACAAACCCTAAATAATCTTATTTCAGCAAAATCTAAGAGGCTAAAGTTAAACTGCATTATAATATACATTGGCCTCTCTCTTATCAGACTTGGATGGGACCGGGTAACAGTCGGATAATGGAACAGTTGGTTAACAGAACGTTAGCTCATTTATGACCGTCAAGAACAAAGAATTGAATAGCCTATATTTGAAGTACATGTATGTACAACCCACTTTATACTATATCTATAAATGAAATGCTTACGATAAAATTGGATAAATGGTTTAATTATAATTGCTTTAATTATGTGTGAGTACACAGTAAATAGAAAATAAAATATATACAGTAGTGTACGTGAATGACTTACCTCAATTACGAAAACAAGAAAGAAATTACGGTCTGCTTTCTTTTGGCTCATGTCGGTTCTAATTTATAAAGAAACGAAGATTTGGGTGTTAAGTAAACTATGAAGGCAGAAAATTAATGTTGTGACATGAAAACGTGTTAACCTATGTAAAAACACTGTAAAATTAACCTACGTAAAAACAAACATTTTAATACACACTGTACACTTAAAAGTTTAAAACCCTCGGATTTATGAGAAAAGTCGGTCATTTTCTTTTGTTTTATGTTACTCGGACTTCTGTCAGTTGCATAACCTCTCCACTTTTTCAAATTCGGTACATCGACTGGCGTTGAAGTACGCTGTTGTTCAACATATCGAAGGGCTATTTCTAGAGCGTCTTTCCCACGCGCTTGAGAAATTTTTGTTTCTTGATCCTCGTCAGATTGATTCTCACTTTCATGATCCTCATTATTATTCATTACTGCTTCATAATGAATACATACATAATGAATTCAATAATTTCATTATCGTCCATTTCTTTCTCCACATTTTCATCTTCATTTAACTATTCGACTATATTTTGTTCTTCAGCAGCTTCGCATCCTGGTAATTATCTCATTAATGTAAAGAATATAATGTACGTACTGTACATAATCTTTATTAAAAAATTATTAATAACGTATTATTACTGTGTATTATGTATAGTTAATTTTTTTCACCCTCTCTAGTGAAACAGTCGGTTAATGGAATGGCAGGTTAAGAGATCGTCGGTTAAGAGAGAGGCCACTGTACATGTGTCCTACACAAATTCATAAATACATACTGTTTCCTGACATGCTCTTCTTTTCACCCTAGCATTTTACTTCTTTTGTTACTGTTTACACGTTACACTAAGGACATTAAATACACTATAACAGTTTCTGAAAACTAAAGTCACATACAGTATATAAAATCCATACACTGTAAATAATATGTGCTAAATAAAATTGTAATTAATTTAATTTCATTAAATTTAAAATAAAAAGTGTTATTTTTTACTTACTAAAGATTACAATCTGAAATATAGTGTTTACATCGAACTGTGCTAGTTAGTTAGTACCTGTAATTGCTATTTTAACTTCAGCATTACTCTTATGCAGGCTTAGGCCTATTAATTATGAAGTCAATGAAAGGTGATCCAACATTTTCAGAATATAAACAGTATACTAACATTTACTACATGTTTAACTTTCTAGGTGTATATGTCTTCTCATCTAAACACACCAAAACTCATACCATGCTGTCTTTCGTTCTAACTTTTTCTCAGTGGAAACAATATACACAACACTGCATAAAATGATGCACCCACTCAATTTTAATGGACATTAAGAGGCTCAACATAAATATGGTTAAGAAGTGCTAAAGTACAACTTACACTACTGCATCCTTAAACTCGAATAATACTGTGGTAAAAAAATAATGTAATAGCAAAGTGAAGGCTATATGCCTTCATTATTACCTTTAAACAAAGAACATGGATAAGACTAATTTTATCACTAATGTGATCATAAATTATTACAACTACCTGTTTGCTTGTATAAGTGACAGTTGTCTGTAGTAAACTATACATGAACAATCATACTAGTGTCCACATTCAACCTATTCTTACAATATATCTTCATTGCCCTAAAGAGTGATTAACATATTTAGTATTACACTAAAAACTCATTTATCCGAATTTGATGGGACCGCCCCCGTTTCGGATAAAGGAAATTTCGGATAAACCGAAACTTCTATTTAAATAATAATACATATGTAAGTACAGTAACTTTATTTAATAATAATAATAATAATTTATAAGTTACTCATAGTGAATATGACACAATAAACTATAAAACGGAACCGCACTGTAAATTATAGTTTCTACAGTACTGGAACAGTCCTATTGGTTGTTCGTACAGTAATCAATCACAGTTTTTTGCCTAAGCTTTGAAGCTCGTTTGCTGGCTGCCCGATCTCGAAGTCGTTTCATTGTTAGAAGTTCTGCAAGGGAAGTAATTTTAAAATTTATAAAAATTTTCAGATAAACCGGATTTTTGGATAAACACGATTCGGATAAACGAGTTTTTAGTGTACTTTACTTATGTCCATGAAATATCAGTTATTAGAATAAACACACTTAAGGACGGTATTTAAAGAAGACAGTTAAACATAAGTGATACTGGGAGATACATGAAAGACAAGAAAAATTTTCCAAGTTTTATAAAATTTTAATTTCATAAAATACCATTTATGTCCACTCCATACTTTACCAGACCTCTTTAAATAAACAGAATTGCAAATATTAATTCAATGAAACAATCCATTGCCCATTATCAATAATAGTAAAAATTTCAAATCATAACAAAGAAAATTAGGCCCAAATTTCCCATCTGTAAATATACTTGATACCTGGGTTTCTGGAACAAAAACCATCAATGAATGGGCCTAGATAACAAAAATGGATTTCTCAAACAGCAATTCCATGTTACCCTTAAACACCTTGATCAATGATGCATCAACAGAAAGCACCAATAAATAAACCAATAAAATAAAACTGAGACTGAAAATAATGTGTGTGTGTGTGTGTGTGTGTGGGCGCGCACGTGGGAATGCGTCAATGTAGAAATGATTATCACATATTACCACTAGCAAATTGTTTATAGGAATAATTTATATTTGATCTATAATATCCCAGTAACTCCTAATACTAAGTAACATAGACATGAAATGTTTCAACTGTCAATTAATATCTGACAGAACAAGAATTATGCCTAATAGTACAAATTACAACCAAATCCAACATGAATGTTATTTTATACATTAGGTGACAAAGTCACACAGTATAGCCTAACGTAAATACACAAACACTAAAGAAAAGAATTACACACACACACACACACACACACACACACACACACACACACACACACACAAACGTACTCAAACTTAACAAATACTCGCTGGTTACTCTAATAAAATAGTGCAATGAAAACATCTGATCACATAATGTTACTTTGAAAGTAGGGTTATGGTCCAACTCTACAATGCGAATTCATTAATATTAAATTAATTAACTACACAAGACTGTTCTTCTACGAAATTAAGAGATGTTTAAAGCAGTTGGAATACGTTTTAATAGACCTACCATACATTTTACATTTAACAGTCATGTTAAAAGATATATAAAACTTGATGTTGCTGAGTCACTAAACATAAATTGTGATGTCTCAATGCAAAACTATCACATATACTAAAAAATAATGTCACCTCACTACAGCACATGTTAACTAATATACTTACCATATCATCGTACTTTCTAGAACCATTTTTTAAAACAATCAAGCTCCTATAAAACAACTTCACTTGTACAACGGACACCTAAATCCTCAATCAAAATACGAATTTTACGAAAAACTTTGTCCCAGTGCTACCGAACGTGTCGTTAAAATTTCCCTATACGATTCCGAAAATTATCTGGATGTTCGACAAACAAAAAATACCCTCCTTGTGAAACGATTAGTTAATTTATCCAAGTGATTAAAAGTCATTATTTCAAACACAGATTTGCTAATAAAGACGTATATCAGCAAGTATACCCAAAACATTAAATTCCTAATTATGTCAAACAACGATTCCAACTTTATTCAGTTTACAATGAATGATACGTGTTTTCGGTTGCACTCTTTCATCTCGTAACGATGTTAATTCAATAACTGAATTATGGGTGCCTTTCTTGATACTGACTACAAAAATGCTACCAAACTTAACAATATGATAAAAAATTCATGTGGACAGGACAAAATATGAAGAATATCAACAATCTACTACAATCACTAGCTGGAATCCTTTTATTGGATGAACAGAATGGGGTTCGGGAAAGGATATTACAATCTAAATATAATTATTTCACTACTGACTTGGAACACAATGTTTTTTATGGGTAAAACGTTTACGTTTTACCCATAAAAAAACTTTATGTTCTAAGTCGGTAGTGAAATAATTATCTAAATATCACTATTGTATTGACACCTCGGAACACTAAGTTTTTTATAAGTAAAATCGTAGAGATTTACCTTACAGCCTAAACCGGCTTTCACCTTTAAAAGGCTTCTTCAGAGGCTGCCGTAGGTAGCGCTGTCCGTCTTGTTGTTGGCGACGGGATAGATTTTCGAAAGATCGATGCTGTGTGTGTGTGGTGAGATGTGTTCGAATAATGTGTGCGATTTGAATTGTGTCTGTTCGTTTAGGATGTCGTTTTTATTTGTTTTTGTGTGTTTGTATATTTCTAATTGTTCTAGAGTGTCTAGTTTTCGGCCTTTTGTGTGTACGTGTAGAATGTTCATGTTATTGTCGATGTTTTTATATGTGTGGTTTGCTTCAATGAGGTGGTTTGCAAAGGTGAATTCTGTAGTGGTGTGGAGTGCCTTTGTGTGTTCAATGTAACTTATCTCTATTTGAAGCTACGTCCTGTCTGGCCTATGTAGAATTTATTTGAATCCTGCTTTTTTGAATTTGTGGGCAATTTTTTCAGTTTGTTTGTTGATGTATGTTAGTGTTATGAAAAAGACTACAAAGACGAACTAAACACGATAAAATATCTAGCAGAATCTAACGGATATGACAGAACAATAGTCAGTAAACTCCTACACAAAACACAAAACAAACAACAGACAAAGACAGAAAACAACAAATTCATAACACTAACATACATCAACAAACAAACTGAAAAAATTGCCCACAAATTCAAAAAAGCAGGATACAGAATCGCTTACAAAACTACTAACAAAACGGAACACACACTATCAAAACGCACGCACAAAGCACAAAACAAATTCGATCTACTCGGTGTATACAAGCTAAATTGCTCAAATTGCAATAAATTCTACATAGGCCAGACAGGACGTAGCTTCAAATAGAGATACATTGAACACACAAAGGCACTCCACACCACTACAGAATTCACCTTTGCAAACCACCTCATTGAAGCAAACCACACATATAAAAACATCGACAATAACATGAACATTCTACACGTACACACAAAAGGCCGAAAACTAGACACTCTAGAACAATTAGAAATATACACACACAAAAACAAATAAAAACGACATCCTAAACGAACAGACACAATTCAAATCGCACACATTATTCGAACACATCTCACCACACACACACACACACACACACACACACACACACACACACACACACACACACACACACAGCATCGATCTTTCGAAAATCTATCCCGTCGCCAACAACAAGACGGACAGCGCTACCTACGGCACCCTCTGAAGAAGCCATTTAAAGGTGAAAGCCGGTTTAGGCTGTAAGGTAAATCTTTACAATTTTACTTATAAAAAACTTAGTGTTCCGAGTCGTCAATACAATAGTGATATTTAGTTAAGTAATGGACACGTCATGGACAAAGAAATCCAAGAAATAATTATATTTAACTAAATACACTATTACATTAACGTCTCGGAACACAAAGTTTTTTATGAGTAAAAACATAAAGTTTTACCTTACAACCTGAACAGGTGAAAACCGCAGGTTGTAAGGTAAAACTTTATGTTTTTACTCATAAAAAACTTTGTGTTCCGAGTCGTATAATGTAATAGTGTATTTAGTTAAGTAAGGGGACCCGGAATGTCCTATGCCTGCAATGTTAAATGTAAGGTACATTTTCTCCTAAACAGTTAGCACTAGAAAGCTGATTTTTTTTCCTGTACCGGTATCTTATTACATGCTTTTAACACTTTGTATCATAGGGATTTCTGTATATTTGCATTTTTCTTAAAAATAATAATTTTTTTGTACTTGAAGAATTTTTAACACATTTTTTCACTATATTTTGCAACATAAAATTCGTAATTACTAAGATATGGAAAAAAGCCTATGACACAAATTGTAGTTTGACATTATATACAAACACTGAAAATTTGAGGTGTTTAGCTCTTATAGTTTACAAGCAAATGTTCCTTATATAGCAAAAAAATAAACTTACGGGAATCGAGGCTCAAAGTTCCAACTGCATATTTAGTGAAGTCCTGGACCATAAGATGGGTTGTCAGAGTCACTAGACATTTCCTCATGTAGTTTTCTCTTTATTCCTTTCATCCTTTGTCTGGCTAACCTCTCACACTCCTTCTGTTTCCTTTCAGCATTCCTCTTCCTCTCATTGTCTACCGATAACATAGAACTAATCATGAATTTTCCCGGCATTAGTCCCATCCTCTGTAGCACTTCACACTTAATTATGTTTCCTCTGTTGTAGGTGGCAATGGCATCATATACTCCAAAGTGTAAGTATTTATTTGGACAAACACATTTTCGGGATTCTAGTCCAGATCACATGGTTCACGCTCTCATTTTGATTTTGTGTACGGCCATGGAGACATTTCTTCAGAAGTTCAGTTTGAGACAAATCTCTGAAAACTGGCTTTATAGTCTCCATGATAGCGTGTGGCACATTGTGGTGATGTTTATATATTTGTTCAGATCCCTGATACCTGTTATATTTGCACCAGGAATCAGGTCCCGTTGGGCACAGTCCATGTTCTGGCTTCTCATCGGTAGATGAAGTATGAAAGTATAAAGCCCATACAGCATTCTTCATTGCCTCAACACTCTGGGTATTTTGTCTTATTGCTAGCCCGTAATCTCTCTGCAACCTGTTGATTACCTCATCAGTCAATCTTTTAGTACCTCCCAAAGGTTTTCCATTGCTGAGGGCCTTACCTTTCATCGTGGTTTTCAGTCGACGCAATCTTGCTCCCATACGTTTCTGAACATGTCCTATACACTCCTGTTTTTTGATAGTGACATCATTTCCATATGGTTTCAGTTCAGATACAGCAGCAAAAGACTTTGAATCCCCATCACCTAGGTAGTTTATATACCTGATATTGTACCATTGGAGAGAGCGACTGAAAATATCTTTGACACCAGCAACTTCCATGCCCCCACTGGACCCACTGTAATTCTTTTGGCAGTTATGTACATGCTCACCTTTTAGTCTTTTAGGACATCTACAATATTTAGATTTTATTGCAACATCTATAACCTTTGTAGTATCAGCACTTGTTGCTGTTAGCAACATCAGGATTACCTTTGTTTTCCTCAACAGCTTCTTCTACAGCTTCCTGCATACTTTCCTGGGCAACATCTTCAACACAGGATCCAATTTGAAAGGTATATTTTTCAAATTTTCTTGGTGGTGGTGGCAGATTCATTACACCACAGAACATTTCACCTGCAGCAGGGCCTTTACCTATTGAACGTAGAGCATACACAAATCTAACATTTGAACAGAAATATTTATTTTTGTGTCACCTAATTCCACAGATTCTGAACTCCAAAATGTAACACTCTGTTGACAGTTTGTACAGTAAAGAGCAATTTCTGCTGCAAGACCAACATGTCGCTTTATACTTAGTGACAAACTCATTTGAGAACATTCTTTACACAATACAGAATTTTCAATAACTTTTGATAGCAAAGATATGTTTATAATTTCATTTACATTTTGTTCATTACTCTGTTCCAATAAACTACAATATTTTTCATTTGACCCATGAAATTTCTTGCTTGTACTGGAATCAGGAGTAGAAAATTTTTCACACCTAACCTCACAATTTTCAGATATACTTTCTTCACTTATATGAGAAGTTGTTGCGGTTTTATTATTTCTATAATATCTCCCTGGAGGCTTCTTCTTTTTATAAATGTGATTATTGCAGCGAGGCATCTTTACAACACTAAACAATACTACACTACACTACACAATGAAAACCTTTACATACAATGTACACATTAGAATTAAAAAAAACAGTGCTTGCAACAAATAAATATCCCTTTTAATTCATGATAGCCAACACAAGAAACGTCCTACACAAATATATTCTCTTTGGAATAAGCGGGAGATTTGAATGAAGCTATTCTCTCTGGACACGAATCTATGGAAAACTGACATGACGTGTTACGCTCATTTTATAATAGACGAGTATATTTTGTAAAATATTTAAAAATACTTACAAGTAAGCTGCAGACAAGATAATTATGTCATTTTAAACAGGAAATTCTCTATTTTATAATACATAGAAAAACTCAAAATCCATTTTTTTGTCATTTTTCACCTTCCGGGTGCCCTTAAGTAATGGACATGTCATGGACAACGAAATCCAAGAAATTTAGTTAAGTAATGGACACGTCATTGACAACGAAATCCAAGATATTACAGTGGCAATATTATAGTGGTAAAGCAAATAATCGAGAAGCAATAGAAATATAGTCTAGAAGCACGCCTAAAGATTACTGACTACGAAAAAACATTTGATTAGCATATATAGACATATATTTAAGAGACTTAAAGAAAAGACGATATCGTATTCATTTAGTGTTATTAGAAACATATATGGCAACAGAGTTATTATAATAATATTAGAAGGAGAATGACCAGGGTCGGTCCTACCATTAGGCGATTTAGGCTGCTGCCTAGGGCGCACACAGTATTTAGAAGTACACGGCAAGTAATCACGCACACGTTCCCCACCACTCTCACTGAATGATGGGTAGTCTGGAGTCTCTGGAGTCTGATGCATTAATATCGCACCGGCCGTTTCATTCAATGCAGATATTAAATCGCTTCTGCCCAGTTTCTAATGCCTCTACCAAAGAGCCACCTCTGGCCCTAAACCCAAGGTTTTCAACAAACTCTCGCTTTTCAAGCTTTCGTGCTCTTATGGACAGACAGGCTCCGGGCACTCTGCCTCGAACTCCGTCTCTGACGACACAAACGTCGTCCACGAGTTCCTAGTGTTGTACGACCTGCATAAAATCGCCCAGACCTTCAGGTCCATCAAATCCCGCTTGGAGACTGCCGATGTAGCCGAGAGATTTATGCTCTTGGTGGAAGCTGCCACTTGCATAGTCCTTCTATGAATCGGATCCTTTAACGTAATCACTCGATCCTTGCCTGGAATGCAACGGTATGGCTGAAAATGTCCAGGAACTCCAAGAATTATTCGCCCGGCTCAAACCCGATGTAATACTTCTAAATGAGACCCACTTAACCCCCTCCCCCCAGTGAGGTGGTTTCAATTGGCCAATTATGCATGTTATCGGGATGACCGTCCGGGCTCTGTAGGAGGCAGTGCGGCTGTAGCGGTAAGGACCTAAATTGGTCATCATAATGTCGACCTACCCACAGAGCACTGTTCCCTGTCGATAAAATTGTCTGGTGGCGGTGGTACTAGAGGCCACGCACATGGAGATTTATGGTGCTCTCAGTGGTGTCATGGAAGCGGCTTATAACCACCCTGACTTGAGGACGAGTGAGAATAGGTAGGATGTACCTGTCCTGGTCTAGAGAAGCCAAGTACCTCAGTGTCCACTTTGATCATTGGCTCATTTGGTATACTCATGCTCAGAGAGTTAAAATTAGAGCATCAGGTCGTCTAGGCTCACTGTTCCAATACTTTCCAAAAAGGTTATGACCCATAAGGAAGGTAAGTTGATCGTCAACGCGTATTTGTTGCCGATCATTACCTATGCTGCCCCAGTCTGGGGATACCTTGCCGCTGTTCATAAAAGAAAGCTGCAAAGCATTCTCAACAGGGGGCCAAAGTCCCCCGTCGGTTTCCTTCTCGTGTTTTGAGAAGTAGACTCAATGTCCACTCCTTGGATAACACCATAAGGTGTCTTGCACGAAAATTTTATGTTTGAGTGGCAAGGACCTAGAGAAATCCCCTTATAGCCGCCCTTGGCATGTACCACATACGACCAGGTGAGTCTTGAAAACGTCTTCAACAGATATTGTTGAGCCGCCTCATTACCCCTTCTCAAAGTTTTGAGAAAATTTTTTTTTTTTTTTTTGAAAAGGGGAAGGCTACCCGTAACTTTTTAGGACTAGGCAGATGGCCTAGATGAAGCATAAAATACACCAAGCCCATTGTGACAGGACTTGCAAATAAAAGTCAGGATTAACATAACAACATTTATTTTGCCTTAGATCTTATAGCAACAGTATCCAATAGTGTTATACATACATTTATTTTAGGACAGTAATCTTCTATAGTTCAACTTAAACATTCATAAGGCCCTTGGTAAATCAGCATCATAAATCAAATTACAATATTATAACAGCCAACCAAATTATTCACTCTTAAGTGACAGAACGAGAGCCCAGCAATGATTAATCATCCTGTTTGTTGCTTTACGGGGACTTAGAATACTGAACAAGTTCAATTAATACTGCACATAACCAGCACCCATACCAAGCCAATGCATGGTTTTGAAAAACCCCTTTTAGGTGACTTTAAACCTTCAATAATTAGCACTCCTTTTAAATTATAGCCCATCACTTCACGTAATGATTAATCATCACTAAATTAAATTGGCATAATGCCTACTGACAAATAATAATAATCTCACAATGACCCAACGGGTATGCTAACAATTAGTGCTTGTAAATTCTTATATGTTTTCTCAATATTAATCACTATTGTATATAAATATACTATAATCTTCATGAAATTCTCAAACAATCACAACGGCTCGAGTTCCACCCAGTCTGCAAGCATGCACATTCCGATTGGACTGAAAACTAGAAAATGCATAAATAAAACTAAATAAAACCTGAGAACGAAAGGCAGCAAGATAGCTTGCGAAATTACTATAGTAAATGACCTTCAGTTAAATATGGCCGACAGCAAGAGCTGCCCTGGCGTGGTAGTTCATGAAACCGCCCAACCAGTTAATCCAACGAAATAAAAGAAAAGAAACGTCTTGGTAACAAAACCAAAAAGTAAGTGTTCATAGTGGAAGTTTAATATATATAGAAATAAAGAATTTAAATAAATAGAAAATGGAATGAAACAATCGCTCTGTACATGCCTGCTAGTCTGGCATACAATTATTGACTTATTAATAATTTACAGATTAGTACCACTGGATTATAACCGTGCACATAGTGAACAGACATGTTCAATTTTAATCATCTACTGTTTAACTGCAATTTAACTCACAAAAACAGAATGTAACTCTCTATTCTTTTATATTTTCACTGCACTAGTGTGGCAAAATGTGTCGCGAGGTCGACTTTACATAATTTGAATTGTTTCACCTGGTCTAAGGCTGTTACCACATCCTGAGGTAGATGGTTAGCTCATGCCTCGATGTGTAGCGAGTTGCTGGTTCAGGATCCAGGAGATTCATCCTGTATTTATTGTGGGTCCCATCCCTAATGTCCGGCGATGAAACGGGGAGCTATGCCGCAATGCTCAGCTGATGGTGATAGATGTAGTCATTGCCATCGGTTCTGTCTCAAGCTCCTGGCTTGTTCAGGAACCCTATAAGCACATGTATTTTGTAGAAAACGTCACTAATAATAATTCACAAACAGCCAACTCGACCCTAGTGTCGCACTTACACACCACACTTCAGATACAACAAGTCGCTCGCACAGAGTTTTAACAATTGAACCAATTACATTTTACTAATTAACTGTGCCACAGTAAAAGCTATAATCATTTCTTACTCAAAGAGTTAAGGCTAGTACTTTATAATAGCAGATGCTTTTATCTAAAGAATTCACCACGTGGCCTCAATTACACTAAGTTAATCTCGATTGATCGGTGGTTATTTTAATATTCCACTGACACTAATATTTCACAATTCAGTAATTAACAAATGTAATTAGTTTACAAATATATATATTTAATCAGTTTAAGGCAGTTATAAAATAATTCGCCACGTGGCTTCAATTACACTAAGTCATTCGATAGATTGCCAGTTTGTGAATACATCAGTGGCACCTTTACGCTACACTCAATAAGTATCAAATATAAGCAATCACACTGAAGCTGTTTTATTAATTTTAAAGCAGTTATAAAAGATTTTGCCATGTGGCTTTACCATGTTTGTACCAGACCAGAAACACACACACACCTTGATTCAATCCCATCCGAATTATAAATATATTTATGCACATTTTCATTTTACTTAATAACAAAGTATAATCAAAAGAAACTCACCAGAGGTCTTTAATAAAATTTACTTGCCCATGGCAGAAAGCAGAAGAACAGACAAAAATCTTTTTAGTCGCCGGCGCTGATGATACTTGTTTGAGGTACGGAAAGCAACTGGCCGCTTCCCAACATGGAAAGCCGTTCGGGGGAGACCGTGGTTACAGCAATAAATCAACAGAGCGTGCGACTTTGCATAACTAAACGGCTCGCTGCCATAGCAGATGACACGCGGCAGAAACTATATTTAGGCGAAATATAGACGTAAAAATAAAATAATTAAAACTCGCCGCGATTTTTTTTTCTTCAGTCGTGGCACATTGTACTAGAGCGACCTAGCACGAGCATGCCATGCAAAATGATGTTGAGATACAGCAGAAATGTCAGTTGGTGGAGTAATGTAACTTGCATGATGAGCATGTGAACAAGCTTGTGTAGAAAAACCTAGACACAACAGAAAACCTATGATGGAATGCCAAAATTGGTTAACTCGGGAGGAAATGTTTGTGCAGCACAATGGGCAAGGAAGAGAAGAACAAAAACCACTGAATTAATCAGATCATGGAAAACAGTGAAAAAAGAGATTAGGAAATGTGTTAGATGCAGTATACTGGAATGCTGGCAAAATCTTTGAATGAACTCAGCAGGGACATTTGGGGTCTAGGCTACAAGATAGTCAGGAAGAAAGTAGGTAGACAGTCTTTGAGGGGCACAGACATACTCAGTACAGATCAAATGATGACTATCATAAACAAGTTGTTACCAAACCATCCAATCAGAGAAGAAAGAAGAAATAAGGTTTTAAATGCTGAGATTCCTCTGTCACCACAGAAGTGCTCTGTGAGGCTGTGGGCATGCTTAAAATTAAGAAAACTCAGGACCTAGATGGACCAGTGGCGTAACTAAGGATGACTGCCCCCAATGCAAGCGTTTTTCCTGTGCACCCCTCCCCCTCCAGAAAAAATAACCAACTTTATCCTTACCCCCTAGGTACTACTTTACCTCGCAACATTTTTCAAACTCCCTCCTAAACATACTAAACAGAGCATAATTATTCAGAGAAATTGTTTTTAAGAAGTATTTTTAAATTGTATATCAAACATTTGTTTGAAAGAAAATTTACATAATATTTTTATACACCATTAGAAAATAACTGAAATGAGAATCACATTACTTATATTTACTGCTCGTTTGTTACAGGATGATAAAAATATACTCGTTGCTACATTTTTATAAAGTTTGAAACATGATATTTCTTAATGTGTACATAATATTACAAAACACATTGTTATATGCCTTACATTATAAAGCTTGAAACATGATATTTATATATGTACATAATGTTACATAATATTACAAAACACATTTGTTATATGCCTTACATTTTTGATTATTGAATAATAAACTAACCTATTTAAAATGATGTCTACTGCTCGGGTTCACATTTTAAGGCTATTCCCTAACGAAACCCCGACGGCTTTTTAACTGTAAAAACTGTCTAGCTGACTTGTCTAAATCTAAACATCGAGATCTCTCGTGTTCAATACTAATTATACTAAGATCACATAGTCTAGCACCAGACATCGAGTTCCTTAAATAGCTTTTTATGATTTTTAGTTTTGAAAACGACCTTTCGCTACTTGCGACTGTGACTGGCAAGGTTATAAACATTATAAATGCTGTACAAATGTTTGGCACACTAGACGCAATAAACTTATTTTTAATCAATAGATAGTCAGCCAACTGGCCGATTTTGCTTATTTTATTACTTTTGATATCATCTTTGACAAAATTTCTAAAGCAAATAACTTCATTGACCAAAGCAGCAGTCACATCGGATTCATACTTTTTGCAAAACCCAGAGGCTGAGTCTATTAGTTGTTCGTCTGAAAACTCTAATAGATTTTCTGATTTCAAAAAAAAATTGTGAAATTAAAATATCAATAGCTTTCAAAAATACCTTTATTTTAAAGCTGTATAAAGGGTCACTAAATTCATAGTCCTTTGCAAGTTCGTCTAAAAAAGTTTTAACTCTTCTGTTGCGTTTGGTGTTCATTGAAGAATCGATGTTCCACTTAACAGCTAATTTTCTGGCTTGATCCACAACATCGTCGAATTGTCCCCGCAGATCCCTTACGGTATTGATACTCTTCTGAAGAAGATTTTTCGCATCGTCCAGATTAATGTCAGGTCTCTGAAGGGATTTTAATGTGATCTGAATCCTTTCTAAAACTCTGCTTTGAAAAACAAGCATCAAAACAAAATCAAATGAAGCCATTTGTTTCCTAAGACCAGTTGCTTCTACTACTTCACTGGTCACGTTTGAAGCCAAAATTATTTTGGTTAAGCACTTCATCACTGGGACGAAATTAACATTGATTGCTAGTAAAGCGTCGTATCCCGAAGACCACCTTGTAGGACAGAGTTTTTTTAAGGTCAAGTTTATAATGCATGTATTGGTTGATTCTGCTAAAGATTGCCATCTTGGTAGGCTTTGACTGAAAAAGACATATATATACTGTTTATTATATCATAGAACACTGAAATCTCTAAAATAGATTTCACACTGTCATTTAAAACTAAATTTAAATTGTGATTAGCACAATGCACATATTCAGCGTTAGGTGACTTCGATTTTATTCTAGCCTGCAACCCTGTGTAAATTCCACTCATGACAAACGCCCCATCGTAACCCTGGCCTCGGCACTTATCCAAAGATATTTTCTTTTCTTCCAAAAATTTAACTACATGCTCCTCTAGGCCTTCAGTCGGCTGTTTTGAAACCTGCACAAATCCTAAAAATGATTCAATTATTTTAAGTTGATTAATATCCGGTTTGTAAGAAACGTACCTCAAGATTATTGATAGTTGATCAATTTTTGAAATGTCTTGTGTGAAAAAATGAAAATGAGTGAAAAAAAGGATGATTGTTGGACCTCAGACAATATTTCACTCAAAATTTGATGAGATGCTAAATGGATCAATTCGTTTTGAATTGTAGGGTTTAGATATTTTTTCTGCTACCTTTGTTTTCCAGATGGCTCTTTAAAATAGGATCATATCGAGAGAGGATATCAATAATATTCAGAAAATTCCCTGACTCACTGGATATACTTTTGATGCTTTCAGAGCATTCAGAGCGATGACCCCTGAAAGCTAAGTTGCAAGTTGACATTGTTATGATAACATCAAGGATTCTCTTTATTACTTCAAGCATTTTTTCTTCTTTTTCATAAAAAAGTACTTTAATGTCTCTGTTACTTTTTCTGATTCCATAAGCCTTACACGCATTAGTATGGCATTTACTCCATTCGTGGTCTTTTATTTTTGATGAGAGATTTCCCCAATCATTGATTTTCCCCGTGGACCATGCTTTGTTAAAGTTTTTATCAAGTCTGTTAGCGAACAGTCAACAGGGTTCGCAATACACCCCATTTAATACTGAAGAGTAACAAAGCCAAAAACTCTCAATTTTCTGTCCAGTCTTTGTTTCGCAAAAATAATAATCTTTTGAAAAAGACCTATTTGTTTTGGGATGTAACAACCAAAAAAATTAAAAATTTTAGTATGATCGAAAAGACGTTACATTTAACAAGACACCCCTACTCAGGCCACGACCAATAAATAAAGAAACTGTGTGACGAGGTGTCAAGTGAACGTTTGCTTCGGACAATACAAATACGCTTCACATAGCTTTACAATAGGGAACAAGGTTGGCCGTGACAGACTCGACTCAAACACGAGATTTACAGCCTGCAAAATGTAAGATAAAAGAAACTGTGTCAAGTACCAATTAGAGTGAAACTGTGACGGACACACTGCCGGGATAATTTGAAGCGTACCAGTAATAAGAAAAGGGTGTAAGACACACAATAGTATGTACCCTATATGAGAACGGACATCGATACCTAAAAGAATAGAATCGAACTTGTACACAGCAGGGGAACGTCTTACTGGCGACAACGGATATTTACGACAGGGAGAAGGAGTGCCGTTTTGGAAACGACGACACGCTGCGCCAGGACAGCGTTCGGAAAAGGGGTCGAGCACAGCGAAACAATAACAAAATACGACACATTGTTTGCGTGAGAACTGCAGCGAGATCCGGAGAACGCTTAGACAAAGACTTGATGGACACCCATGAAATCGCTCCTGTTCTAGGAAAAGAGTACGGAGGCTTTCGACGCGAACTCGTGGGGAGACAGGATACCCAATCACAACCCAGCATCTACCCAGAGAATAGGTGGAGAGGACCGTCGCCAGCATGGCAACGGGAACGTCGAATGAGAAGTGAAGAACGATGGTCTGGCAGAAGGGTAGGAGATCTTCCGTCCTATCATGTTCGACTTGAGGCGTGTTTTCCAGAAGGGTGCATTGTGGTAAACGATGCTTGATAAAAACTGTTTGCAGAGCACGCGGGAGGACAGTCTTTCATAATTTTTCAATCACATACTTTGAGCAGTCTTCACGTACTTTTAAACAGTATATTTATAACTTTCAACAGTCGGTCGTCAAAGTTCGATTAACATACGGACAGCAGTGGGACTTTGAAATTTTGCTACGCGACATATAACTAAGTGACTTAGACATTTCGATATTGGCGCGTATCCGGTAATAGTGTACCTACAGTGTCTAAAAACATGCGACATACGCCAGTGCTTAACAATTATAGAGTTCTTTATTATACTCAAATTCAGAACTGAACTAACCAATCACACTTTCATCAATGACCGACGCGTAGAACTATCGTTGATGTAATACCGGACGACGAAATCGTAACGTTGTACAGTGTGGCGGAGCGATACAATATCATTTGGAACAATTACACCACGGCATCAAAGACACTAAACATTAATGTACATACCAGAAGTTCAACAATAGACAGACTGACATATACACCATAGTTAACGATGAACTTATCTTCACGACACATAATTTCATGACTCGAACACTAACAGCCGAATCAACAGAATACACACACAGCGCGAGTGAATCTGTTCCGCGTGTGTTGAGTGTCAGTGACATCACAGCTACGCAGCTTCCCACACATGGACCAGCAGAGAGGAGGAGTTACGCCGATGGAAATATCGGATAATTCATCTAACAAGTAATCTTTATGCTATTCTTATCATAAGAACTCTACTGTCCTGTCTCTTTTTCAAGAAACACCCCTTGAGTATTTAAATTAAACATGATAAACATAATTAACGCCATCCATCTGAGGCAAACGATGAACGCATTAGTATAAGATTTATTGTTTGACTATTTGTGTTTCTATATATCGATTGCATTATATATGTATGTGTATGTTTTCCAGCAAACAACGTATTGGATTCACCTTGTAATTTGATGTATATACATGTGTTCTTTTATGTTCTTTTATGAGTTTATGAATGTATTTACAGGGAATCACCCATATTTTATATATTGAAGTCTCTTTATTTAATGATATGATGTTAAATAAATAAGCGTTTATTTTATCCAGAATATATGCGTTCATTATTGTCAAATTACCTCAGAACAAGAAAGTAATGGCATTTGAGTGATTTATAGTAGTTTTTTATTAATACAACAATTAGAGTCTCCATGCAATAATTATGCTAACGTAAAGGAATTAACGTGTTATTTAGCTTCAATCAGTTCAGTTGATATGAGTAACCTAATTTAGTGATTACACGAGCTCATTATGCAAATTAGTATATTTACGTAATTAATTAATCACAGATTAATTAGTTCATTATTGTTAGCATAATTGCTTATCGTAGGGATCTTTAGGAAAAGGCCCTTGAGGTCTGCATGGTTCAGAGTTTAAAATTAGAGATTTAAACTCTTACCTCATCTTCTGAGAAAAGGGCGATATCTGTATTAAATTTTCCTGTTGTATCATCATTGCTGTTATCGATATTTTCTACATTTTCTTGTACTATATTATTTACAACGGTTGATGATGTTGAAGGGGCGTTAAAATTAGTATTTAAGGCTGTACTCACATTTTGGTCGACTTCTGATTTTGAATCATCTCCCAGGAAATTTAAAGTGTCGTTTTCTTCTAACCTTTTATCGCCTTCACACTCTCTCTCTCACTAACTCCATCGGACTGACTTGCAGAACCTCCCGAAAAATCACATTTTTTAACAAAAAAAGTGTCAATTTTTGGTAGTTTTTTATTTTTTCTTCTTCGTGTTTTCTCCTTTTCCGAAATTCAGCTCCACTCGGTCGTTTGTTTCCATCCATGGTAAATGTAATAACAAATTACTATTAATTAATTTAAAGAAAAAAAAATATTATGTAAACTGAACACAAGTAACCGTAACCAAAAATTATTAAAACATACAGCACTACCGAACCCCACAATCGTGTTATTTGTATAACAAGGACTGATTTCCACTTTTGACAGTAGACAGTAAACAGGCGTAGACAGTAGCAGGTGGGAGCTATTCTTGGAATCTTTGAGTGATTCACTTGGTCCCCCACTTTCATTCGTTACTCGTTTACCCTAACAATAACCAACCCGACGATAACTCAGGCTCGTTGCTCGTAGTTCAGTAGGTCCCGGCCAAGCTAAATATTTATGATAATTAATGCCTTATATCAAATACTATTGATATAAATACGTCCAACTTCGGGTAAAATGTGGCAACACATTACAAGCGCCTCCCGTGTCTTGAGTTTATTACTAACTGCAAATACTATAGATATTAATACGTCCAACTTACACTAGTGCCTCCCGTGTCTTGAGTTGGCACAACGCTACATGGCTCTGCTTCATAGGTTGCCACCGGATTGTATGTAAAATGTCAAGAGTTGCACGTATTGGTATCTACAGTATTTGCTTATATTATAATTATTTAAATAATTCTTTTGAAGTGAAAGCATGACAAAATCAATCCTGATTAACATGCTCACCATAAATAAATAAATAAATAATTCTTTAAAACAATTTTTTTTTTCATTTGGTTGAAATGTTTTCCAGTATATCCATTTATATACTGGCACTGTGCCCCCCACAGGCTCTGCGCCCCAATGCGTCGCATCGGTTGCATTGGCGTTATTTACGCCACTGAGATGGACTGCTGGCAAAAGTAGTGATGGCCATTGAAGAGATGCATCCACACTTATTTGTTAATATGTACAAAATGGATCTTCAAGCTAGTATCTTTTGCGCTCTGTCACAAGACAAATGATGCCATTTGTACAACACATCGTGTTTGTGGCACTCAAAAAGGACATTGGTTGAGGATACTAGCTGCTGCTGCGGCAGCAGCGAATGTTCCACACGAGCCACGGTGTTATGTTCAGGACCTGCTCTTGATGGTGGTGCTGTGCCACAGCCATCTTCACTTGCCAATGTTTTGTATAGCCCACTGTTGTCCCAATCGATCTGCATCGTCCCTTCTTTCTTCTCCATTTTCTGCTCTCCCCTTCTTCCTTCTTTGACCTTCCTTCCTTCATGTTGTCCGATGGAATGAATTTCACTATTCAAAGCTGTGAGGATGTGAATCTTGTAATGTCTTCAAGCTCTTGCTGGTTTTCTTGAAGGACTGTTACAAACTTCCTTGTAAGGATCATATCATCTTAGATATGATCCACTTTGGTGGCTTTTTGGGGGTAGAGGTCAACATCATTCTTGTTATTATATTGTTACATCTTCTTGCTGATCGTCGTATGGTATAGTGGAAAACCAAATACAAGACACCAATGAAGTCACTAATAACCAGCTTTAATTTATAACAAATAACAATTTCTAGTCAACAAGATAGTCTCTCACAACAAATCAATAAAAATTGTCCACACACAATAATAATTTCAACTAATAGAGTCCCGCACAATTATAAAACACATAACACTTCGCCATAATACTTCGAACCTCACTGGAATAAATCACCACTTAAACTGAACTAAGCATCGCTGAATGCTTATGTTTATACACCCCTGAGATTCCAGTGTGCGGACTGGTGAAGTCTGGATCAGTCTCTGCTACAGACATGAGCAATTGTCACATAATTGTCCTTCATTTCAAAGTAGCAGAAATACGCACACATACACACACACACACACACACACACACACACACACACACACACACACATTATAGCTGGGCTCCGCTGGAATAGCCAAGAAACACATAGTTTGTGTAATCCCCTCCTTAAGCCTGTTCGTCGCAAACTGGCAAACCATCTCTGAAGTAATACTTGGCCAGGCGATGTACATAGCTGGTCTACTTGCGAAAGATAATTCTCCGGCTCATTGAATCCAGTCTCATGTGACCCGAACATCAATTTCCCAGGAATATGAGTCTTCCGCTCAACCACTAGTTTTCCTGGAATCACTCCTGTTGCATCATGCACTGATGACCTATACGCCATTAGCTGGTCCAAGTCTGATTGGTTCTTATCAACAACCTCTTGCATAACTTCATCTTCAGCAAAGATTCCCCCGGGCACTTCCATTAACTGAGGAACAAGCAAAAGTCTTGTCTCGACAGTTGGTTTGACGGGGCTTCCAGTCACAGTTTGTATTGTACAAGAACTAATTAGAGGCTGGCGGTTGCTGACTAAGTCAAGGTGCACAATGGACACTGTTGTGCCTGTGTCAACTGTAAATGATGTTGCTTTACCTTCTGCAAATCCATTAACGACCAGGTTTCCACTGGTCTTATGTAGCGTGGAAACTGTGTACTGTTCTGGGGCTTTATTTCTCCAATTGGTGCGATCACTCTATTCTCTCGGTATTTTCTTCTCCCAACAGTCTACCTGTAGATGACCATGTTTTCCACACTTGTAACACTTCGGTCTTCTGTCTTTTTCCCATCGTTCAAATCGTTGTGGGACTGCTGACTTCTTAAACTGTGTTCTTGAATTGTCTCTTTATTCCGTCCATTATGACGATACTGTGATATTGGATCTGTTTGGCTACAACGTGATGACATAGTTTGATTAATGTAGGTCGCTGACTTGGCAGCTTCAAAACGGAGAGTATGAACAAGAGCATCTGATTTATTATCATGCCGTGCCATTCTTAACACTTGTTGTAATTGACAGTCTCTTATACCATCAATGAACACAATGTGAGCAATCCACTTTTGGAAGTCCTCCGATTGTTCAGGATAAGCCAGTATCGTCAATCGGTTGATACTTGCTTCAAACTCCTGGAGGGTTTCCCCGGAATGCTGTTGCCTCGCTTTAAGTTGAACATGGTACACTTCGCACAAATGCTGGTAGCTGTACCATAATTCCAGAGCTTTTGTTAATTCGGCATAGGTGTTCTGGCTGTCAGATGGCACTTTCTGATTAGCTCTGCGACAGGTCCTTTTAAAGCAAGAATGAGTGAAAGGCCTTTCTCTTTATCTGTCCATTTATTTAAGCAAGCGGCAGCTTCAAATTGGCAATGATAAGTTTCCCAGTGAGTGCTTCCATCAAACGTTGGGGCCTTTGTGAAAACTGTGGCCCTACTACAGTTAATGAGGTTTTTTGATTTCTCTGATATTTTGAATCTTCTTCAGCATTTGTTAATGGCCTGTTTTTATAAACTATTTCTTTCACTAAATGTTCGACTTACTTTTTAATTTATTTTATTGAATTTGTAATAGAATCTTCTAAACTTGAAATATTTGTTTTCATCATTGACACAGATTTTTCTATTTTAGATATTCTGTCAACTTGTTTGTTCAGCTCACCTCATAACAGAACAAATTTTCAATGGTATCCTCTTGTACAAACGCCTTAATGTTGTCTGCTTGACGACTAAATTCTTCTTCTTTTTGTCCCTCTGTTTCATTTTCACACTTATGTTTTTCATCTTACCGTTTTTCTGCTTTTTCTCTTTTCTATCTTCGTTCTTCTTTTTGTTGTTCCTGTCTTTGCCATAGCATTGCTCAGAATGCTTTTATCATCTGACTAGTATCCATTTTATTTTTATCAACTACCACTAACACCACTCTTCTACCAAGCATCCTCTGTTTCCACTGTTAACCATTCTGTTCCACTTCTGACCCACTGTTACAATGTCTCCTTGCTGATCACCGTATGGTACAGTGGAAAACAAAATACAAGACACCAATGAAGTCACTAATAACCAGCTTTAATATATCACAAATAAAAATTTGTAATCAACAAGATAGTCTCTCACAACAAATCAATAAAAATTGTCCACACGCAATAATAATGTCAACACACAATAGGGTCCCACACAATTATAAAACACATAACACTTCACCACAATACTTCGAACCTCACTGGAATAAATCACCACTTAAACTGAACTAAGTGTCACTGAATGCTTATATTTATACTCACCTGAGATTCCAGAATAATCTATACTAGTAGCTAATGCTACTAGAAAACACTAGAGCGTACCGGTGAAGTCTGGATCTGTCTCGGCTATGGATGCGTGACAAGTGTCATGTAATTGTCCTTCATCTCAAAGTAGCAGCAATATGTACACACACACACACACACATTATAGCCGGGCTCCGCTGGAATAGCCGAGAAACACGTAGAATGTTGTGTGATGGCGTAACAATAATAATATATTGTATCACTGTCTATGAAGTCTTCGATTACTTGTCAGTCATGTATTCTAGGAGCTATTCCTTCTGAGGAAAATGAGATACTAAGATGGTTTCAGTGTACTTTGGTCAGTGAAATGTGGTAGTTGCCCTGAATAATTATAATAAGAGTTATATTAATATTGATAACATGTAGGAATATGTTCCTGAAACAACACTTCTTCTAAGGTAGTAATAGGTACCAATGATTCATAATACACCATAATGCCTTCCTTATATAGTGGGGTTAAGAAGCAACCACCATGATTCTCTCCAATACTAAGTTTACTGATAGTTTCAAGGAGCTGAGCTTATTTTTAATCTTCACCTCCTTTGTCCTTCCAATATTTCTTTGTACTTTCAAACTGCCCTTTCCAGTGGTGGCTCCAGCATTTCTATGGTGGGGAGGCTGAGGGTAAGCATGACTTAGTTCTGGGTGGACCACACTGTAAGAGATTTGTTCATGGGCAGGAGTTCATAAATAGAATTAAAAGCTACACTATATATTTTTCTATATGTTTTTACAATTGGTCCATCCACACTGGTCCGTAATTACTCACAGTATACGAGTAATTATGTATTTACTCTAGATACGCTTGAACATATGTATTTACTAAATACAACTATTACATTAACGACTCGGAACACAAAGTTTTTTATGAGTAAAAACGTAAAGTTTTACCTTACAACCTGAACCAGTTTTCACTTTTAAAAAGCTTCTTCAGAGGTTGGCGCTGGTAGCGCTGTCCGTCCTGTTGTGGGTGACGGAATCGAATTTTGAAAGATCGATGTTGTGTGTGTGGGGTGAGATACGTTCGAATAATTCATGCGATTTGAATTGTCTGTTCGTTTATGATGTCGTTTTTATTTGTTTTCGTGTGTTTCTATATTTCCAATTTTTCTAGAGTGTCAAGTTTTCGGCCTTTTGTGTGTACGTGTAGAATGTTCATGTTATTGTCGATGTTTTTGTATGTGTGGTTTGCTTCAATGAGGTGGCTTGCAAAGGTGGACTCTGTAGTGGAGTGGAGTGCCTTTGTGTGTTCAACGTATCTCTGTTTGAAGCTACGTCCTGTCTGGCCTATGTAGAATTTGTTGCAATTTGAGCAATTTAGTTTGTAAACACCGGGTAGATCGAATTTGTTTTGTGCTTTGTGTATGTGTTTTGATAGTGTGTGTTCTGATTTGTTAGTAGTTTTGTAAGCGATTCTGTATCCTGCATTTTTGAATTTGTGGGCTATTTTTTTCAGTTTGTTTGCTGATGTATGTTAGTGTTATGAATTTGTTGTTTTCTTTCTTTGTCTGTTGTTTGTTTTGTGTAGGAGTTAATTGACTATTGTTCTGTCGTATCCATTAGATATTTTATCGTGTTTAGTTCGTCTTTGTAGTCTTTTTCATCTAGAGGGATGTTGTTAAGTCTATGTATCATGGTTCTGAAGGCAGCTAGTTTGTGTTGTATTGGGTGATTGGAGGAGTTGTGTATTAGTATGTCAGTTGTAGTCGGTTTTCTGTATATACTGAATTTGTGCCTGTGTTCAAGTTTTGTGATAGAGAGGTCTAAGAAGTTTATGGTAATGTTGTGTTCGTATTCGGCAGTAAAGGTTACGTTTTTATGTATTTTGTTTATGTGCATTAGTAAATGTTTACATTGTCTTTTGTTTCCCCTGTATAGTATTAGAATGTCATTAACGTATCTGTGCCAATATAGTATTTTATGTGAGTGTCTGCCATTGTTTGTGAGTATTTTTGTTTTTTCTAAGTGTTGGAGGAAGACTGCTGCTAGAATGCTGGAAATGGGGAAGCCCATGGGTAGACCATCATTCTGTGTGTAATATTTATTGTTATAAGTAAAGTAGTTTTGTTTTGTGATAATGTTCAGAGTTCCTGTTATTTCGTTGATAAGTTCGTCTGGTGTGTTGTTCTGTTTGAGTTTGTTTTGTAGGATGGTGATTGTTTCAGAGATGGGGATGTTTGTGTACAGGTTTTTAATGTCAAAGGAGGCTAATGTGGCATTATGGGGGATGTGTATGTCTTTTATTTTTGTTACTAGGTCTGTGTTGTTTTTTACTGCAATTTTGTTGTCTAGTTGTGTGTGTTGTCTGATAATTTTGTCTAGATGTTTTGCGAGTTTGTGTGCAGGGGCATTACGGAGTTGATAATGGGGTGGATCAGAATCTTCTTTACGGATTTTGGGAAGCGCTTGGAGGGTAGGGGCTGATGGTCGGATTTGTTTCATGTAGGGTTTTTGTTTGTGTGTCATTATGTGTTTGGCTTTGTTAACTAGTTGTTTTACTGTGTTTTGGTATTTGTTGGTGGGGTCGTGTTTTAGTTCTGTGATGTTTTTCTGTTCCATGAAGTTTTGTACTTTTTTGTGTAGGTTGTCTGTGTAGATGATTACAGTCGTGTTGCCTTTGTCTGCTTTTACAAATGTGATGTTGTGTTTGTGTGCCTTTTCAGTCAGTTTGATAGCTATGTGTATTTCTGAGTTGTGGTTCTTGTTGTCTGGTGTCTTATGTGCTCCTATTATATTCTTTATATTATGTCTTAGTGTGTCTTGGTGTTCTGGTGCTGTATTTTGTATATTTGTTTCAGTGTCAACTATGAGTTTTGTTAGTGTTTGGTTGTTTTGTTTGTAATGTATGTTATGTTTTACGCCTTTATCAAAGAGTGTTTGTTCGTTTTTAGTTATTGTGACGTTCATGAGGTTTACTGTATGTGGGTAGAATTTGTGTGAGGGAATTATATTTTTGTTGATTGGTGTCAGGTTTTTTATTTTTCTCTCGTGTTTTGTCTGTATGTTATGTATTTGTTTTTTGTCCATTCATTTGTGTGATGTATTAGTTCAGTCATGTAATTGTGTCCGTATATGTTTGCGATCTGTAGGTGTAGTGTTAGTGCTTTGCGGTTGAGAGCGTATTTTTTCTTATATAACTGTTTTATGGATTCTTTTATGTATATCCTTTGTGCAATGTTTTGTGTTATTTGAGCGGCCTGATTGTTGTGTTTGATTTTGATTTTTGCGTATTTTGGTGTTATTGATTTGTTGAGGCATGTTTTGTTGAATGCTATGTGTGTAACGATCTTTCTAACCTTTAATATTGTGAATTTGTACCTTTTATAACTATAAGTATATACTATAGAATACGACATGAACTTGCTAATAATATTGAATCCATTCTGAAAAAATGTAACAACCAGAAATAAAAAAGAGAGACACAGAATACATAAAAAACACAAAAGAACATTAAAATCACTTAAAAACAAATTAATTAAAAACAACTGTATTATTATACCAGCAGATAAATCAAAAGCTGTCGTAATTATACAGAAAAATGAAATCGATCAAAAAGTCAACACCTTTTTAGAAAAGAATAAAATAGAAAAACTAAATAAGGATCCTTCACCCCAATACAAAAAAGAAATAAAGGAAGCAACTGAAAATTCCAACATAATAAACCCAAAAAAGAAAAAAATGGTTAACAAAACACAAAATGTCTGGACCTAAATTCAACCCAATTCTGAAGACACATAAAGTTGTTAAACCAGTGCGTCCTTTAATTGATAGTAAAACAGCACCTTCATACAGAGTAGCCAAATTTCTACAACATCTAATCCAAGATAACATCACATTATCATCAAAGTCTCAAATCAAGAGTAGTTTTGAATTTATTAGTAAAGTGAAAGATTTAAATATACCTAGCAATAGTAAATTTATATCATTTGATGTTTCTGACATGTACACCAGTATACCGAGAGATGACTTATTATTAGTTTTAAAAAAGAATTTAGAAAAAACCAATATATTACAAAAAGATGAAATTGAAAATTTGATCAAATTAGTAAAAATGATAATTAACCAAAATTATTTCATATATGAATATCACCACTATGAGAACAAAAATGGTCTTGCAATGGGGGCTCCACTTTCATCACTCTTAAGTGAAATATACCTACAGCACTTAGAAGAAAATTTTAAACTCACTACCAAAAATCCATTTATACAACACATCAAATACTGGTACACATATGTAGATGACGTCATCTGTTTATTTATAGGTACTGCTAAACAAATCAACCAATTTCTTGCGTACATTAACTCCATTAATTCTGACATTAAATTTACAAAAGAAATAGAGAATAAAGGCGAAATAAACTTCCTAGACCTTACCATAAAATGCCATGCAAGCAAACATCATTTCTCTATATACAGAAAAGATACTAAAACAGATATTACCATTCACGCAGAGAGCAACCATCCCTACTCATACAAAATTTCTGCATACAACAGCATGATACATCGAGCCCTCACATATCCTCTATGCAAGAAACAATACGAAAAAGAAATACACATCATAAAACAAATAGCTCAAAACAATGGATATCAGCCTCAAATGATAGATAAAATCATTAAAAAACAAAAAAGAAATACTATTTCTTTTATGAATTTGCTAACTGCTATAATTTTTTTATTGTTCGACTAAGCTTTTCGTCATTACTGACATCTTCAGGTCTTAAACAACGTCTGTCAACTGTACGTTGTAGGCTTTTATACTTTAGGCCCCTCCCCTTATGTCATCGCCCCTCCTATTGGTTCTAGCTGCTACCGCTCTTCACGGGAACTTTGTCTACCTTTTTCCGTTAGGCATTTTTCTAACGTCCGTCAAATTGTTTTAAGAATCTCCCGTTAATTTCTTCATTTTTGACTTATAATTTTTTGTAACCTTTTACATTTCGTCATTTTTTAGTGTGTTATTCTTATTATTTTAATTTATTTTTGTTTATTGTTTAATATATAATAAAATATTTCTTCATTTGTAAAATCCACTTTTATATTCATTAATTTATTTTTATCTTCTTTTTTAACTTTAAGTATTTCTAGTTCTTCTATTAATTTTCTTTTTTGTGGATTATTTTCTATTTTGATTATTTCCACATTTTCATTGGGATTTGTGAATTTATGGCCTGATTCGTTGAAATGTCTTGCATATAGTGAGTTCGTTACTCTAACCCCTTCTCCTTTTGCGTGTTCATTCATTCTAATTTTAAATTTTCTTCCAGTTTCGCCCAGATATATCTTATTACATTCCCCACATTTTAATTTGTATACGCCGCTTTTTTCTGTTAATGGAATTTCTTCTGTTTTATCATTTTTTTATATATTCGAATACATTTTTCGTTTTCTTTATTCCTATCTGTATTTCATATTTTTCGAAACATTTTTGTAACATTTTTGTTTGATATCCTATGTATGTTATTGCTCCTTTATATTTCTTTTCTTCATTTGTTTTTTCTTTTTTGTTATTTTCTATTTCTTTATTTTCCTCTATTTTCTTAACTATTCTATTAATTATTTTAGGGTTGTAATTATTATTTTTTGCTATTTGTTGTATTTTCTTTAATTCTTTTTGTTTGAGTTCTTCATTTTCTAGATAATTTATAGCTCTATAGCAAAATGAATTTAATGCTGCCATTTTATAATTGACTGGATGATATGATTCTTGTGGAATTATTAAATCCGAGTATGTTTCTTTCCTATATATATCGAATTTGAGTTTGTTATCTTCAATTTTTATATTGATATCTAGGAAATTAATTTCTAATCCTCCAATTTCTTCTTGAAATTTTATTGTTTTTTCTATGTTATTTAGTTGTTCCGTAAATTTTTTAAATTCATTTACTTCACCTTCCCAAACTATTAGTATGTCATCTACATACCTGATCCATTTTTTAATTCTTCTTTCTTTATCTATATCTTTTAAAATTTTGATTTCAAAGCTATTCATGAATATCTCTGCCATTAGTGGTGAAAGCGGTGATCCCATTGGTAATCCATTTTCTTGTATGTAAAATTTGTTATTAAATCTGAAGTAGTTCTGGCTTAGGCATAATTCTAATCCTTCTATTATTTCGTTTTTCCATTCTACATTACTTAATTTGTTTTTCTTTATTATTTCTACTGTTTTTGCTATTGGTATGTTGGTGTACATATCTTTTATATCTAATGACATTAATTTTGTCTTATTTGTTATGGTAATTTCTTTTAATCTTTCTATTACCTTTTTACTATTTTCTATGCTGTGGATTTCTTCTTTTTCATATGCCATTTTGATTCTTTTACTTATTTCTTTTGATATTTTGTATGTTGGCGAATTTATAAATGATACTATAGGTCTTAATGGCATTTCTTTTTTATGTAACTTAATTTGACATCTAAATTTTGGAGCTTCAGGATTATGTACTATTTTTTGTTTCTTTTGCCATTCAGTTAAATATGTTGTCTTTTTTATCAATTTCTTTGTTTGTGCTTGAAATTTACTTGTGTAATCATATTTTATTTCTTTATATGGTCCTTTTTGTATAAATTGTTCTGCTTGTTCGATATAATCTCTTTTGTTCATTACCACTGCTGTGTTACCTTTATCGGCTTTTATAACTATCAAATTGTTCTCAGTGATTTTCTTTTTTAATTCTCTTATATTTCTTTTTATTTGTGTTTCGTTTTTATTTCTTACATTTTTGTTTTTCTTACATATTTTTTCTACTATTTCTTTTACTTCACTTCTTAATTGTTTTTTAGTTTCTTCATTTTTTATTTTATCGATTATTTCTTCACATTCTATTATTGTATTTTCTTTATCTATGTTTGTTTTTGTTGCATATTTTAAACTTTTCCCTAATAATTTATGTTCATTTTCTGTAAACTTTGTTTCTGTTAAATTTAATACTTTTTCAGCAAATTTTATTTCTTTATCTTTTTCTTTATTTTTATTTCCTGTTCCTTCTATTAATTCCTTGAGTTTCTTATTTAATCTCTCTTCCATTTTTCTTATTTTCTTTTCTATGTATTTTTCACCAAACTCTTTTCTCATTTCTTCTATTTCTATATAATTGTAACTTGTATATAATTTTTGATGTAATTGATACATTTCTTTGTTATATTTATTTATTTTACTGTATAAGTTATTGTATAAATAAATAAATATAACAAAGAAATGTATCAATTACATCAAAAATTATATACAAGTTACAATTATATAGAAATAGAAGAAATGAGAAAAGAGTTTGGTGAAAAATACATAGAAAAGAAAATAAGAAAAATGGAAGAGAGATTAAATAAGAAACTCAAGGAATTAATAGAAGGAACAGGAAATAAAAATAAAGAAAAAGATAAAGAAATAAAATTTGCTGAAAAAGTATTAAATTTAACAGAAACAAAGTTTACAGAAAATGAACATAAATTATTAGGGAAAAGTTTAAAATATACAACAAAAACAAACATAGATAAAGAAAATACAATAATAGAATGTGAAGAAATAATCGATAAAATAAAAAATGAAGAAACTAAAAAACAATTAAGAAGTGAAGTAAAAGAAATAGTAGAAAAAATATGTAAGAAAAACAAAAATGTAAGAAATAAAAACGAAACACAAATAAAAAGAAATATAAGAGAATTAAAAAAGAAAATCACTGAGAACAATTTGATAGTTATAAAAGCCGATAAAGGTAACACAGCAGTGGTAATGAACAAAAGAGATTATATCGAACAAGCAGAACAATTTATACAAAAAGGACCATATAAAGAAATAAAATATGATTACACAAGTAAATTTCAAGCACAAACAAAGAAATTGATAAAAAAGACAACATATTTAACTGAATGGCAAAAGAAACAAAAAATAGTACATAATCCTGAAGCTCCAAAATTTAGATGTCAAATTAAGTTACGTAAAAAAGAAATGCCATTAAGACCTATAGTATCATTTATAAATTCGCCAACATACAAAATATCAAAAGAAATAAGTAAAAGAATCAAAATGGCATATGAAAAAGAAGAAATCCACAGCATAGAAAATAGTAAAAAGGTAATAGAAAGATTAAAAGAAATTACCATAACAAATAAGACAAAATTAATGTCATTAGATATAAAAGATATGTACACCAACATACCAATAGCAAAAACAGTAGAAATAATAAAGAAAAACAAATTAAGTAATGTAGAATGGAAAAACGAAATAATAGAAGGATTAGAATTATGCCTAAGCCAGAACTACTTCAGATTTAATAACAAATTTTACATACAAGAAAATGGATTACCAATGGGATCACCGCTTTCACCACTAATGGCAGAGATATTCATGAATAGCTTTGAAATCAAAATTTTAAAAGATATAGATAAAGAAAGAAGAATTAAAAAATGGATCAGGTATGTAGATGACATACTAATAGTTTGGGAAGGTGAAGTAAATGAATTTAAAAAATTTACGGAACAACTAAATAACATAGAAAAAACAATAAAATTTCAAGAAGAAATTGGAGGATTAGAAATTAATTTCCTAGATATCAATATAAAAATTGAAGATAACAAACTCAAATTCGATATATATAGGAAAGAAACATACTCGGATTTAATAATTCCACAAGAATCATATCATCCAGTCAATTATAAAATGGCAGCATTAAATTCATTTTGCTATAGAGCTATAAATTATCTAGAAAATGAAGAACTCAAACAAAAAGAATTAAAGAAAATACAACAAATAGCAAAAAATAATAATTACAACCCTAAAATAATTAATAGAATAGTTAAGAAAATAGAGGAAAATAAAGAAATAGAAAATAACAAAAAAGAAAAAACAAATGAAGAAAAGAAATATAAAGGAGCAATAACATACATAGGATATCAAACAAAAATGTTACAAAAATGTTTCGAAAAATATGAAATACAGATAGGAATAAAGAAAACGAAAAATGTATTCGAATATATAAAAAAATGATAAAACAGAAGAAATTCCATTAACAGAAAAAAGCGGCGTATACAAATTAAAATGTGGGGAATGTAATAAGATATATCTGGGCGAAACTGGAAGAAAATTTAAAATTAGAATGAATGAACACGCAAAAGGAGAAGGGGTTAGAGTAACGAACTCACTATATGCAAGACATTTCAACGAATCAGGCCATAAATTCACAAATCCCAATGAAAATGTGGAAATAATCAAAATAGAAAATAATCCACAAAAAAGAAAATTAATAGAAGAACTAGAAATACTTAAAGTTAAAAAAGAAGATAAAAATAAATTAATGAATATAAAAGTGGATTTTACAAATGAAGAAATATTTTATTATATATTAAACAATAAACAAAAATAAATTAAAATAATAAGAATAACACACTAAAAAATGACGAAATGTAAAAGGTTACAAAAAATTATAAGTCAAAAATGAAGAAATTAACGGGAGATTCTTAAAACAATTTGACGGACGTTAGAAAAATGCCTAACGGAAAAAGGTAGACAAAGTTCCCGTGAAGAGCGGTAGCAGCTAGAACCAATAGGAGGGGCGATGACATAAGGGGAGGGGCCTAAAGTATAAAAGCCTACAACGTACAGTTGACAGACGTTGTTTAAGACCTGAAGATGTCAGTAATGACGAAAAGCTTAGTCGAACAATAAAAGTTATAGCAGTTAGCAAATTCATAAACGAAATAGTAAGGATGGCTGATAATTTAAACAATACGAAGAAAAAAAAGAAATAAAACAAATAACACATCAATCAAAAAGAAGAAAACCTATATACCTGCACATTACATTGACGACAACTCTCAAAAATTAGCTAGAACATTTACAAAATATAACTATCAACTAGCATTCAGAACAAGCAATGACATCTACAACAATCTGAAAATAAACAGTACAAAAAAGGACAACATTTATGAAAAAGCTGGAGTCTACCAATATCAATGTCAACCTGCGAACTCGACAGAATGTAATGTACAGTGCAACATAAAAAATACATAGGATTCACTTCAAGCTCATTTAAACACAGATATATTGAACATACAAAACATTCTCAACACTCAAATCCAAACTCAACAGTAGCAAAACACATAAAACTACAGTCTTGTGAATATGGTCCAATACAACAACATTTAACCGTATTGAAAACATGCAATGACAAAATAAGATCAAATATGTATGAACAATACCGAATATAACATATAAAAGAAGAGGGCCATGAAAATCTATTAAACATTATGACAGACTTCAAAAATCATATCACTTTTGAAATATTACGACAAAATCAACTTTCAGTAATCAGCTGATATAATATGTAAACATGAACACTCTATAACAGAATCAGTTCTTAGGGAGCTTTAGACAACAACATAATGTATCAAATTTAACAATGTCTACAAATTCGTTTTTATAAATAATAGTGTTTTATAATATTGTGAACACAAATGTGCTATATAGCCTGACGATGGTCTGTGACCGAAATCGATCGCTTTAAGAATATAAATAATAACATTATATGGTACCTTTAGGCTATATAAAAAAGATTTCAATAAAAAAAAAAAAAAAAAACTATAAGTAATTTTTACACTGATATAAAACTTAAAATGTATTTCATTTCATTTTGTTTTTATCTTTAAGAGCACTGTAACTGGGCCAGATATGCAACATTGTACGTATGGCATTGGAGATGGGAAGTAAAAAGAGAAAACTTCCTATCTCCAATGCCATATTTTTCTACATCTCCAATACATGAATTTTCCTATTCAATCTTTAATCAACAATGACAAAAAGCTATGCAAGTTAGTCAACCCCCTTTTTCTTCTCCCACAAGTATTAGACTAGTTGTTTTTAGCAACTCATTGATCAACCTATCACATTTTGGTCTGCCCATACATCTTGTTCATCTGGGTCTATGTAATGGGATGTTTGTTTTTAAGACGTCCTTCCTTCATTCTTAATACGTGGTTTTTGTACCCTTCTGTGTATTATTTAATCTTCTTTAAATTATAAGTCGCAAGGCTTTCCCCTGAGCTCCTCTATTTAAAGTCTATACCTTGCTATCTTTAGAAGCCTCATCTCAGCCGACAGGACTCTACTGGAAGTTCCAGTATTTAGCATATAGCTTTTGCTTCCATACAGACCACAGAGCACATCCAAAACATTATATAATATTAACATAGTGTCCTTTCTTACCTTTTCCCCTTAACCAATCTTTCGATTGTGTTTTGCATGAAGTTAAATTTCTCTATTTTTCTTGAAATTAATGCCACCATTGTACGGTGTGTCATAGTTGAAGGATTTCCAAGAAGAAAGAAAATCCTCCAACAGAATTCAAAATGATATTGTTGGAATTTTTTTGTTATGTTGGTGATGTAATTCTGGATAAGATTAAATCATAAATAAAGTATTCACTTTTTTAAGCAGCAGTGTTGGACAAAACTGTTCTCTTAACATTCAGTCATCATTTATTCATGAAAGATGTATTGATTTTACAGATATTATTAGTGATGACATCGCAAATATTTAACATGAGCATGTTTTTTTCAAATTTTCTCTCATTTCAGTTGTGAGTTGTAGCACAAGAATCTCATGGAGCCACTACATTTTCTGGGCACAATCTCTTGTGGAAATACTCCAACACACACATAAACCACTGTCATTCCCACAGATTGTGTCTTGTTCTTTCACAGTCTGTTAACCATGTATAATAACGTAAGCTATTTTTGAAGATAGGAATTGGTCTTCTATATTATTCCTTTCCTTAGCTGAAAAGCATGAATGCTTTCAATCTGAGGTAAAGAAACATTTTCAAACTGTTACCATTACAAGGTTAAATTACAATTTTAGAACTGTGAACACAGTGAATGAAAATGAAGCACAGCTTATACAGATTCTTGAAAATATTGGTGAAGTTACAGGCAGTTGGGACACTGATGGTTTCATTACAGCTAAAGGGTAAAGTATATGTCTTATTGAAGGTTTCTGATTTTGCATTCCAGCTGGAAGTTTGCAGACATATTTTTCTCCCAACAACTCACTATTTAACATTCTTGAAAGCAAAACTTAAAATATGAAATAGTACACATGTGGATTATCTCTCACCATAAAGATGTTGGAAACATATTGAAAAGATACGTAGAAAATTAGGAGATGACAATGTGAAAGTTCATAAGAAGAGGCATTGTAATAATGAATCATCAAGTCCAAAAATCAAGTATCTTTACTAAGATTGTGTAAATGGAGGTAAAGAGTTCAAAATGTCAAAGCTGAGCAGTTATTTTAAAAGATATGTACTACCCTGTTCATACTTCGGGTGGCAGAGAGTAAAACAAGAAAATTTTGGGGTTCTGGACCCCACCCTGGTCCCCCTCGGTGCTGCCCATGTTTCAGACATAGTCTTGTTTGAAAAACCTTATGGTCTCTAAGCCAACATGAATTCACTCCATAACATAGCCAAAATTGAAAATAATTGAGTAAATTAAAATTCTTAAAGGATCAGATACAGAGACATGACAAGAAAAATAATGTAGCAACTGAAAATTTAATCTGCTGTTCTTTAGCTACGGTATAAATTAACATTTAGCAAAATGTACAAGTTGGAACAATTAGTCAATATTCTTCCTGTATTAACTGCATCTAATGTGAGATCATATTTGGTCTTTAAAATGTCAAAATCTAATTAAGGAACACAACAAACTAGTCTTGAAATTTATTAGTTGAAAAGCAAGTAGTCAAAACCCTGGCTTAACTTGCACAGTTGATAATGTTGTCATCCAGTATAATAAGAAAATCAGAGTGTTTTAATAGTACTGTCACAAACAAACATGAGTGTAAGAAGTATGTGTTTTAATATATTTCAGTATTGCACAATTTTACTACTATGAAATTTTCATTGCTAACTAACAAAGATATTTTGTGTGAAATAACTTACTGGAGTATGTTACAGTGTGCATGCTTCCTATTCTTGTTGAAAAAACATATGATGCAACTTTTAATCCTATACATGCAAAAATCCTTACAGTTTGCCCCCCTCCACCTTTTACATTCTTAAGCTACCACTATTCTGAAATGATGAAGGTCTGAAGGAAAGAGGATTAGAGGAAGAAGTGTTCCACAGAAAATATAAAAATGTTATTTGGTATCAAAACAAAAAAAATAAATAAATAAATAAGTACATTCACTGGAGAGCATCTTCTGTTTGTGATGTATGGTGATGTGCATAATACCCAGTACGGAAAATTGATGGAAATATTGTTGTCATCCATATTAATAAGAAAATCAGGGTATTTTGATAGTACTGTTACAAATGAACATAAGTGTAAGTAATACGTTTTAATGTATTTCGATATTGTACAATTTTAGTATTATGAAACTTGCACTGCTGACTAACAAAGATACTTGTATGGAAATAACATACTGACATAAATAAATATACAGTATAGTTACAGCGTGCATGCTTCCTATACTTGTTAAAAAAACATGGTACGAAAATCATTCACGACGTCCCTGAACAATCTGAACTACCGCACTGATGCTGCCCAAATTTATAAACATATGAACATGCTAAACAACAAATTCCCCAAGTCATCATAATAAATGGCAGAGAAATCACAAACAACAGAGAGATAGCAGAAAGTTTTAATACATTCTATTCAACACAATATAAGATGATTGCTGCAAAGACTAAAGTCAATGAGAAGAAATTTAAACTCCAAGAAAGGCATCATAATACAAATATAAATACAACTTCAAGCAAACGGGAGTTATTTGTCAAAAATTTTACAATGGAAGAACTGAAGGAGGCAATAAAAAAGCTTAAAAATGGCAAACAACTGGACCAGATAGAGTGCACCCTGAATTTCTCAAGAACCTGAAGCCTGCCACATTAAGTACATTATTAGCAATATATAACAAAATAGGGAACTCAACAGAGTCTCTCCCTTCAGAGTGAACAAAAGCAACAATTGTTCCCATAATCAAGCAAGGCAAACCAGCAGACTCAATAACATCTAAATATCACTATAGTATTGACGACTCGGAACACTAAGTTTTTTGTAAGTAAAAACGTAAAGTTTTACCTTACAGCCTAAACCGGCTTTCACCTATAGAAGGCTTCATCACAGCCTCTGATGAAGCCTTCTATAGGTGAAAGCCGGTTTAGGCTGTAAGGTAAAACTTTACGTTTTTACTTACAAAAAACTTAGTGTTCCGAGTCGTCAATAATATAGTGATATTTAGTTAAGTAACGGACACGTCATGGACAACGAAATCCAAGAATTCAATAACATCCTATAGACCCATTGCCCTTACATCACAATTGGCAAAGATGCAGGAACGAATGATAGCAGCTAGATTGAACTGTTACTTGGAAAGAGAAGGCCTGCTTGCCCCAGAACAGGCAGGCTTCGGAACAAATCAATCAGCATAACACCAAATAGCCCATTTAACACAATAAATTAAAAGTGCATTCAACAGAAAGGAAAGTGTCCTGGCGATCTTCGTAGACTTTAAGGGTACATACAATACGGTATGGAGGGACAAACTGATAAATAAAATAAGGCACCTTAACATCAGAGAAAACATGTTTAATTGGTTGAAGAAATTTTTGAAACAGCGCTGGATTTCAACAAGATACAACGACAGCCATTCCAAGTACAAACAAGTAAAAATTGGCCTACCACAAGGAGCTGTGAATAGTACAATACTCTTTAATATCTACATAAATGACTTGGTCAAACGAGTGAAAGTTGTTGAAAGAATACAGACGTGCATGTTTGCCGATGACGTGCTCATCTGGGTCAAGGGATCAAACAAGAAAAGACAAGACATCACTCTACAAAGGAACATGAACAAAGCCTTTCCCGGCCTGCAAAGGTGGGCAGAAGAAAACAACATGCAGATTAATGCAGAAAAGTCCATTTACCAGTACTTCTCATTGAAACATAGAAACCCCAACTTTTCACTAAAAGTAGGGGAGAACTTCCTACAGAAATCTGAAAATACTCGTTACCTGGGTGTTAACCTGGATAATAAGCTTAACTGGACACACCACATTGACAGCATAACTAAGAAGGTAAACAAATGAACAAACCTTATAAAACGTCTCACCGGAGTATCATGGGGATGTTCACAAGAAGTTCTAAACATGACGTATAGAACATACATCAAGCCAGTAATAACTTATGGCAGCAAAGGAACCATCACAAGCACTCCTGCAAATGAGGGCAAACTGGAACGTTTGCAGACCAACATCCTAAGACTCATCACAGGTGGCGTCAAATCAACTCCAGTTACAGCATTACAACTATATACAGGCAACAAACCAATAACAGAGGAAATTAAGCAACAGGCAGCACTGCTAAACCTCAGAATTAAGTCACTACCTGAGAAGTCATGGGTTCATGAGAACCACAGAGACTCAAAACGCAAAATATCTGGCTAAACCAAAGTAGCAAGTACCTTCAATGCCACAGCATACCAACAGCAGTTAATAAAGTGATCCCCCTGGAAAATCCACTCGACTTTCATAGGTATGAAGTACATCTCAGTCTGATAGAAGATGTTAAGAAGAGGGCAAGATCTCCAGAAGAACTAAAGCAGATAACGCTAACAACCATAAATGAGAGATTTCTGGAGGAAAACTGGGTACGTGTATACACTGATGGATCCTTGCTGGATGAAGTGGGTTGTGCTGGAGCAGGAGCGTTCTCCTCATTGTTTTCTCACTACATTGCAGTGGGACAAAATAAATCAAGTTACGACGCTGAAGTGGAGGCTATCAAAGTGGCATTGCAAAACCTCATTTGGAGGCCAAATTCCTTTTCAAAAGCTGTCCTTTTAGTGGACTCTAAGTCTACCATCCAGGCAACATTCTCTAATACAGGAGCAACATCCAGGAGCACACTGGAAGCAAGACGACTCACCAGGCAGCTTACAGCACTTAACAAGGAGATAATTAATATTGGTTATTAAACTTTCACTTGTGAACTTACTTTGTTTCCTCCCGTATGCATTTCGGCATGATGTGCGCCTTCGTCAGTGGTGTGAGACAGAATGTCAGTAACTTGTAACAGTTTTTTTGTTGGTAGGTTGAGTGGTGGGGGGGGTGTGGTGGAAGGGAATTGGCGCGGGGATCCGAATTATCAAATTAAGGAGATAATTATCAAAACAAGGAGGTAGTTATTTAGTGGATCCCATCTCACATAGGCATCTCGGGAAATGAGGCAGCGGACACCTTGGCAAAGCGAGGGACAAAGCTCTACCACTGGGAAAGTACCCACGACTTCAGCACCCTAAGAAGACTGATAACAAGGAAAACAAACTCTCGCTTCCTGGAAGAAGCAAGAGAGGAATAAAAACTGTAGAAACCCCAGGAAGGAAGCAGTCGCCAACTTTAGACTGGAAACTGGCCATGACTGTCTCTCAGCGCATCTCTACAAATTAAAAATTTCCACCACAGAAGAATGTGAATTGTGCAGGAGAGAATACTCAAAAATGAACAAAAAACATCTATTGGAGTGTGTGAAGCTGAACCAAATAATGCAAGAACTCAGAAATTACAGTGGTCTTTATAGGGAAGCTCGGTACCAAATGGGTTAAATGTACCAAGGGGGAGCCATCGGAAAACAACAACTTTTAATTCTACATATGAAGTTCTATATGTATGCAGTTTGTCCCCCCTCGCCACCCTTTGACATGCTGGAGTGAAGTGCCACTGTGAAGATCTGAAGGAAAGAGGATTAGCAGGAAAAATGCACCACAAAAAGTATAAATATTGTTACGACGGTCTACTTGATCGTCGTAGGTACAGTGGAAACAAAATAATTACAAGACACCAATCAAGTCACTAATCACACCTTTAATTGTTATAGTAAAACAATTCGTAATTAACAACACAGTGTCTACAACAAATCAAATGAAAATTGTTCATACGCAATAAAATGTCCACTAATATTAAAACTCAACTGTATTACAATTATACCGTCCGAATATAAAACGCAACACTTCACTAATAACTACTTGAACGTACACCGTAATAACTCGAACCGCTCTGTAAATATATCGCACTAATACTCTGGAACCGCACAGTCAAAAATCTCGCACTGAACTCAAAACTAAGGCCGCTACCCGATGTATTTATAGTCACGCTCACACACCAGAAGCTTCCAAACTGCGTCTTATCTCTCGTGAACTACGTAATTACTACGGCCTTGACACAGTCCGAGCGCCCGAGCGAAGCCTGGCACAGTCGAGAAAATTCTCGCAAAATGCGTCTAGTAGCACGTACACCACACGCTTACATCGAGATCTTTCTGGCACATTCGATAAACGCGTAGATTGTTCTGTGCTGTCGTAGCACTTCCCCCTCCTTAAGCCTGTTCGTCCCGAACTGGCAAAGCGTCTCCGAAGTAATACTCGACCTGGCGATCTAGGTGGACGTCCTTGTGAAGGATAATTTTCCCGTTCTTCGAATTCAGTCTCGTGTGATCCGAACACCACGATCCCAGGAATGCGAGTCTTTTGCGCAACCACTAGTTTCGCTGGAATCACTCCTGTTGCGTCATGTAGGCCTACTGATGACCGAAATACCACTGGCTGATCCAAGTCTGTTTGGTCCTCGTCAACAACCTCTTGCGTAACCTCATCTTCAGCCACTTTACCCTCGGGCGCTTCTATCAGCTCAGGAACAAGCAAGAGTTTTGTCTCGACACCCATAGTTGGCTTTCCAATCACTTCTTTTGTCGTTATACTTATTTGTACTTCCTCTGCTAGTTCTTCCTCCATTTCCGCTGGCAACAGGGAGGGTTCCTCTTGACCAGACTTGTTGACTTTTTCTTCGACTAATGCCACTCGCTTAATCGAATGGTTGGTAGACCCTGTCGTTTTAGCCATGGAAAGCTTTAACTCCTCTTGGCCGACACACAGGACATTCTCTCTTAAGTCCACAACGAATCCGTAGGCATTCATAATGTCCGTGCCAAGAATCACTTCATCGACAATGTCTGCAACGAGCATTTGGTGGCTAAACTCAAGAAGACCCAGGCGTACACGTACGTCTACCTTTCCTAGCACCTTGACGGGGCTTCTAGTCACAGTCTGTATTGTACAAGAGCTAATTAGAGGATGGCGGTTACAGACTAAGTCAGGGCGCACAATGGACACTGTTGCGCCCGTGTCAACTGTAAATGATGTTGGTTTACCATCCGCAAATCCATTAACAATCAAGTTTCCACTGATCTTATGTAGCGTGGAAACTGTGTGCTGTTCTGGGCCTTTACTTCTCCAATTGGTGCGATCAGTCTCTTCTCTCAGTATCTTCTTCTCCCAACAGTCTACCTGTAGATGACCACGTTTTCCACAGTTGTAACATTTCGGTCTTCTGTATTTTTCAAATCGTTGCGACTCACTTGAACTTTTGAATTGTTTGTCCAACAACATTGTTTTTCTGCACCCATCGTAACGGTAATGTGATACAGGGATCTTCTGACTGCAACGTGATGGCACAAAAACCCATTAATGTAGCGGACGCTGACTTGGCAGCTTCAAACTCTAGGGCGTGAACAAGAGCTTCTGAGCTATCTCGGTGTCTTGCCATTCGTAACACTTGCTGAAGTTCACAATCTCCGATGCCATCAATAAATGTCTGCACCGTAAACCTTATTCGGAAGTCTTCTGGTGCTTCAGGATAGGCCAATCTAATCAATCTGTCGATACTTGCTTCAAATTCTTGAAGACTTTCCCCGGAACGTTGTCGTCTTGTTCTCAACTGAGCGTAGTACACCTCTCGCAAATGTTTATCACCGTAGCGTAATTCTAGAGCTTTTATCAACGTGGCATAGATGTTCTGGCTGTCAGGTGGCACTTTCTGTAGTTGTTCTGCCGCGGGTCCTTTTAATGAGAGGACGAGTGAAACAGCCATGTCTTTCTCTGTCCAATTATTTGCGCATTCAGCAGCTTCAAATTGGCGGAGGTACGTTGCCCAGTGACTGCTTCCGTCAAAGGTTGGAGCTTTGACATGAACTGTCCCTACTGCAGGCAAAGTGACTTTCTCTGTTAACTTATTTTCTGTGTCTTTTTCTGTCTTGAGCACTGGTACAGTCTGTTCAGAAATTTGTTTTGGTTGAATCTTCATGCACTGTTCAACTTCAATTTTAATTTGGTCTCTTATGTTTGCCATTGAGTTTTCTACTGCAGATATTTTTGTTGACATAACTTCTTCCACAGTCAAGACAGATTTTTCTACTTTAACTATTTTATTTGACATGGATTCTTCTACGTCAGATATTCTGGTAATCTGATTGTTGAGCTCACCTCGTAATTCACCTACATCACCACGTAGGAGACCCAATTCTGCGGTAGTATGTTCTTGCATCTGCTTTTGTTCATGAATTAATGCTTTGATGTCACCTGCTTCACGTTTACGTTCCTCTGCCTCCTGCTTACGTTCCTCTTGTTGTCTTTCTTCTGTTTCTAGCATTAGTGCTTTCTGACGTTCCTCAGCTTCTTCTCTTTCTTGTATTCGTTCTTCTTTCTGTCGTCTTTCTGCTTCTTCTCTTTCGTGTATTCGTTCTTCTTTTTGTCGTCTTTCTGCTTCTTCTCTTTCTTGTATTCGTTCTTCTTTTTGTCGTCTTTCTGCTTCCTCCGCCTCCTGTCTGCGTTTCTCGTCCTGTCGTTTTTCTGTCTGCAACAGCAGCGCCTGTAAATTTTCCATCATCTGACTGGCATCCATTGTTTATCGATTAATTAAGAATCACACTCGTCTTGTACACAGCGTCCACTGTTTCCACTGTTAACCGTTCTATCCCACTTCTGACACCACTGTTACGACGGTCTACTCGATCGTCATAGGTACAGTGGAAACAAAATAATTACAAGACACCAATCAAGTCACTAATAACACCTTTAATTGTTATAGTAAAACAATTCGTAATTAACAACACAGTGTCTACAACAAATCAAATGAAAATTGTTCATACGCAATAAAATGTCCACTAATATTAAAACTCAACTGTATTACAATTATACCGTCCGAATATAAAACGCAACACTTCACTAATAACTACTTGAACGTACACCGTAATAACTCGAACCGCTCTGTAAATATATCGCACTAATACTCTCGAACCGCACAGTCAAAAATCTCGCATTGAACTCAAAACTAAGGCCGCTACCCGATGTATTTATAGTCACGCTCACACACCAGAAGCTTCCAAACTGCGTCTTATCTCTCGTGAACTACGTAATTACTACGGCCTTGACACAGTCCGAGCGCCCGAGCAAAGCCCGGCAGTGTCGAGAAAATCTCGCAAAATGCGTCTAGTAGCACGTACACCACACTCTTACATCGAGATCTTTCTGGCACATTCGATTAACGCGTAGATTGTTCTGTGCTGTCGTAGCAATATTATGTTATTTGGTATCAAAAGTTCCAGTAAGCACATTCACTGGAGAGAGCATCTTATGTGTGTGATTTATGGAGGCGTCTGTGCATAATACTAAGTATGAGAATAGGTTTTCCACACTTTCACTGTTATGAATTATTGTAAAAGCTTGCTAGATGAATTGCAAAGCTAGTGACCCTTCTATGATGCCTTTGTCAAGAAATTCCTTCAGAAATGTCTTGAACTAATTATAAATATATAAATGTGATATTGTGATAACGTTTTTCATTGGCTTATTTTATTTTTGTTTATGTTCAATTTATGTGAATCTCACAAGGGAAAGGCGATCCAGGCAAAAAAAAAGTAATCTAAATATCATTTGTTATTTGAATTTCATTACTACCATTCTTCTGAAATAGTGATATTTTTCTTCTGTAACAATAAAATTTTGATGTTCCATGGTGGCGTCTTTGGATGCATTTCTTGTACTGGGTTTAGGTAAGATAATTTTAGTTTTTTTTTTGTGGCGGATGAGTTTTGAAAAACTAAACTAAATTCACTGTTTCTAACCTTTCATGGATTAGTATGCTAATTATAATCGATATTTAGGGACGAAAGTTTAGATGGGAAGGAATAATTTATGCACATGTACCGTATTTTTTATAATTTGAATTTTATATACGAATTTGTACAATTTATTTATTTAACTATGTGCTAGATTTTGCAGAAAGAGTTTTATAATACCTATATTAAGGATCTATAAAAGGGAGTATTCGCACTCGCCATCTTTGTTCCGAGACTGACATTATATTATGGTGGCGCTTGTGTATACATGAGACGCAGTATAAGTTTGTTTTCGATATTACATAAACTATTATAGTTTTTCGTGCCAAAAATATAATTTCAAAGTGTGAAATTATGTCCCACGTCCTTAAAAATATGGAAATAATAGTTTTCATCTTAAAACTTACTGATTCAGACCATAGTAAGAGGAGAATAATTTTGTCTAAAAAACAACAAATACTGTACCAAATCTTACCACTTTGTTAGGTATATATTCTCAGATTTTACTTTTATTCCTGTTTATAATAGATGGCTGTTGAATTAATGTTTACTAAACTTCGTTTGTTCAAAAGTCCAAATAAAGTTACTAAAACTATTTTTAATAAACACGAATTTACATTTTTAACTTACTTACTATTAAGTTTATATTCAGGTTTTTTGCTTAACATTTAGTTAAAATTAATAATAAAAAGTTTAGCTTAACATTTTATTAAAATTAACAATAATGTATTTTTCATTGCACTAGACATTTTATAGTTAAAAGTATTTTTCTCGGTTAATAGGAAGGGTTAAACTTTGTTAGTACAGGCAAAACATTTGCACGTTACAACTTCTCACGTCCATACCTTGAAAACAACTCGTGGATTAAAACCCGGCCAAAACGCATTTTGTTTGTTATTTCGTATAGAATAATTTTGGTCCTATTCATTTTTACTATAAACTCAAACGTTGTTTAGTTATTCGCTAAAAATTACGCTAAAATCCTGTTTTTTGGGGGTAAAAATCGAAAATGTTGATTTGGAATAACTCGAAAACAACGCATTTTTCAAAACAGTTGCGTACTGACTTTTTTGCTTAGAATTTGATTCTCTATTGGATCCTAGGGTTAATTTTTTTTTATCAATCACCCTTGAAAAAGGGGTGGTTCTCACCCCCAAATAAAAAGCGTACAGTTTAACTTTGTTCTAGAGTGCATATAGAACATAGGCCTACATATCAAATTTCGTGAAATTTCATCGACAGTCAAAATTTTCTTACGTCAAAAGCTGCGCTTAATGGACTAGAATTTCTTCGTGCTGATTTTGTTCTCGACTTTGTTTAAGATCTGCGTGTATGTTACGCGCTTGGCTATCGCGCAGCTGATTTTCGAAAAACAGGTAAATGTGCAATTTTGTGCATTAAAACTACAGAATGTGCAATTTTATGCAGTAACCCCCAAAACGTGCAATTTTGTGCAAAATAAAATGTATGTTAAAATGACCTACACGTCCCGATTCGGATAAATAACTTGTCACTGGCCGTTTACGAACTAGCAAAAAAAAAGATGAAATTGCACGTGAATCCGGGCTTTAGTTATAACATTATATTTATAATTAATGGATTAAAAAAATAAACCACCTTGTACAGTGATCTGCGTGGAACTGGGCCGATCCTAGGAGGTGGATTTGGTACGTCAAACAAAGTCGGTATGGCATTAGGCTTCAGTTTTTTCCAACCATCTACTCGTGCCTGTTCAAACTGTGAACTTTCAAAATGAACCTAAAAGTGCAAAGGTGTATTACATTTTTAACCGTTATGATTAACATTCACAAACTTTTAAGGAACAACCATTAAATTTACCTCACACAGACGCATTCCCTTGCTTAGTATAAATTTGTCTCGTCTCATATTTTTAATCCATTTTGCACATCGAATAGGGTCTGCCGGAAGTTTGAATGTTCTAAACTTAGTTTCTGTTCGATTTTTGCAATTTACAGCACAACAACCAGTCATTATGATTATGAGATGTAGTACAACAATCTCCAAAACATAGGCTACTACATAACATTAATAATATCTCTAACACCAATATTTATAACCTTGTTTTCACTGACAAGATGAGATGATTATTATACACATTCGTGTCTAATACATAAATCAAATTAGTACACTAAGGTTATAACCTTGATATGTAAAAATATTAATATTTACATACATAATTTACATTAAATAATGCAACGCACAGCGTGCTTACATTGCTCCCGCCACATTACATTTAAAAGTCTCGGAGCAAAGATGGCGGGTGCGAATACCTATATTATAGAGCTCTACCTATATTGTTCGTATTGAAGATCCGCACCGTGTGATATGTATGGCATATATTCGTAATTCGTATAGTATATATAATATATATATTCGTACCCTGTGGGTCAGGTACTGTTTGAAGTTGGTCACTTATTGTTATTAAATAAATTTTCTTATTATTTACATGGTTTTGAACAGTTTGTTGTAGCAGTGTACTGAATAGTTTATGTTAGTGAAACTAATTTATAGCAGCCATATACTTCAGAAGGTGGAAGGTAATGTATTTACGTAAAAACAATTGTATATTAGGTTAAGGTCGAAATTAGAAATAATATTAGTAGTTGATAGGTTTGAGCTATAATTAGGGTTCAAATAAAATCATTAGTAAGATAATCCAGACTTTTACGAAAAGTTAATTTGGTAAATCTGGATATGTGGTTGTGTGTTGATGAAATTATCCCGCCAGATTAGAAGAATTATTCGATTTTACGTGAAAATACCTTCAGTCCCAGTAAAGATATTTCCAGAGTCTACTGTTCACGATGTATTCGTATGAATTAATAATTTATTCTTTTGTACAGTTTCTTCCTTATAAAAATGCAAGACATTTGTTAGGGCTGCATGTCGTGTTAACACATCAGTCTAAGCCTTAATGTCTGGTAGCTCTAAATATACTATTTTAATATGCCGATTCGGTAATTATTTACCTGTGCCACACCATACAATCTTGAAGTGAAATATTTTTTTGTCTATTCTTCTATGTTATACAAACACGCGAAAATTAATTTTAAACGGGGGTCAAAGCTATTTACGAAGAAAAAAAATAAAATAAATACTCCCATAAGCATGCATGCAAAGGTGAATGATCGCCATATTAACTGTGTAGACGGTGAGAAATGACATTTAACCTATCTTGCTTACACAGTCGTTTATATGCGATAACGGCTTCACTGATATCACTGTATACTATTTTTCGAATTGTTTCACTGCAGTTTTGGATCACAAACAGCGCAATTCACAATAGCACCACTAACCTTTTACTTTTCAACATATTTTACTTTAATTCACGCGTTATGTAGTGGCGGGTCGTTCGCGAACGGCTTAGCCAAAAAGAACTAGAGATGTGCAAGAGAACCGAGAATCGATTCAAAGAATCGACTCCTTTGAAAGAACCGTACTCTGAATCGATTCACATGAAAGAATCACGATTCACATGAAAGAATCACGATTCACATGGAATCGGTTTGTGGGGGGCAGTCGAGTGAGGATTTCGACTCCCTTGACTCCTTCAGTTCCTACTCCCACAACTCCTTCACAGTTTAGGCGACTGAGCTAGTCAGCTACAGTTCTTCTTGACTCCTTCCGTTCCATTCGATTCCATTCAGCTCCGACATCGCCTCTTCCTCCGTTCACGGCTCAGTCCTCTCCTTACCTTCCAGTTGTTTATGTGCCTTCGACGCTTCCAGTTGCCGCTTTTCGTCTTTTGGATTGCCGATTTGGGGAAACAGAACAGCTTCGATTCCGTCACCCACAACAAGACGGACAGCGCTACCAGCGGCAGCCTCTGAAGAAGCCTTTTAAAGGAGAAAACCGGTTCAGGCTGTACGTTTTAACTTTATGCTTTTAGTTATAAAAAACCTAGTGTTCCGAGTCGTGAATGTAATAGTGGTATTTAACTAATATAATAATGTTAATATGTGATGTAAATATGTAATTTAAAATATAGAATGTAAAATCAGTAAAACCTCTGTAGTCCGACCCCCGGCTGGTCCGACCGCGGCTCAGGCACCGACTTGTTGATGACTTACCAGCTTGTTTACATACTGTCACAGTTGTTTTGCTGCCTCAGTGAGCCGGCGTCTAGGGCGCAGTGTTGCCAGGTCTTCCGAAATTTCGGAAGACCTTCCGATTTTTTTTAATGTTCCAGAAAATACGTTATTTGGTGTAAATCTTCCGAATTTTTTTCCTACTCTCGTTTCAGTGCTATGTCGCATTTCTAGAGTTTTGTTTTTGTATACGATATGACGTTCAAATTTGGTGTTTCATTGCAACCGCAATGATAATTGTTTTCAATAAAAGTTTATAAGAGGTCTTGTCAAAAATTATAGTTCCTTCCTCCTGTCACAAACAATAATTATGACCACCCATACACAATGATGTAATAAGCATTTTGCAATATCCACTTATTGTACCATACAGCACTGCTATTCAAATATGAGTGACTAATTGTTATAGTTTAGTCTCAAGCTGACAGAATCGCACTACATGACTGCACCTGAATAAACAGATACTGTAATGTCTAGCCTACACCATGTCCTAATAATGTCAAGTCGCCGTGATAAACATGAAAATAAAAGTAGGGTACTACTCTTGGTGGCTAAACTGTGTTGGGTATGAAGAGTGTTGAGATGTTGTTATGTCTACATCTCTGCAGCTAAGTCTAGACAGTCGTCTGCCAAACAAAAGAACATTACCGATTTTTTTCACCAATAAAATGTGTTTCTTGTTTTTTATTACACTATTGCTGGACTGTACATATTATCATTTATTGTACATAACAAATCATATAGTCTGGTAGCCTACTGTATAAGTTTTATTTTATTTTAGACTGTCTCATTTAATGAAATAATAAACATTTTGTATTCTTCTGATAATCCGACCTTTTTTGCATTCCGACCATACCCCCAGTCCCACAGGTGATGGATTAACGAGGTTCTACTGTATGTAAATTAAAATATAGAATAAGCTCAAATATTGTTTGTTAATCACAACTATGATCTCATTTAAAATATATCGTATGTACATGTAAATATGGAATTTAAAATATGTAGAATAAGGTTTGTGAAAAGTAAAATTAATAATAATGTCTTTTAATTTAAAATTTACATTCTCCATTTAAACTACAAAACGTTCTTGTTTTTTACATTTTGTTTTATTAAAGACTATTACTTGGCATTAAGCCGTCTGATTTTTATTTTAAGTCAATTATAAAAAAAAAATGATATTTAGTTTTATTACTTCATTACAATTATACAATATAAAGCACAGAAAACGGCTAAAAAGTACCCAGGGCCTTTAAGAGAAGGAACAAGGTAAAAAGAATCAAAGAATCGTTCAAAAGAATCAATTCTCCACAAGGAGTGAATCGTTGGGAATCGATTCAGTTAAAAGAATCGAACTTCCCATCTCTAAAAAGAACTACTCCGTCAAGTGAACTATTGACTACAGTCGTTCGCGCCGCTGAACAGTAGTTCGCGTTAGCCACGCTCCTGTCGGCCATTTATAAAACTAATCAGCGGTTTTTGGATTTGGAAAAGTCTATCAGTTCCGATGAATCGGAACAGAGTGAGAGAACAGACTATTTGAAACATTTTTTTTATTGTCTGATTTTTGTTCTTTCGACAAATTTTGGGTCAAGTGTGATAAAAATAAAATATCAGAGAATATCGTATTCTGGGATTGGGAGAAGTCGATTTACAAATTACATAACTGAAAAGAATAATTTTTGTTACTTTAGATGTGTTATATTATTTATTACGATTCTTAAATGAGAGATAGGTATCACGATTCTGCCCGAAGGCGACATGAATAAATTTATTTTCATAACATCTTTATGTTGAAACACCAAAAAATATTGGGAGGGCGCGCATACATAGTAAAAATAACCATATCATTGTCAATTTACCTTTAAAGATTCGTATTTTGCGTGTTACTTTTTTATTATTGTTAAATGGTAATTTTACGATTATTTCAAAGGCGATGCATTTTTTATTTGATTTCGTGTGTTTAAACGTCATCCTAAACGAACAGACACAATTCAAATCGCACGCATTATTCGAACATATCTCACCCCACACTCACAACATCGATCTTTCGAAATTCGATTCCATCGCCCACAACAGAACGGACAGCGCTACCAGCGGCAACCTCTGAAGAAGCTTTTTAAAAGTGAAAACCGGTTCAGGTTGTAAGGTAAAACTTTATGTTTTTACTCATAAAAAACTTTGTGTTCCGCCCCCATACCCCCCACAAGTTAATACTTAATTTTTACTTCGAACTTAAGTGATTAAATTACAATAATAATTTTTTGTGCTTGTATTCATTTAAGATTAATCACACTGAAGTAAATTCTCTGTTGTTAGTCACTGTATGTATAAAACTTTTAGATTACTTGACCTGTCGAAATGAAGTTTTGGTTTACTTCTATCGTCCAGCTGTGCCTCCGTTTATTTGTAATGCATTTTCGGGCTAACATCTGGATGATTGTAATAAAATTTAATATGAAGGTACAGTACACTGTTTTACCATTGATCGATGTGTACACAATTTTTCATAAAATATTCTTCTGAGGGTTGAAATATACAGAAAATCATAATAAAGTACCCTGACATGAAAATACAGGGTATTAAATTATAAGGAATAATTTTGTTATACCGTTAAATAATTAATTTATAATTTATATATGGTATTTATGAATTTTATAATCAATGCTGATATTGCTGTGAAATATTTCTTTTTCTAATCTTCTATGTTATATAAACACGAGAAAAATAATTTTAAACGGCGGTAGAACCTATTTACGGAGAAAAAACATTAAATTATTACTCCCATAAGAACGCATGCAATTGTGAGTGAGCGCCATATTGACTGAGAAATGACAGGTCCAGCTGTTGTTGACGCGTGACGTCACCGTGTGTACAAAACCAGTCGATCCGAATTTGACTGGAAATCATGTTGATGCTTTTTAAAAACAAAATTTACATGATTCTTACATGTTCAAAATTGCGTTGAGCCCAAACGGCGGTTTAAAGCTTTGCGTTGAGCCCACCGCGAGTTTATTATTAGTAACTTCGGAGGCTACTCAAAATCACTCTCAGCGGTGGATACTGTAGGAAACTGATGAGCTGGCCACGCACAGTAAATCGCTACTATAACTCTCGAACCGCATTATCCTTGACACAGGCCGAACGCCCGAGCGAAGCCCGGCACAGTCGAGAAGATTCTCGCAAAATGCGTATAGTAGCACGTACGCCACACGCGTTACATTGAGATCCTTCTGGCACATTCGATAAACGCGTAGATTGTTCTGGGCTGTCGTAGCAATATATAAAACCATCTACTTTAACAAAAACAGAAACCTCTTTAAATCTATGTCAGGTTTGTTTACTCCTAGTGAAAGTTTAAGTTAGTTTGGTAATTCTCAAAAGAGAAATTTTACCTTCTTCACTCTGTCCTAAGGTAGTGGTCGGCAGTGAAAACTGCTATCACAACTTCCTTAGCTGAAGAGGCGAACTGAAGCCGAAACAGAGACAAGCAAAAATAACCAGAGCGTAATGCTCAAAGTATAAGTTTGTGTTTGTCAAGCAATCTTTGTCAAACGGTAGTCCTTCAAAGCATTTAGTGAGAATTACCAAATTGTAATTTTGATACAAAACTCCTCAGTGCCAAACTTCGCTCGTACTTTGTCTTTCGACTTTGACTCGCGTACTTTGTTCAACATTAAATTAGTATTCCCAAAGAGAGATAGACCTATAAACTCTCTTATTTTCTTTTAAACAGTAAAAGCTGAAAATCACAGTGTAAAGTAACATTGTTAATACTTTTCTAAAACTAATTTATCTAAAACTTTGTGGTAGTTATCACCAATAGATTCAACCAGTCTAAAAGTATGTTAGAAATATACTGCAAGTAATTGCATAGTTTTAGGTATTGTGATACAGCGTATAGGACAAATTAAAGCATAATATAACATCATTGTAGCTCGTATAACTTATACCTGGACAAACAACCTCACCTTGGTGGCATATGACTGAAAACTAATATAAGGTGAAGGTGAACAAGTCCTCATCAGTTTTTACAAAACTGCATTAAAAATTATAAAATATAGTAAAGGTAGATACAGTATAGTGGTGTTCCAAGTAAAACTGTAAAACATGATTTATATGTAGAGAGTGAAATCAGATGACATGTTTACTGCATCTCTGTGTGTGTGTGTGTGTGTGTGTGTGTGTGTGTGTGTGTGTGTGTGTGTGTGTGTGTGTGTGTGTGTGTGTGTGTGTGTGTGTGATCAGCAATTCTAAGAATAATACATATATGTGTAATACCTTTTTGAACAGTGAATGTATTTAGTATTCTTGTCACAACCACTTTTTTAATCATATGAATATTAACTGAGATAGGCCTATAAATAATATAGTAACAATGAAATGTACAAATATCAAGGGAACACAGAGTATTAATGTTAGTGGTGCTTATTGATTGCAATCGTTTTACAGTATTGCGACAATAAAAGCATATGCTGTAATGTGCATGTATTAAATAAAATAAATATTTAAATTAATTTTAGTAATATGTAATAGACAAGCAGGTGTGAAATTGACAGCTGAATTATGAACAGGAATCAACAGGAAAGATCACGCGATTGCTGCTGAGAGCGTGTATACGAGTAAATAGTGTGTGTGCGTGAGGCCTGTTCAAGCCTGAAAGTTTGCAATCTCACCCCAAATAGATACTAAATTAAAGTTTTATTTAAGTATAAGCAAACCGTAAATATTAGAAAGATTGTAAAGACTTCTAAAAATGCATAAAAATCAGACACATGTGCAGTGCGAATTCTATGTAATTATGACGTTCAATACGAATTCTGTGCGATTTTTAGAGGATAGTAATTACACTAATGATGCGATCATTATGATAATTACGTATAATATGTGTAATTGAATCAGACAGTGTTAGATCACTTTGAAATCCGCATTAGACATTGCAATTGGCAAAAATGTGCGAATATGTGGAATTGGACGATGGTGGGGGAACTGACGCCACTGACAGCTTCTGACCTGCAGAATCCTGTGACGACAGGTGTGGTTTTTTTTGGTGAATATAAATACGAGCCCAGGAGAGCCAAATTTACTCTTCAATCATTCTTCAGTCGTGGCGGTATGCTATGTCCATCAGCGACGAGAATTTTTAATACTCTCCAATCAGTTTTCAATTGCAGCGGTAAGCTCTGTCCGTCAGAGACGCGAATTTTAATTACTTCAGACATAGCTGGACACTATGTCCAATATCGACAAGATCTTTTGTTTATAAACTGTAAAGTCTAACGGACAATACGTTAGTTCAAGTAATAAAAAAAAGAACAGTAACTACAATTGTCGGATGTCTACAAACAGTCGACAACTACAAACATCAACACTCTAGACAAATGGTGAGAGAACATCAAGCAGAGGGACGATATGCAGAGCGATAGCGGCGGTTAATAGAACAACAGCAGCTGATTCAGAGCAACACATCATTCCATTCTACAGCCAGCAGATGGGACCATGAAGGACGAGTGACTAGAGGATGACCAGTGGAACCGGAAAACGCAATAGGACATCCAGTAGGAGAGGACCAACAGATCACCGGAGGACCTGGGTACAATCTGCAGGTGACGAAAAACCAATTTATAATTATAAAAGAATAGAGATATTGAAAAGACATTAATTAAAAAATTTTAAATTAAAGAAAAATTATGTAGATAGAGATAAGAGAATGTAATTTAACTATAGTAAGAATTTTCTTTAATGATGACCAATTAATTTAAAGATAATTTAAATCCTTGCTTGGAGGATTAACAATTGATTTAATAATTTTAATTTTTCATTTAAAGCGTATAAAGTAAAGTAGTTGGAAATATAGAAGAAGACTAACGATTTGATTAGTTTATTTAAAATGTTATTAAGCCTTAAGATGTATGCCAAGCATAGAATAATAATGTAAATAAGAACAAATTTATAAAGCACACATTCAGACTGAGTAGTCGAGAATTTATAGTGTAACGAAGAAATGTTTAACATAGAGTTGCTAATATAAGATATAAGATTTATTATATGATGAATGTACAGCAACAAAGAAACATTGAAACAATTGATAATGAATATTTTATGGCGAAGTAAATATTATTATTATATTTTGTTTATTTTTCATTTGAATAAAGAAATGAAGACATGTTACGATTCATAAAAGGACTACTCTTATTATGATTACACCTGAACTCCAATTATACATACACGTTATCAGTAATGTTGTATGAGTTATACCACTACACAATTTAGATTACATTTAATTAATACATTGTGTCGTTGTAGTATATGAATATATATTTAGGTATTAGAGTAAATAAGTAAATAGTGATGATTTCTCAAAATTATGATTTTGTGATGTCTTCACATTGATTCAGTTATGAAAAATGATAATTATCTTGTTGATACATCCTCTTCGTTCACTTTTTTAATATTATATATATATTAAATTTCCACTACTACTACTACTACTACTACTACTCTCCAGCACTACAGCCCATGGTGAGCCCTGGCTTCCGCTACGATCCGTCTCCACTCATCTCTGTCCATTGCCCTCAGTCTCCAGTTCCTAATGCCCACCTTTCTCAGATCTTAATACTGTCCCACCCTGGAGATCCGAATGGGGGACTGTTTTACCTCTGGATATATTTTGAGCATTAGGATCATTCATGTTTTTTTCCTTCAACTTCTTCTTTCCCACTGACAAGTCGTTGGGTTTCTCTACAGTTATATTTTATGGTGTGGGTCGTAAGCTCCACGACCAACCCCCATCCTGGAGGACCAGGGACACTTCTGTCGGGGTTACCATACCTTAGCTGGTCTGTTCCAGTTAATTATTTCGGGCGCTGGAAACTCGCCCTTCATCCTCTCTCATGTTTGCTACATGGCACACAAACAGGCACGCCATGCACCCAGGGGTCACGCGACTACAATTAGTCTTCGAGGACATGAGAGTAGGATTTGTTGGCAGAGCTGAGTTCAATATTAAACTTCCACTATGAACACTTACTTTTTGGTTTTGTTACCCAGACATTTTGACATGGTATTCGTCTTCTTCAATGGGATTTAAATACTGAATGTCTGTACAGTAATGGTTATGGGATGTAGGTGTGTGTGGTGGGGGTTGCTGGTGGGAGGGAATTGGTGCTGTGATTTGAATTTTGTGTTGGAATCAGTGTATCGAAAAGTATGTGTGATCTATAATGTAATTGTTCGTGTAATATGTTTGGTTGTAGTGTGTGATATCTGTATATTTCAAATTGTTCTGCTGTGTTTAGTTTTCTACTTTTAGGTAAGTCGTGTAGTATTTCCATGTTGTGCTCTATGTTTGTGTAACTGTGGTTTTCGTTTTGTAAATGTGTGGCAAATGTGGAATGTATGTAGTTTGTGGTGAGGGCTTTTAAATGTTCAGAATATCTAGAGGAAAAAGATCTTCCCGTCTGGCCGATGTAGAACTGGTGACAGTCATTGCAGTTTAATTTATAAACCCCTGTTTTGCTGTATGTGTTTGTGTCTTTGTTAGTATTATTTATGTGTTTCATGATGGTGTTATTAGTTCTGTAGGCTACTTTATAATTGTGTTTCCTAAATGTGTTAGCAATTTTGTGTGTGTTGGAATTGTAGTATGTGAGTGTGATGTATTTACTGGGTTGTGTGCTGTTGGTTTTATGTGTTTAGGATGCGTTTGTGTTGTTTGTTTATTAAATAGGGATTGTATCCATTTTTGACTGCTATATATTTAATTGTGTTGAGTTCTTCTTGGTAGTCATGTGTATTTAGGGGTACTGATGTGAGCCTATGGAGCATATAGTTGAAAGCTGCATGTTTGTGTTGTGTTGGGTGGTTGGAAGAGTTATGTATGACCATGTCTGTTGTGGTGGGTTTTCTGTATATTTTGTATGTGTGTGTGTGTTGTTTGTTTTGGTAATTGTAATGTCCAGGAAGTTTATGCTATTGTTTTGTTCTAATTCAAGTGTGAATTTTAATTTTTGATGTATAGTGTTAATGTATTTGTGGAAATTTTCAATTTGTCTTGTTGCCGTCGTATAGGAGTAAAATGTCATCAACGTATCTGTGCCAATATATTATTTTGTTGGTATATTTGTTATTGTTTAATATATGTTCTTGTTCTGTGGTATGTAAGAATATTTCGGCTAGTATACCTGATATAGGGGAGCCCATGGGTAGTCCATCTGTTTGTGTGTAAACCATGTTATTGTGTGAGAAATAATTTTGTTCAGTGATAATTTTAGTGAGATGGATGATCTCTTTAATGTGTGTTTCAGGTGTGTTATTAAGTTTTAGTAACTGTTCTAATGTAGTTATAGTTTCTTTTATGGGTACATTGGTGTATAGGTTTGTTATGTCGAATGAAGCTAATGTTGAATTGTGTGGAATGTGGACATGTTGAGTGTTAATCACCAGGTCTAAATTATTTTTGACGGAGGTGTTGTTTGTTAAATTTATGTTATTTCTGATTAATTTATCTAAGCGTCTAGCTATTTTGTGTGCAGGTGCTTGTGTGTTGTTTATAAGTGATCTGATGGGTACATTAGGTTTGTGTAATTTTGGTAATTACACTGAATGCATTACCAAAATTACACAAACCTAATGTCCCCATCAGACCACTTTTTTTTTTTTAACTGTATAAAATTCATGCACTAATCGCTGCACAACACCTTGATCATACTAACATAGTCCTCTTACAGGTTTCGCTTTTGTTCCCTTCTTGTTCAGAGTAACAAATGAAGTAGGCTTATCACCCTCATTGCAATTTTCAAGTTGTCATAATTCCTTGTTTATTTTGGTCACCACACGCTCAGAAACGCCAGTAGTAGCAGCAGTTCACTCCCTAGCTCTAACAACTGGAATCATCGCCTCTTTGTTATCAGCCTCTTTCTTTATAAATTTAAACACGTTGCTAATTATTTCCCTGATTTGACCGTTTAGAACTTTCTCGCCTAGCCTCTATTCACACCAGGCATTATGAACCATTTTAATAGTTTCCCTTTATTAGTTTCACACACACACACACACACACACACACACACACACACACACACACACACACACACGGAACAGTAGCACAAATGCAACTGAGATTTGCAAGACAACACCGACTACTGAAAAGATATCAAGACTATTACAAAACAGATAATTCACAGAAGTCAACAATCAGGACGAGCGAAACACACTGAGACATTACAGAACAAAAAAGGCTTTTTACAATATCGTGAGTCAATGTTTACAGGAATGTTAAAGATTTACACCGCGCGCCTCACCCTCACCGCTCCCCCACTCCCGGACTCAAGAGCTCGGCTATTATGTGCTGGTAGCTATATATAGGTTTTAAAAACAAAGTTTGTATCAGAATATATAGTACAGATAAGAAACTAATAAAAAATAAAGTGATGATCACATGTTCTACGGTTTCCAAGAGAAAGCGTCCTCTATGGGGGAAAACATTGTTTTCAAGAAACATTATATATATTTAAATACATCTATTCTATACAATAGTTCACCCAGTGAAATATATACAGAATTAATGTGGGTTCTCCTCTACATAAGTAGTCTTGAATCTCCTTTCAGCCAGGAGCACTTTATTGTATTAACATGAAACACCTCAGTGGTTAAACTGAAGTCTGCCAATGGGAAGACATTGTATATTAATAAAGATATATTATGCATTACATCCAGAAAAGTGATATTAATGAGACTTTATTCTTGTTCTAACTAGTGTGTGATAAAGATTTAGTCTTACAGCTGCAAACTTGTTTTCATCTGTTTCAGGTGTCAACAAGGACAACAAAACATCATAAGACAAATGGAAGAAATCAAATTTGAGAACAAGGTACGTGGTTTAAAAGTAAAAAATGTAGTTTTTTCTCTTAATGTAGATACCAACTTAATACACTTGCACATACATGTATTTTATAGACACATATTGTGTATATATATATTTTATTTTAATAAGAGCTTATTCACTATCATTTTTATTTTTATTATATAAGAATCTTGGTAATTATTGTTGATCCGGACTATGCTCAAATTGCGGTGAAATATTTCTTTTCCTATTCTTCTATACTATATAAGCACGAAAAAAATTATTTTAAACGGGGGTCGAACCTATTTACGGAGAATAAAATTAAATAATTACTCACATTAGAATGCATGCAAATAGCCGGTGAACGCCATTTTCAGACTGAATACGTACACCGGTACAGGACGACGCGTGACGTCACCGGTTGTACATCAGCTGTCGCTGCAAATTGGCCTTTGGGATGTATATATAACCATTTTCCAAACATTTACAAGCGAGTTGGATGAAAAGCGAACAAAACAAAATTTACATGATTCTTACATGTTCAAAATTGCGTTGAGCCCAAACGGCGGTTTAAAGCTTTGCGTTGAGCCCACCGCGAGTTTACTATTAGTAACCTCGGAGGCGCCGAAGGCGCCGTAGACTAAAGCATTTGCGGTGAGCCGGCTACCCAAAATCACTCTCAGCGGTGGATACTGTAGGAAACTGATGAGCCGGCCACCCACGAGTCTGAAATGTAATGCTTTGCGTTGTAGGCAATTGAATTACGTTAAGGCAAAATGTAGTGGTGATCCCACTAACTATTCAGTTATAGGCGGCCCGAAGGGCCGCGGGATATAGTTCATTGTTCCAGATAATAAAAATTAAGGCGAACCGCAAAAATTGGACTGTATGAAAAGCGAGTTGAGTCAATTGCTGAAATACGGGTACCCAAATGCCAAACGCCAAAAATTTCCAGAGGCTGATGTAATGCTGAATTACCATTGGTACTTGAGAAAAAATCAACGGCTGGGTTTAAAATTTTGTAATCTCGCCTTTGTAATTGGTTAAGACAAAACAGCGGTTTCACCGTTGAGAATAAACGCGCGAATTTCACCATAAGTTTCATATTGCATAGTGTGTACTGTCGCCGCGTTAGGTAGTCTGGTGCGTGTTTGTGTTTGTGTAATTGTGCGGTGTTATTAATTATGGTTTAATTATTTCTGTTGTTTAGGGTTATTTACTATTAATAACGTTTGTAATATTGAGCCGATTACTTTAGAAATTTATGAAGTACAGCGCTGGGTACTCCGCGTGGTTAATATTTACCTGTGCTCCACCATACAATCTTGAAGTGAATTACGAAGCTTCAAATGTACATGATTCTTACATGTTCAAAATTGCGTTGAGCCCAAACGGCGGTGTAAAGCTTTGCGTTGAGCCCACCGCGAGTTTATTATTAGTAACCTCGGAGGCGCCGAAGGCGCCGTAGACTAAAGCATGTGCGGTGAGCCGGCTACCCAAAATCACTCTCAGCGGTGGATACTGTAGGAAACTGATGAGTCGGCCACCCACGAGTCTGAAATGTAATGCTTTGCGTTGTAGGCAATTGAATTACGTTAAGGCAAAATGTAGTGGTGATCCCACTAACTACTCAGTTAATATGGCGTATGGTGTAGCACAGGTAAATATTTACCCTCCGCGTAATGTGATTTTCAGTCCTTTAGTTTGTGTAATTGTGTAACATTTTAATACACAATGGCCTGCTACATTAAGGTAAGATTTTCATCTTTTCATAATTGGATGGATTACATGTGTGTGTGTGTGTGTGTGTGTGTGTGTGTGTGTGTGTGTGTGTGAAATATTCAAATTGCCGTGAAATATTTCTTTTTCTATTCTTCTATACTATATAAACACGAGAAAAATAATTTTAAACGGTGGTCGAACCTATTTACGAAGACAAAAAATTAAATAATTTCTCCCATAAGGCGCCAAAAAACGCTACGTTATTTGCCGCGTAAACTTAGGAAGTACAGCGCTGAGTACTCACCGCAATGACGTCATAACTCGTCATTCGCTGTGTAACTGTGCGCCGTTTCTTAGATAACATGGCGGTCATTCACTTTACATGCACGCTTATGGGAGTAATTATTTAATTTTTTTTCTCCGTAAATAGGTTCGACCCCCGTTTAAAATAATTTTTTTCGTGCTTATATAGTATAGAAGAATAGGAAAAGAAATATTTCACCGCAATTTGAGCATAGTCCGGATCAACAATAATTACCAGAATCTTATATATCGATCGTAATAATTACGGCTTCTAGTTGATATTGAGTTTCGGTCTGATAAAAATGCAGTTTTTATGCGATGTTTCGAGATTTGTTTTATCTATATACATGCTTACAACATAAAATATATTGTTACGACAGTCCACTTGATCGTCGTAGGTACAGTGGAAAACAAAATAAGTACAAGACACCAATGAAGTCACTAATCACCAGCTTTAATTTTTACATTTAAACAGTTCGTAATTAACAACACAGTCTACTACAACAAATCAAATAAAAATTGTTCACACGCAATAAAATGTCACTAATATTAAACACAATTTATTTACAATATACCGCTGATTATAAAACGCAACACTTCACTAATAACTACTTGAACGTACACAGTAATAACTCGAACCGCTCTGTATATATATCGCCACTATACTGAAACTTAAGGCTGCTGCCGCCATGTATTTATACCTGCACTCACAGACCAAAATGTTCCTAATTGCGTCTTAGTGCTCGTGTGAACTACGTAATTAACTGCAGGCTTGACACAGTCCGCGCGGCTGGCGCCTTCGAGAAACCTCTCGAAAATGCATCGACAAGCACGTACATCACACGTATTACATCGAGATTATTCTGGCACATTTGACTAACACGTAGATTGTTCTGTGATGTCGTAATACTCCCCCCTCCATAAGCCTGTTCGTCCCAAACTGGCAAACCGTCTCTGAAGTAATACTCGACCAGGCGATCTTGGTAGGAAACCAAGAGATTGAACAAGTCAAACAGTTTTGTTACCTGGGAAGTATGGTCACCACGGAGGGAGGAACTATAGAGGATATAGGAAATAGAATAAATAAGGCTAAAGGAGCATTTGCAATGCTGAGACCAATCTGGAAATCAAGGGAACTTAACACCAATACCAAACTACGCATCTTCAATACAAATGTCAAGTCGGTACTGCTCTATGGGTGTGAAACTTGGAAGACTAACAAACAACTGATTAGCAGACTCCAAACATTCGTGAACAGAAGTTTGCGGAATATCCTGAGGATATGGTGGCCACAAGTTATCTCCAATGAAGAGCTGTGGAGAAGAACCCATCAAACACCCATTGACATTGAGATGTGTCGTAGGAAATGGAAGTGGATTGGGCATACATTACGATGAGATAGAGACAACATAGCAAGACAAGCCCTAGAATGGAACCCACAAGGTAGCAGGAGAAGAGGCAGACCAAGGAACACATGGAGGAGGAGTGTAATAGCGGAAGGGATGGAGAAAGGAGGGAAGACCTGGCCCGAGATCAAGACGATGGCGCGGAACAGAGTCCGGTGGCGGAAGGTCATTGATGCCCTATGCTCCACTTAGGAGATGCAGGAATGATGATGATGAGGCGATCTTGGTGGATATCCTTGCGAAAGATAATTCTCCCGTTCTTTGAATTCAGTCTCGTGTGATCGGAACATCACGTTCCCAGGAATGTGATGTTCCGCTCAACCACTAGTTTCGCTGGAATCACTCCCGTTGCGTCATGTACTGATGACCTAAACACCACTGGCTGATCCAAGTTTGTTTGGTTCTCATCAACAACCTCTTGCGTAACCTGATATTCACCCCACTTTGCGCTCGGGCGCTTTGTCTGCTCTGGAACAAGCAAGAGTTTCGTCTCGACACCCATAGTTGGCTTTCCAATCATTTCTTTTGTCTTTACACTTATTTGTATTTAATCTGCTAGTTCTTCCTCCATTTCCGCTTGCAATAGGGAGGGTTCCTCTTGATCAGACCTGTTGACTTTTTCTTCGACTAATGCCACTCGCTTAATCGAATGGTTGGTAGACCCTGTCATTTTAGCCATGCAAAACTTTATCTTCTCTTGGTCAACCTTCAGGACATTCTCTGTTAAGTCCACAACGAGTCCGTAGGCATTCATAATGTCTGTGCCAAGAGTCACTTCATTGACAATATCTGCAATGAGCATTTGGTGGTTAAACTCAAGAAGACCCAGGCGTACACGTACGTCTACATTTCCTAGCACCTTGACGGGGCTTCCAGTCACAGTCTGTATTGTACAAGAGCTAATTAGAGGCTGGCGGTTACTGACTAAGTCAGGGCGCACAATGGACACTGTTGCACCTGTGTCAACTGTAAATGATGTTGGTTTACCTTCCGCAAATCCATTAACAATCAAGTTTCCACTGGTCTTATGTAGCATGGAAACTGTTTGCTGTTCTGGGGCTTTACTTCTCCAATTGGTGCGATCACTCTCTTCTCTCGGTATCTTCTTCTCCCAACAGTCTACCTGTAGATGAGCACATTTTCCACAATTGTAACATTTCGGTCTTCTGTCTTCTTCAAATCGTTGCGACTCTCTTGAACTTTTAAATTGTTTGTCTGACAACATTGTTTTTCTGCACCCATCGTAACCGCAATGTAATACAGGGATCTTCTGACTGCAACGTGATGGCACAAACCCATTAATGTAGCGGGACGCTGACTTGGCAGCTTCAAACTCTAGGGCATGAACAAGAGTTTCTGAGCTATTTCGGTGTCTTGCCATTTGTAACACTTGCTGAAGTTCACAATCTCCGATGCCATCAATAAATGTCTGCACCGCAAACCTTATTTGGAAGTCTTCTGGTGCTTCAGGATAGGCCAATCTAATCAATCTGTCGATACTTGCTTCAAACTCTTGAAGACTCTCCCCAGAACGTTGTCTTGTTCTCAACTGAGCGTAGTACACCTCTCGCAAATGTTTATCACTGTAGCGTAATTCCAGAGCTTTTATCAACTCGGCATAGATGTTCTGGCTGTCACGTGCCACTTTCTGTAGTAATTCTGCCGCTGGTCCTTTAATGCGAGAATGTGTGAGTCTGCCATGTCTTTCTCTGTCTAATTATTTGCGCATGCAGCAGCTTCGAATTGGCATAAATACGTCGCCCAGTGCGTGCTTCCATTAAAGGTTGGAGCTTTGACATGAACTGTCCCTACTGCAGGCCAAGTTACTTTATTGATTTATTATCTGCGTCTTTTTATGTCTATCATTGGTACAGTCTGTTCACAAATTTGTTCGGGTTGTGACCTCAGGCACTGCTCAACTTCATTTTTAATCTGCTCTTTTATATTTGCAATCGAATCTTCTATTTTTGTTGCCATAACTTTTTCCACACTCAAGACAGATTTTTCTACTTCAGCTTTTGTTAGACATCGATTCTTTAACACTCAACACAGATTTTTCTACTTCAGCTATTTTTAATGTCATTGATTCTTGCACCTCTGATATTTTAGTAACTTGTTTATTAAGCTCACCTCATAGGAGACCCAGTTCTGCGGTACTGTGTTCTTGCAACTGTTTCTGCATAGCTTCAAAGAGAGCTTCCATTTTATCTTTTTCTCTTTCTTCTGTTTCTAGCATTTGTGCTTTCTGGCATTCCTCAGCCTCTTCTCTTTCCTGTCTTCGTTCTTCTTTTTGTCATCTTTCTGCTTCTTCCGCTTCCTGCCTGCGTTTCTCATCCTGTCGTTTCTCCGTCTGTAACAGCAGTGCCTGTAAATTTTCCATCATCTGACTGGCATCCATTGTTTACCGATTAATTACGAATTACACTCGTCTTGTATAAAGTGTCCACTGTTAACCGTTCTATCCCAGTTCTGACACCACTGTTACGACAGTCTACTTGATCGTCGTAGGTACAGTGGAAAACAAAATAAGTACAAGACACCAATTAAGTCACTAATCACCAGCCTTAATTTTTACAGTTAAACAGTTCGTAATTAACAACACAGTCTTCTACAACAAATCAAATAAAAATTGTTCACACAAAATAAAATGTCACTAATATTAAACACAATTGTATTACAATATACCGCTGATTATAAAACGCAACACTTCACTAATAACTACTTGAACGTACACAGTAATAACTCGAACCGCTTTGTAAATGTATCGCCACTATACTGAAACTTAAGGCCGCTGCCGCCATGTATTTATACCTGCGCTCACAGACCAGAATGTTCGTAATTGCATCTTAGCGCTCGTGTGAACTATGTAATTAATTGCGGCCTTGACACAGTCCGCGCCGCTGGCGCCTTCAAGAAAGTTCTCAAAAATGCGTCGACAAGCACGTACGCCACACGCGTTACATCGAGATTCTTCTGGCACATTCGGCAAAGACGTAGATTGTTCTGTGATGTAACAATATAGTAGTATAAGTGTAATGATAATTTTAATTCTAGTGTATAAGTTCTATGATATTAACAGTGGTGTTGTGTTGTATAGAGTAACTAATAGTACTTACATATATTGGTATGAGTCACAGATACCACATTACATACACTATACACTATGATACAAATACATTATGATACATATTGTTACACTACGGAAACTGTCCCGTATCAATCTTAAGCCTCACTGTTGGGATCGCCAATTTGTTACACTACGGGAAACCTCCCATATCAATCTTAAGCCTCACTGTTTTGATCGCCAATTCTGTAACGTACAAACTTACTACAGGTTATTTAGCCACATGTTGGTTGTGTCAATTCTGTAACGTACAAATTACTTCGGACTATCTAAATTGTACTTTGGTTTGTATTTTAAGGATGAGTGTGTTGTCAGGGTAATGTTAGTTGAGTGCCAATTTGCAATCAGATGTTGCAAATAAAATGTATTGGAAAAGTGGTAATTAATATTGCATAAAGCATAAGGGTTTCTTTTTTTCTTCTAAATTTCTATCTTTTTTAATCTTTTATTTAAATAATATTATGACTATTAATTCTTAGTAAGGCCAATTCAAATCTGGTGGCATACTTTCCTTGTTGAGAGTGTTACCAACCTATGCTAGTTGATGAAAAAATTAACATCTGTTTATATGGTGTACATAATATCGTATACATAAAATTATCCACTAAGTAAAGAAAAGAAAACCTTTTATCTGTTGTTATTGAACTCAAATCCCTTATTCTCCTTATTACATGTTTTTAAGAGACAATTATAATTGTTAACAAAGTCTGACCGGCTGTTCTTTAAATATGCTCAGAATGGCAGCAGTTGCTCTTATTTCTAAGGGCTGGACCATATCTGCATTTTAATAATTACTAAATAAAATACAAATAAAATGGTTTTACGTCAGATCCTTTTGACTACGGTATAAACTACTAATATCTTAGGAAAAGTACCAAAATAGGCTTAGAATCAAATGCAGAGTGGTTTAACAAGAGTCTATTATGGAATTTACAATGTTCAGTGTCTAGGTTATGTTGATCTATGTATTTTCAATGTCTAATACACTTGAAATGGTTATATTACCATACATTAATAGTTTTTTACACTAAAAAGAAGATTGTTCATTAATTGTTTTCCCAGTGAAAGTTCGAATATAGTTTTAGTCAAAAAGTGTAAACAGTGTCTTTGAAAAGTGTAACTTAGGCCATTAAGGTAATTTCTTCAGTTTAGTTATTTAGCAAAAATACTTCCCTTCCTGGATAGGTTGATTTTGTTTCCTCATATGTTAATTGGTTTCCTTCTTTTGAATAATGTTGTATTTCTTTCTTCTAAACATTTAGTCTTGTAATATAACTTAACTTTAATTATTTTCACTGATATTACACTCAAAATATGTTGGATTGGTCTCTCATATTTTATATCAACCTTTCTTGTTTAGATCTAATAATGGACTCCTTTTTATTCAATTTATAACATATCAGTTGCTAAGGCCTATAACTTAGCTTTCATTGGTTTAAATTGTATCATCTGGAGTTACTATGGTTCTCTCTGAGCCTCAAAATAAACTTCTAATAATTTACTTTCAATTTTCTTAAAATTGTTATAACTTTTTTATAAGATCTTTGATCGTCAATATACTAGTATCTTTGAGTTTCTGATGGAACACTGATTGTTTTGATATCACTTTTGATTATCTTCCATTCCATATTTCCTGAGTTACTATTTTACACGTTTAACTATTTGTACAAAATTATTTATTATTAGTTCTTTTTGTACTCTTCACTTTACTAAAACTATTAGATACAATCAGTAATAATATAATTCAACCTGACATTAATTGTTGTAGTCTTAACTTTAAACTCTTTCAAATTCCTTAACTATCTAGGCCTAACATGCCTAGTTTCACAAATCTCTATTATTATAATTTTGGTACTCCTCCATTAACATTAACTTTTGTTGAAATAATATTACAACATATATTATTTATAAACCTCAAACAATTAATTACTAACAACTATTAGTAAACATATGACAATTCTTATTAAACTTCTGGATACAATCCAGTTTTTATAAACATAATAAAACATGGTAAGTAGTTCCCAAAACATTGTCCTCCTTACTTACTAACTTCAATATCTCAAAACACAAGGATTAAAACGTTGTTTATTATTAATCACTTCCCTCATAAATATAACACAACTCTTATTAAACTTATAAATTAATTTCCACTCTCACACACCTAGTGGGATTAGTATTAGCATAGTAAGTATTTATAAAACATTGTCCTCCTTACTTACTAACTTTAATAGTTCAAACATAACTATTAGAACATTATTATTTAATATTTATCAATAATAATAAGCCTATAATTGGTAGTCCTTGAAACAAGCTACTTTACATTTCCTGGTATTTTTCTAAGATTTATTAATATATTTTACTCATACAATTACACAACAAGATGATGGGCAAAATATCATGTAACAATATTAATTATATTTTTCCACTTTGTATACTGCATAGTGGCAGTTTGTGAATCTATTACGTGACTGGAAAAGTAGCAGATGCACAAAGTAATGAATTGTCAGGTACCAGTGGGGGAGGGGGTTGATGGGTTGTTGACTTGTCATATTTCTATTTTATGTTTGTTTTCTGGGAATGTATAAGGTTTGAATAACACTTACTGAGGTTCTGTATGCTGTTTTTTGTTTGTTTACGGAATGTTGCTTATTTTTTCCGATAGTTGTCATATCAAGGAACTGCCGTTTGAAATGATTAGTTTCTGTATGTATTATTTTTACTTTGTCAAACTGGAATGTGTGGCCATGTAGGCGAGCATGTTGTGTTAAGGCTGTTGGATCATGTTTATTAGTTTCTATTTTATCACAACTGTATTTGTGTTGATATACTCTTTTTTTTTTGTAATATTGTTCTGAGCATCTGTAATATTTTTTACTGCAGTTTTCTTGGTGTGTTTATTTATTGTATTAGACATTTCTGTACAGTATTTTCGTGTTTTTGTTAGTTCTCATAAGTATTTTAGAGATTTTATCTCATAGTGTTTTTATATATAGCAAGGAAAAATATTTGGTAGTTGTGATAGTTTGGTCTTGGCTATTTGCACTGTAAGATGTTCTGTCAATTCTTTGGTAGGCCTATACATTTATTTGTTTGGCCACCGGTCACATCAGTGGTATTTGAGCATATTTCATTATTTTTTCAATATTATTGCTTATTTTTTGTTACTTTGTTTTAACAATGTGCAAATTAGTTTATCCCCATTTATCAGATTTTTTGTGACATTGATTTTGTAATGGAATGGGCAGTGACTTGAGTAACAAATATATCTCCCTTTTTGTGGTTTTTGGCACCGCTTTGTGTTGATTTTACCATTAGGCTGATGGAGTAATAAAACATCTAAATATGGAATTGAAAAGTCCGATTTTTCTAGTTCAACAGTGAATGTTAATGTGGATGAAAATTATTAAATATTTCTGTTGTTATGTTGTGTTTATTTGTTGGTAAAGCGGTTATGATGTCATCTACATATTTGTAAAGAAACGGGATGGAAAATGGTATGGTTTGGACTTTTTTGTCTAGAATATGTTCGAGATATATATCCAGCAAGAAAGGAGGCAATTGGGGATCCCATTGGACACCCGAATAACTAAGTAAAAATCCTTAACTGAATATATCCTCTCTCTAAACACAATTTTAAAGCTTCAAGAAACTGTTTATTAGGAATTTTTGTGTAAGGCCTAAGTTCATGAAATCTATTAGCTATTATTTCAGTAACAATTAGTATCAATATTTTGGTGAAGAGCGATGATATATCCAGTGAAGCAAGTTAATAATTAGGTGGTAATTGAACATTCGATATTTTGTCATGAAAATCAAAGGAATCTTTAACGTTATACTTCTTGGTGGAAAATTATGATAGAATTGCAGCAAGATATCTGGCTAATTCATATCTAGAAGAATTTATGAACTACACTATTGGTCTAACTGGATTATCTTGCTTATGATTTTTCACTAGGGAATATAACTTTAGAGGAGTGGGAGCATTATTTATAAGTTTTTTTTAAAGTAAATTTGTCTGTGTATTTGTTTCTGTATAATATAATAAAGCCAGTTCCTTGAAATGATAACTACCGAAAAAATAAGCAAAATTCCGTAATCAAAAAAACCAGCGTCCAGAGCCTCAGTAAGTGTTATTCAAACCTTATACATTCCCAGAAAATAAACAAAATAGAAATCTGACAAGTCAGCAACCCCATCAACCCCCTCCTCCACTGGTACCTGACAATTCTTTATTTTGTGCATCCGCTAATTCTCCAGTCACGTAATAGATTCACAGACTGTCACTAAGCAGTATACAAATTGAATAAAATATAATTAATATGTATCATAATGTATTTGTATCATAGTGTAGTGTATAGTGTTATGTAATGTGGTCTCTGTGATTCACACCAATATATATAAGTACTATTAGTTACTCTATACAACACAACACCACTGTTAATATCATACAACTTATACACTAGAATTAGAATTATCATTACAATTGTACTACTTTATATTTTATGTTGATGGCATGAATATGAGATAAAATAAATCTTGAAACGTCGCATAAAAACTGCATTTTATTAGACTGAAACTCAATATCAACTAGAAACCATGTGTGTGTGTGTGGTTGTTTTTTTAAATACCTTTATTTTATCAGCATACTCCATTACAAATAAAGTAATACTATATACTATATATATAAACTTATTACAAGCTAATTCTCAATATATATAAAGACAACTCCATTATTACAACAACAAAACAACAATTACAAAGATTCAAAATAAACAAGAAAAATAAAAATCAATCATTTAAAATGATACAGTGAATTAGTACTTCATTATTAACATGTTAAAACTGTATGTATGTATATATGTATGATGAAGCTGTTCAACCAATATGTAAGTTAATTCATAATAACAAACGCAGACAATGATTCAAAATAGATAGACAGGCACAATAACAATAAACACTACAAAGAATCAAAATCAATGTTAACATATTTAATAAACTGTCTAACATATTTTGAAGTCAATTCACTTCTATTTGGAGGCCATCGTCCACCACTCCTTAGTACACTGTTTTTGAAAACCCGTCTTTCTTCATTCAACATATTGCACTTATATAGCAAAAGTTCTACTGTTTGGTCACCGTCGTTGCAGACATATATTGGATCATCTTTTATCTTGATACAATAGTAGTAGGCTCTAAGCCTGCCATGACCAGTCACCATTGAGGTAAAATTAGGAGACAGTGCAAACCTTGAGGACAGTCTGTGCTTCACACTAGGGAAAACAACTTAAGTGTGTGTGTGTGTGTGTGTGTGTGTGTGTGTGTGTGTGTGTGTGTGTGTGTGTGTGTGTGTGTGCATACTCATACTATTCTCACTAATTCTGTCAGTGTTTTTGTTTCATCCACTCTGTCTCTCCCTCCCCTCAAGCTTCCTTTGCAATCCTTAACCCCTTCTTTGTGGTGTCTCACTTCGTTGCATCACTCCCAGTTTCTGCAGGTAAGTCACTGTCAGTATGAGCGTCAGCCATATTCCTGATGTATCTATATATTCGTACCTGTGTGTACTGTGTGAGATGTTTGTTAGCTAAATATTATGAGTCACACACACACAACTGGTCATGACTCGTATTTGAATGTTTTATGTGGCCAGCCACTCTTACGACAAGCACTCTTGAGTTACTTCATTCTTTAGTTGTGTGACTCCCTACATCCACTCTTTACTTATTACTCTTCACTGGTCACCTTTGTACTCCTCCCCCTCCCCACCGAGAGGCAATATTTTGAGGTTAGGGAATAGTTGAAAGTCAAGTAGAATTAAATTAGTCAAATAGGGCAGATTTTGCAACACATTGTACTTCAAGTCTGCAATTGGTGCCATAGAAATAATGCTTGTGTGAGGTCTTGCTTTATCCCGCTGCAAAATGATCTATTGCTATACTAAGCACAGTATTTTTTTTCATTTAATTGGTCTAAAAGGTTAGCGTAGTACTTTATTGCATCACCCTTTCATGATAATGTATTAAAAGTATTTCTTTGGCACCTCAAAAGCAAAGCAATACCTTCCTGCAGAAAAAATTGACTTTGCCTTTTTCAGATACAGAAAGGCACTATGCATCTATTGTTTTGCTTTTGGAGTGAAATGATGGGCCCATATTTCATTAGTTATTACAAATCTACCTTTCAGATATTTGTTGAAATGATACAAACATTCGTGAGTAACTTGCATCCAATGTATTTTTGATGAGGTAACAAACACAGCATACGTCTTGTGTACAGCTTTCTCATATCTAATTCCTGAATAGGAATGTAATATAACATTTTATCCTAGACATCCACAGTCTTAACAGTTTCAGACACCTTCAAACAGTGATCTTCCAAAAAAGCATCGTGCATTTTATTTCTGGTGTAGTAGCACTTTTCGGCCACCCACTATGGGGCCGTCTTCCAAACTTCCACAACCATGTTTAAAATTCAGCTAACCATATTTTTCACTGCCCTCCTCCTCCACCTCCTCTCTTTTCCTATGGCACTACAGCCCGAAGTCGAGCCTTCACCTCCTCTATCCTGACCCACCATGTCTCTCTGTCAGTAGCAAAGGACTTCCATCCATGCACTCCCAACTTTCAACATCTCTCTTGCATCCACAGCAACAGCAGCTTCCCATCTTTCATCTCATTAAATGAAAGTGCAGCATTAACCAACACATCTTTCACTCATTAAAATTTTCTGTTGGTGTTGAACATTTCTTAACAGAAAATTAATGACTGCACGATGTGTAATGAATAAAAATATTCTATATTTTCAACAGTGAACTGGGAAATAATGTTGAGAGATGACTTTGTTTATACAACTGTTTGTATTTGCAGCAGACCAACTTGATGGTTTACAGCTGTTCATGAGGCATGCATACGGTGTCATGATCAGGTGAAAAACAGAAAAGCAACGCATACCTTTATATGGTAGGCCATGGACTTATCAAATTGCCCTTGTACCTTGTATTAAGCATGCCACTTGCAGGAAAAGGCAATAATGAATGTTTCAAGATTACACCATTCACTTATTTCTCTTTTATCATCAATACCTGATTGGTTTGATGCGGTACTCAGGTTCTTCCTATCATATGCCAGCCTCTTTATCTCTGTCTGCCTACAACATCACACAACCTCAACAGTCAACTTGGGTATTCCAGTCTCTGCCTTCCTCTCCAGTACTTACCATTCATTGGGCTCCTGTCACCAAAGTCGTTAATCCTCGTTGTCTCAACCAGCATCTTCGCAAATGTCTCCTTTTCTCCCATTGTTTCAAGAACCTGTCCATATTTATTCAATTACTTTGTCCATCCAGTTTATTTTTAATATTCTTCTTTAGCAGCAAATGCTTCTGTGGTCCTGTCTTTCAGCTTTCTGTACTGTCCAAGTTTTGTATCCAATTTACACAATGCAGTCGTGCCAATATATAACTTGAGGACCTTCTGCTTCCTAATTCCTAATCCAGTATTTGACTTTAGCAAACTTGGTTCTCTGCTGTGATTCTGCTTCCTCCGTAGTTGAATTCCTCTCAGTTATTCTTACCAGTTTTAATGTTTTTAATGTTTACAGAATCCAACTTTTGTTTTTAACTTGTGTTCTTATTCTGTAATTTTTCTATAATGTTCAGTGTGTTTTCTAAATTATTGTTGTATGCAAGTAGAGACCATGAAAGTATATGTAACATTTTTATTGTTTCCTTTACAGTAAAATAATCTCCTGCAATTGTAATAAATGTGTATAAAAGTAAATTTAATTCCTTATTATTTGTAGGATGTTTTAATGGTTGAAGTAAAACAAGAAGCAGACATAGAAGAAGCAGAGACTGAACAGGTAATGTACACAAACCTGATTACTTGTTAGTCTATAGGTATTTAATCTTTATTACTATTGATGGTACTTTCTCTTGTGAACTTACTTTGTTGTATTCTCTCTTACGACGTTTCGGAGTGTTGTTCTCCTTCTTCAGTGAGGTTGATACAAACCTCACTGAAGAAGGAGAACAACACTCCGAAACATCATATGAGAGAATACAACAAAGTAAGTTCACAAGAGAAATTACCATCAATAGTAATAATTATAAAGTGCTGTGAACAAAGTAGTGATAAACATTCAAAATAGTATTTAATCTAGTTAGGTTGTACAGTGTCATGTACTACTTACAATTAGGACCACTTTCATCTATAGGTATTTACGTTAAAACATCACCAGAATATGCAAAATACAAGTATGATAGTATTGCATGCGTTGAAATTTGCTGCATGGGATTTGGTAAGTAAAATCACACACAACACAATGTTGTAAGTGCAGAGTACATATTTGTTATTGGATATTTGTTACAAAAATTGATGAATGATTATATATATATTACATTATTTTTTAATTGTCTCTTTTTATACACTGAATAACTGAGAAGGGAAAATATTTTTTACAATTTTTCAATTTGCAGGATGCATTGCCAGTTATAAATTCTGTCATAAAAGGAGAACCATATGTAAAAGAAGAATGAACAGTTTGTTGGATCAGTTTGTTGGTGCATTTGTTACATTTATATATTATAATGAACATTTATTGTTACAATGAACAGTAGCGTTGTTATTTGTAAACCTATCAGTTAAAACAGTTGGAGCCAGTATCCAATGGGAGTCATTGTTACGTGTGCTTTCCTTAGTCTACATGGTTTAGCCAAAACGTTTTGTATCTGTTACCATGTTGTGATTTATGTGATTTACAAATGCCACCTTATTGCCTTCAGTTGTTATTGGGTGCTTTTCATCTTGCTAAACTGGTGCATCGCTATGTGCATCTCTTCCTATCATGTCTGTCCTTTAGTTGAATTTTTCTTTGGACTGACTCTATGGTTGTATTCTGGATAAATACTTCACTGTACAAACTTAAGACTTTTGTAAGTGACTGTGTGGGTGCGATTAGTGAATGGACGACCATCCCGTCTTGATGACACATTCCTTCTCATTTGAATGCTGCCAACTGTACTCCCCGAGCTCTTTTGGCTGAACCTGTTATTTATCACCATTTGTGGTGGACTGGTCCTCCATTCCATCTTGAAGACCTCTACTTGGCTATCATCTTCTCTTCTGTAAGGCAAATTATAGTTATGACCTACAACTCGGACCTTACCATCAGACCTTGTTAACCCAAGGTTAGTTATCCAATTCTTATTGATCTGTTCATAAGGCCATTAGGAGATGTCTTAATCGAACTGCCCTGTGTGTTTCAGTGCCTCATAAAATTTTTCAGGGTCTACGGGATTGTTTTTCCCACCTTCCTTCTTTTGAAGCAGAACTCCGAAAAAAGTTAAGTTTTGTACTGCTTTCAGGGCCACCGAATAATGGGGTCCTGGTACTGACTTTCTGCTTTCAAATAAAGAAGCTGTAATTTTCAGTTTTTTGTTGGCAAAACCCAGACCAACATTGTGAGTCTGCAAAAGAAATGAACGATAGTAGTTAAGATAAAGATTATTGCTGATGTTTGATTTTGACAAATGCTTAGTTTTGTATGGGGCTGATAAGGGGCACAATTTAAAAAGTATTAGTAAATGTTTGTAATAATTTGCTTTTTCTTTTCATATTTTTTTCGGTAATTTATTTTTGGACCCAATAAGTTTTGGAATGCAGTTCCGGCGCGTTCCCACTGAAATCAAGCCCTATACAAGGTGTGATAAAAAAGTAATGATAATTTTTGAATTGCGCGAACTTATCATGTTAAGCAAGGTAATTTTTATTTTCTAAGTTGTTAGTTCTGCCAGTGACGCACGTATCAGGTGGGAAGCAAGCTGCGACGCTCAGTTTGTGTTTGGTGAGTGAATGAGTCAGACGTACTTCAGTGTGTTCGGCGATTTTTTGTGTGGTGAAATGTCGGATCAGAGAATTTGTCTAAAATTTTGCGTTAAAAATGGAATTAAGTGCACCGAAGCTTTCAGAATGTTAAAGAAGGCCTTTGGCAACGATACTATGTCACAACCACGCATTTATGAGTGGTACAAATGCTTTCAGGAAGGCCGAGAAGACATCGAAGATGTTGCAAGGTCGGGCGTCCTAGCTCATCAACCAATGATGAAAACGTGGAAAAAGTTAAAAGTGCTTGTGCTTACCAATCGCAGAATCGCCATTAGAGAGGTTGCAGAAGAAATAGGAATCTCGTATGGCTCATGCGAAGCAATTTTTACTAATGTTTTGAACATGAAACGTGTGGCAGCCAAATTTGTTCCGAACTGCTGAATTTTCAGCAAAAACAGCATAGCGTAACCATTACTCAACAAATGCTTTCTGACATCGCTGACAACCCAGACCTATTCAGACAGGTCCTAACTGGTGACAAGACGTGAGTGTATGGCTACGATGTTGAAATGAAGGCTCAGTCGTCCCAATGGAAGTTTTCTGAGGAGCAAAGACCAAACAAAGCACGTCAAGTTCGGTCAAATATCAAGGTCCTGCTAACTGTGTTCTTCGACTACAACGGAATTGTTCATCATGAATTCTTACCGTCAGGTCATACAAGGAGTACTACCTACAGGTCTTACACAATTTGCGTGAGGCAATTCGGAGAAAACAACCCAAATTTTGGGGAGACAATTTGTGGATTTTGCACCATGACACTGCACCAGCGCATTCCGCTTTACTTATCCAAGAGTTCTTAGCGAAACACAATACAGTACCGTTGTGATGCCGCAACCAGACATAGCTCTCTGTGACTTGTTCCTATTTCTGAAGGTCAAAAGGACACTAAAAGGACATTTTTCAACAATAGATGAGATAAAGGCAAAATCGCAGGCTGAGCTTAAAGGCGATACCTAAAGAGGCGTTCCACCAGTGTTTCACAAACTGGAAGCTGTGTTGGCATTAGTGTATAATATCACAGGGAGACTACTTTGAAGGGGACGGGATAAACATTGAAAATTGATTAAATTCTTTTTGAGAAAATGACAAAATTCTCATTACTTTTTGATCACACCTCGTGTGTGTGTGTGTGTGTGTGTGTGTAGGTATCACTACGAACGAAAGGGTGGACATGGTGTATAAAATTTGCTCGTTGTGGAGGACGCGTCACCACTATGAGGCGTCCAAGAGGCTACGCTTAGCCGTCCAGTCCATCTAGGCGCTAACGTTTTACGTAGTTATATTGTATCCTAAACACTGATCCGACTGCTACCTATGTCTAGTTTTGGTTCGGCGCTGACGTCATTCAGTAACATATGAGTGACATACACATTGGGTCATCTGTTTTATTCAGTTGTTTTTTCTTGGCTTGAAGTGGTTTTTCCTTGTTTCTGTTTACGTATTATTTTTCGTTCATTAAATATAAGTGTATTTATTATTTAGTGACATTGATAATTTCCATGTAAATACGTATAAATGTATTCTGTATAAATACAGAGTTATGTGTATAAACTAAAATTTTCACTTAAGCACCGCTCCTATATAATACTGAGAATTCGTCCAATACATAATACTAAGTTGTTGCCGGACACACTTTAACACATTTCTTTTTATGTATATTTACTGTTACTGATATAAAGCAAACACGTGTACTTACCATATCACTGTGTGTGTTAGCACGTGGTTCCTTTCCAATATAAATCTCTCTTTCAGGGGGCCAGGGTTCACTCTCGGCGAGATTCAGATACAAAGAAGTAATAGAAATGACAACACTGATTCTCATTTGAATGTAATCACTAGATTTTAATTGCCAAAATAAAATAAACATATATATTGAATGATAACCCAAAATGGCGTCACATACAATTGCCAAAAACAAAATGGTGGTTATATTTCCTTAAACCCTATTTAGTCATTGTTACTTTGTGTTATGGTGAATCTTGTTAATATTTTATATTTACATCTGGCTGCAGCTCGAATTACACGTAATTAATTATATACTGATATGCTACACAAACCAATGCCCTATTTAGTCATGATCATGGCCATGCGTTCATTCACTCATACGCTCACTCACCCACACTATCACAAATACATTTTATCAAATTTATCTTTTATTTGAGCTCATTAATATGTAAGAAAGGTGATAATGGTTTGACTTCTCTGTAAGTGGACCAGAGTTGCTCCCTCGCTGGTGTTAGATGTTATGTAGTAGTATGGCAGGTGGTCGCCTCATGTTTCTAGTCTATCTGTTGGCGTGCACTGATTCTACATCTGATATTTAACTGTTTACTATTAATTGAGTCTTTTACAACTCCACTGTCACATTTTTAATTATAGATAATAACTTTCTTAAAACTTCTGCTGAAAACTGAGTCGACAGCGATACAACGCTGCTGACCCTTTGGTGTGCTGTGCTGAACTGAGAACGAGGAATACGCAAATTTTTGTATGTGTTAGTGCATTTGACGTCACCGTCTTTTGTTTTTCACTGCCAACGCCTCGTTTCATACGTTGTTGTTCCTGCGTCATTGTCTTTTATTCATGACGACACAGCTTTATAAACCAATCACAATTATTATTAAGAGTTCGTCATCACATACACCGCCATCATCTCTGCTTGCTTTTGCTCGTCCACCGGTGAGCTTGGCATCATGCTCCTCTTACTGAATATGCGTTGTTCCTTTTTACAGAGGGACAATGGACCTAACCATACTTTATTCAACTGTGATACAATAAAACATTATAAAACAACCTCAAATCCTATAATTAAGGTATTGGGCCTTTATGTACTGTTACAAAGTACATGAAGAAACAACCGTGAGTTCACAGACTTTAATTAATGCACTAATTATAATTAACAACTAGTTGAAAAATTGTGGAATACGACAAAATTAATTCATTTTGTGTATCTAAAATCGTATTCTTTAAGCTATATTTGTTTGACAAATACTGAAATACATGTGTCATGACGTTCGTGTTTAACCTCGGTAATTCTGTTTAATGTGGTTAATTTTAGTTTAAAAAAGATAATAATTAAACATTTGTTACATTAAACTATTCTGAATCCAAAATTTCTTATTTGTGTATACAAAAGACATTTATATCATGCCTTGGAGATGAATCATAGAAGTCGATCATGATTAAAAAACATTTGTTGTTATTATAACTTTCCATTGTGGGCATTACCCTGCTGGGCCCAAAAATGTAACGCAACAATACACCAGAAACAATGAAAATACTTACTGCTACCTATGTCGCTTTACACAATATAAGATCCTCTTAAAATAGTCTTAATGTCTAACATAATTACCTAAAGGCGGGGGTGTGTATAAAATTAAACTCAGTACAAGCGGCTAGTGAGCAGAGCGGAAGTGCACCCATTTATTTTAGAACAAAATAAACCTTAGAACATTATATAATTGTGTTTCAGTCAGAGAAAGGTGAATTACTGAGTCGACCAAATACAGAATAAATTAAATCCCTAAATTGCAAAATTCACCTGTAACACAATTCAAACACTAGATTAGCCAGTTACTAAAAATTCCCCATTAGCATCAATTAAATATTGGGTGAAATCGTTATAAAATTCAATAATTGCATAAGTCAATGCCAGTTTACAATTTATAATATATATAGTGTACAAGTTACGATTCGTTCTTTAAATTTCTTAACACCGTATCTGTAAAGTCCTTGCAAGATACAAGATCATATTGCACAAAACGATAAATTTACTTCGTCTTCCTTTTGACTAGTAATCTGGTAACTGGAAACTGCAGGTGAATATAACTAATGAATAATAATGTTACTTGAATATGTGAGTTGTGTTTGCTGGTGGCCTGCTGTTTCTGGTCACACCGTGTGTAAGCCAGTCACGGGAAGCCGAATTTCTGCGCTGTTCGTACATATTCTTGAAGGTGTGAAGAAATTATGCGGCGAATCAATTCTCTCACCCTCATGAGCCCATATGTGAAACCAAGCTTTACTTGGTCATCGAGGCCCCCAAAATCGCCGCAAGTTCGGCGACGGGCGGCTCTGCTCACATGGCCGGTCTGCTGGTCGACTGACAAGATTTAACGAACCAAACGGCTTGGTTAGTAAAGGGCGGGGGTTGACGTCAGGGAACGCTGACCAAAGTACAAATAATTCTCCGTCGTGCGACTATTTAAACGTATTTTAACTAAATCAGTATTAACGCTTGTTGCATTCGGCAAGGGGCGTCGAATAACTGCAACACCATGACTGATTATTAACCCACAACTCAAAAAAATTGGCCCGTGCAAATTCAGAGTCCTAACTTGAATTTGCAGACATGCTTTTTTTTAAGGACTTGATTACCAGTAAACTGGGAATGCTACTTTGAATAGTCTGTAGTAGGTTGTAAGCATGAACTCAAGTAACTGAATTAAGCTAATTAAATAAGAAAAATAATACTGATTTACTAACTTTTTGCATGCGTTATTTAGGTGTAACATTTTTTACCATATTATTAACTGGTGTCATTACAATTTGTCTTCCAAAACGTTTCATAAGTCATGATCTTTTATAAAAATCAATTCACAAATAGTTCAATTTATCGTAGCCTGTTCGTTTTATTATAGCCTGTTTTTGTTTATTTAGTTTTACCCATTTTCTCTTTAAATTATAAATTCTGTACATTAATGCTACATTGCAACTATTAAAGTGCACAATTGAGAAATAGGGACTTTATATTCAATTAAGAAGTAATTTCCTTTTTAATTTATAATTGTTGTGAATTGAATGCCAAAGCTTAAAGCAGATTAAACTAATAAACACTAAACTAAGAGACCATTAATTTTGTTCTTATAAAATTTACGTGAACACTGAAATACGAGGGTGGATCAATAAGTACCCGTGTTTGAAGACAGATGGCAGTGCTGAGGGAAACTGGCATTACCATCGTGTGCTGCCATCTGTCAAACAACGCCAAAATCAAATTTCAGATGATTCATAGTTCATTGTTGATTTGACAGCTGTTTGTATTTAACGTGTTTGTTGTTTTTCAGTAAAATGGAAAAAGAGCACTATCACTCTGTAAAAAGCTTTTTATTTTTGGATGGGAAAACGTGCGAAGAAATATAGGCGAAGTTAGATGCTGTCTGTGGGGACCCTTCACCATCCATGACAACAGTAAAATATTGGTTTAATGAATTTAAACGTGGCCGAACATCCGTTTTTGATGAGGAGCGACCAGGCTGCCCAGCAGACGTGGTTACTGAGGAAATCATTGAAAAGGTCCAGGATATGATTCATGCTGATCGTCGAACAAAAATGCCCAAAGTAGTAGAAGCCGTAGGTGTATCGTACGGAACGGTATTTAATATTTTACACGATAGGTTAGGTATGAGAAAGTTGTCTGCCCAATGGGTGCCGCGATTGCTGACTGTGGACAACAAGTGGATACGGGTGGCAATTTCGAAGCAGTGTTTGGACCTTTTTAAGCGAAAATCGCAGGAGTTTTGCGTCGAGTCGTCACCATTGATGAAACCTGTATTCATTACTATACGCCAGAGATCAAGCAACAGTTGAGACAATGGGTTTTTTCGGGCGAACCTGCTCCGAAGAAAGCAAAGACGGTTCCATCGGCCGGACAGGTGATGGCTACGATTTTTGGGATTCAAAGGATATAATCCTCATAGACATTTTGCAAAAAGGATGCACGATCACAAGGCAGTACTACAGTGAATTACTGCACCGATTCGACAAGAAATTGAAGGAGACATGGCCCCATTTGAAAAAGAAAATGTGCTGTTTCACCACGATAACGCACCAGCTCACTCATCCGGAATCGTTGCTGCGAAATTACATGAATTACGTTACGAATTGCTGCCACACCCATCGTACTCGCCCGATTTGGCTCCCTGCAACTTTTTTCTATTCCCCAACATGAAAACTTGGCTCGCAGGAAAAAAATTTAGATCAAACGAAGAGGTCATCGCCAACACAAAAGACTATTTTGAAGAGTTGGAGAAATCTTATTTTTTATCAGGGTTAAATAAATGGTCGGAACGTTGGGAAAAGTGTATCATCCTAAAAGGAGATTATGTTGAAAAATGCAAAAAAGGTTTGTAAAAAACTTGCGTTTTCATTCCTAACATGGGTACTTATTGATCCACCCTCGTATTTCTGGATTATTTGTGTAAATATGTAATAAAGTAGGAGTACTAATGTAAATACTTGTTATACAGTTATGTATTATATACTAATCAAAATTAGGTTTATCAGCAAACATAATGAATTATCTAAAATGTACATTATTATTTTAAACCATCACTCGTTTTTATGCGGATATAATGCATAACTTCTTTCGTTCATCAACCTGACTGGTGTATAAATCACCACTAAACAGTTACGACTACGTATGCAAGGTCACACACTAAATGAAAACGAGTTTGTTTATTAAGCGGAAGCCAGAACAGCATTGAATATTGTGTCTTAAATTGTATACACAGCTGGTGTATGTTATTAAATAGTTAATAGTTCTCCATGATAGTACAACATCTGACGACAATATTGCTACATACCTTCTTGAAACAATTTGTTAGTCATCACTACGAGTACTTATACACATGACAATTGTGGTAAGCAATTCGAACTAAGGCTAGGCACACACTTGCGATTATCTGTCGCAACAAAAAAAAAATCATGGTCACAAAAAAATATTGAAGTTCGCACACTTGCAATAAATGCATCGCAATTTTACCATAATTTTTTGTCATTATTTGTCAGTATAGAAAGGACATCGTAGACACAACTTGTCTTGTGGCTTTGATTTTGCACTTAAAAGAAAAACAGAAGCGATACAAAAAATAATACTGGGTACATCCGTATTATCATATAACCTCTGCAGTAACTCTTTATATTGTACTTTCAATTATTTCAAATTATTTTATATTTTTTTGAATCTCCCTTCTGCACGTTCCCATCCATTCTAGTCCACGTTTAACAATCAACTGCTAACTGACTGAATCGTTGTTTAATATAGTAATTCCAGAAATATTTTGGTATCCTATCCCATTGTCTGAAATCAGCTGTTCGTCTTGTCCAGGCCTGATCTCATATAAATATGACATTTTTTTCTATTTTATGGCTATAATTTAATTATTTTTTAATTTCATGAAAATTTAAGTACCTAGCAATATTCCTGTTCTAATTTTACATAAATCCATATCCAACATGATCTATTTTAGTTTCAATTAAGCTTAAAACTGACATTTTTTGACATTTCTTATAGGCCTTATTATTATTCACATAATTATAAATTAAATGGCTTACAAGTCGATTTATGTTAACATTCTCCTTAAATAAGATTACTTATTTCATCATTATTCTTTGTCTTTAATAATTTGTTGTTACAACACGCCAATACTGATTAATTTACATTTTATTTGTACTGTAGTCCACTGTTAGGCATTATATTACACATTTCCAATAAAGTCAATTTTATCCTCTGATCATTACATTTACTATTATATATTTCTGCTGATAATTATAATTAAGTACCTTTATTCTAAACTGACTAATCTCTGTTAATTTTATACAGTTTTATTTAATTTATCCTTTTGGACTTGATTACATAGTAAAAGTTGAATTTGGCCTAAAAATCAGGTTTGCCTTGCTATTGATTTTATAACTAATTTGCTTCCTTATTATTTCTACAGTTTACAATTTAAAAGATATTATGTTTATTTCGTTGCCTTTCCTACCTTAACAAAACTTTAACACTAATTAACATTATTTAATTATAACAAAACATCTTATAATGTAACATTTTCAATTACATATAATTAAAGTTCATGTTTCCACATTTATATTAATATAAAACAATCCTTACATATTACATTTAAATACTCTATTACTATTAATAACATTTCAGTCATTTTCTGTCTTTCACTATTATAGTTTATATTTGATATCACTTTCCTTCTCACTGAGGCATTATTTATCACCTACACTAATGGTTAGCCTTTAATCCTTTCTACTTAATATTCTACTCTTTACCCTGGAGTTATCTCTATATTTAGTTTACAATATTTAATTTATTTGTAGGGTATCCTGTAACTTGGGTTACTGGGATTTAGGGTTTTGTCATTATTTTGATTTTAATTAAATTGTATATATATTGTCATGAGGTTTGGGAAGTAACCTTCCCTAATACTACGCTCCTTGTACTAAGCTTGAATTAGTCAGTTCTGTATTTCTCCTTCAATGAGTATGTTATTATTTTTATGTTTGGATCCTCTATTGTAGTTATTTTAATAAGTTACCCATGATTATTTTTCATTACTGCTCCTTATCCTTCTGGGTATACTGATGATGTACTGGGGTTTTAATCATCATGTGGTTGAACGTATATTGTTTTATATTGATTGTTCCTTTTATTTGGACCAAGAGTTCTTTTTTTTTGTTATAGAGTGTATTATCAGCATTTGATTTACTATATGATCAATTTATTTAATTTATTTTTAACTATTTTGTTATCACTCACTACAGATTGTTTCTTCTTTTTCTTTTCGAGGTTGTATTAAGTTATATTCAAGGTGAAAATTCTGTTATGCTACAACGTCAATACTTAAATAATGTCTTTTGGTCATAAATTTTTACAAAAAAAAGTTTGTAGCAAATAGTGCAAAATTCAGAACGGTGATTACAATTATGTAATAACAACGACACTGCCATGCTGTATGTATAACACACTGCAAAGGAACTGCAGACCATGTGTGGCATTAAATTGTAATATGCACAAATGCTATGTAAATAATGCACAGCTAAGTATATTAGAATTAAACACCAGTGGTAGTGGCAAATTGGTGACAAAAATATGAAATGAGGAATAATCGGGAGCATTAGGGAGTGTGTGAAAGAGCAAGAGAGTAAAAAGGGGGTCAGAGAGGAGAGAGAGAAAGCAATAAAAATAGGTACTGATTGTCATTGTTTATTGAAGTAGTATTAATTCTAAACAAAGAGACTATAGTAGAACTTTTCCAAATAAATTTGTGTATTGATGTTTATAAATTTTGTACTAAGTAATTGAATATAAGATGTAAATACGGTGTATAAGTAGTGAATTTAGGACAGTTGCACGACTGATGGTAACTTCTGTAAGTTGAATGTAAAGTTTTTTTTACAAATGATTCAAGCAAATTAAGTCTTCAAATTTTACCAATAAAAATATTTCATTCATTTAAATATCTTAAACAAGACAATACATTGTAATTCATTATCATATTGTTATGCCATTACAGAACATTCTACATGTTTCTCGGCTATCCTAGCAAAGCCCAGCTGTAATATGTGTGTGCGTACATATTGCTGCTACTTTGAGATGAAAGACAATTACGTGACATTTCTCACGAGTCAACAACCGAGGCTGTTCCAGACTTCACCGATCAGCACGCATTGTGTTCAAGGCCACAAGCAATTACGCTCTAGTGTTTTCTAGTCATGTCCACACGTATTATGGATTATTCTGGAACACTTGTGCTATCTATTTAAACGACACGTGCTGCTTAGTGTCAGTGTAAGTGGCAATTTATTCCTGTGAAGGCTGAAGTATTGTGGCGAAGTGTTATGTGTTTTATAATTTGTGGGACTCTATTAGTTGACATTATTATTGCGTGTGGACAAATATTGCTCGAATTATTGTACACTTTGATTATAAACTATATTTGTGATAATTAAAGCTGGTTATAACTGACTTCATTGGTGTCTGTATTCTGTTTTCCACTATACCATATAACAATCAGTTAGACCTTCGTAACAGTGGGTCTGAAGTGAAACAGTTAACAGTGGAAACAATGGCCACTTTATACAAGACTAATGTAATTTGTAATTAATTGGTAAATAATGGATGCCAGTTAGATGATGGAAAATTTTCAAGCGCAGCTGTTGCAGACAGAGGAACGCGGACAGGAGGCAGAAGAACCAGAGAAAGGACGCCGAGAAGGGGCGGAAGAAGCAGAGAAAAGATGCCGACAAAAGGCAGAAGAAGCAGAAAAATGACAGGATGAGAAAGTGGAAGAGAGACAGAAAACTCTCCTGGTGGAAACACAAGAATGCCAGAAAACATTACTGCTCAATTCAGAGGAATGACATAAAGGACTAATGCTGTAAACAGAAGAAAGACAAAAAGTACTGTTTCTCTAGTCAGAAGAACGATAGGCAGGGGAATGGAAGCACGAAACAGAAGACACCAAAGTGTTAATACTGTAGCAAAAGCAGAGGCAAGAACAAACTACTGCACAGTTGGGTCTATTATGAGGTGAGCTTAATCAAATTACCAGGATTTCAGACGTAGAAGAATCCATGTCAAATAAAATAGCTGAAGTAGATAAATATGACACGAGTGTGGGAAAACCTATGTCAACAAAATAGAAGACAGTTGCAAGTATGAATGAGCAGATTAAGAGCAATTACACTCTAGTGTTTTCAAGTAGTGTTGACGCATATTATGGATTATTCTGGAACGCTTGTACTATATATTTAAACAATGACAGCTGCTGCTTAGTTTCAGTTTAAGTGCCGATTTATTCAAGTGAGGTTCGAAGTATTGTGGTGAATGTGTTATTGTGTTATAATTGTGTGGGACTCTAATAATTGATATTATTATACATGTGGACAAATTTTGCTCGGATTATTGTACAACTTGATTATAAACTGTATTTGTGATCAATTAAAGCTGGTGATTAGTAACTTGAGTGGTGTCTTATAATTTGTTTTCCACTGTACCATTCGACGATCAGTGAGACCTTCTTAACAATATTAAACCTAAACATTATTTAATATGTAAGTTGATACATGATTAGCACTAGTTATTAAATCCATAAACTATTGCCAAATCACATATTTTAACTAGAAATTTATGGTTTCTTTCAATAAAACAAATCTGCTGTCTCTTCAGATATTAATAACCTCAGCAGTTTTACATAGAATTGACCATACAATGATTATCACTACTTACTACCAGTTAAACATAAAAATATGCTCTGATATTTTTGTGTGTGTATCTCATTGTAATACATGATAATTATATTAATTACTATTTACTCATATACATTACCTTAGGTAATACATGTTTCACTATTTTACAAGTATTAGTACAAAATCAATCAAATCACTAAATCAATTGTTTTTATGTATCCCATTTGTGAGCACTTTCCTGTTATGAAATTGTTTTCATTTTAACCTTTAGCACTGTAGTTTCTCCTTACTTCACCACATTACATATCCTTAATGGGCACACCGGTATAGAATGCTGCACGTCTTTACTGTGTACTAGTAGACAGGTAACTCGCTCACTTTTTGCAGTGATTACATGTCTATGCAGAACCTTGTTGCAACTGGCTCTAATTGGATTTGGTCCAGTTTACAGCATGCATGCATACCATCATGCTTACTTAAGGTCTGTTTCTATGGCAACCACATGTACACACATCACTGATGAAGCGTAGCTGTAATATTTCATCCTTCATCTTCTTTGATACATAGTGTACAATAAATAAATTGAAATCACAATTCTGTACTTACCATATACAAGTCTCATTAAGAAGAGTAAACTCATAGTCTTTAACTCTGTAATTCTTCATAGCAATGTTCGCACATCTAACCAAAATTTCTCTACTATAGCAATATACATGATCAGTTTAAACAGTTCTACTAAATGTTTATAGTTCAGTAAAACAGCCCTAAAGACAGTATCTGATTTCCAAGAAAGAAATAATAATATCTTATTGGGTAGGGATCTTATAATTTATAGATTAAAAAAAGCACAGTCTAATTCACGTATAAACGTGTATGTTATGCTACAGTTTCTGTATACTTATTTTAAATCAAAAGAAAGATTGATTCACTAATTGTTGGTAATTTTAATTTTGTTTCAGCAGTTTTTACAAGACAGCAGGACTGTTATAAAGGAGGAAATTATTTTAGAAGGATTGGAAAAAGAAGAGAACACACAAGAGGTATAGATTTTTTTTATGTACAATCACTCTTCCCTCTGTAAGTAGGTTGGACAAATAAGGCTATGGAGGGGCAGAATCCATTAAAGGGTGTCACTTGATTAACAAAATATTTTTGAAATTGAATGTTTATAGTTGAAGCTCAAATGCAGTCCTAAAACGTGGAGACTACTGAAGTGTCTTGGATTGATTCTGTCGCCCAAAAGTTGAGTGCTATTTGATTGAAACATGATGGTGATTCAGATTCTGTGGTAGTGCATACTGTATCACTGAATTTTCTATTCCAATGAAAGCACTTTGTAGTCTTCTACATAATTTTTCCTTGTGAGCAAAGGTTGGGTTGATGACTGTTATCAATAATTGAACGAGCGAAGCGAGCTCTTGGTTTTTACTCAAGTGTTTGGCATTTGTTTTTCTGTATGTTTCGTATATGTCTCACATTAACTTTTGATTACATCAACTAATTTTAAAATGTCAAATTTTAAAAAAATATGGGAGCCAGAGGAAAAAAAATGTTAGATGTTAAAAATTTTGAAAAATATCTTAGAAGTCCATGTAAGGTATCAAAATTAAAGGGGATTTTAAACAGAATATGAATTTGTCTTCATTTTGAAAAATGTTGGTATGCCAGGGGTGAACATTTTCATAAAATCACAAAATGTAATAAAATCTGAATGTAATGGTAAGTTATGGAAATTTCAAGACTTTGGGATGCCACCGCTGAACAAGTGGCACAATAATTTGATAAATTTGTGAAGGCGATGTAGGATATCAAATGAAATATAATTCTAATCAAAATCTGTATATAGTGTATAGTTGTGGAAATCTCATGATCTTTTTGACCACAGCAGCCAAAAATGGGATCCATGATTTGAAAAATTGTAAAAAATTTACTAGCGGGTATTGCACCAGAGTAATAATTTGACACAATACAGTTCAGCATGACCTGGACTATGATGCAAGGTGGTCTGTTGGCGTGAAGCTTGTGAGCTACAATTTTGTAGTCCAACCCCCATGGATTCTCCTTAGATTAACATTTCCTTCAGTATTCTCCAGTAGTGTGCAGTATTGCAATTTGCGATATAAAAAGTGAATTTTTGTGACTATATATTCTTTGGACTTAGTATTGTTTTCTGTCCGATCCTTGCAAACTAATCCACTTGCTTGAGTAGACCCCACTCCTGTGCAGACCTACTATTTTGGTAGTCAGCCTCTTAGTTGAAGTAAGTTCTGCAACCTCATCATGCAGCAGTTTCCTCAGCTCAACTTTTCTTTGTCCACCTACATTATAGGTCTTGTGTTCCTAGTGCTGCTGTTGTCTCTGCCAAACTTCAAACTCCACCACAAAACTGGTGGGCACTACAATATATTTGTCAATGACCCATCAGTCTGTCCGTGAGGCCAAACTTCTGGATGCCAAGGAAATGTCACAGATGGTCCCTCTGTATATGTCCTAGTCAATGAAATTTGGGTATCACTGATGTTGAGGTCAATAAGGTCTAGTCTGGATGCCATTTCCATAATGCTTCTGCTCAGAGAATCCTAATGAGAAACCTCCACTTCACATCCCGTGTGTTGAAATCTCCAGCCACTGTGACTATACAAGCAGTGTTAAAGACTTCATTGTCTAGGGCAACTGTTTTTTCTGGAATTTTTATATGGAGCGTGTTTTGTGTGTGTTAGTAACTGAAATAAGTAACTACCCTGTACTTAACCCAGCCAAAGCTACTATGTCTTCCATGATTGTATCCCCACAATTATCACAATGCAGCTAACAGATGGTAAATCTACCAAGAAGTACCACATTGTATGGTGACTGTATGGTCTTTAAACCATCAGGGGCTTTTCTCTCTTGGCATTGCTAACTAAGGAGGACCATGCTACTTCTGCTCAGATTCCCCTTCAAGATTCCAACCCTTTGACAACCATCTTCGCCTTCTCCATACGTCCAGAACACTTTACAGAATCCATAGCAAAAAACGTAGCCTATTTCTCTGTGATAAAGGCCTGCCTTGATGCAGAGCATAAGGGCTTGGCTCAGAGCATGCTTCAGCAAGGTGGCTTTCTTGGCCACACTTGTAATAAATCTTACTTCTATCCGTGTAAGTACAGGTTTTTGTTGCATGACCATACCACAGATAAGTAAGTACTGCTGGACTATGTCTGGCCAATTTAACAATGGTAATTCTCTGCACTCTAATGTTTGGTCCTGTGAGGGTTACTTTGCCGTCATCAGTATCTCCAAAAATCCTGGGTGAGCATGTTTTTAATGTCACTTTTCTGATTTAACTGGTCTGGATCTCTGATTTCTAAAGTTGTGTTTGGTACCAGGCTCTTGTTGGTGCTAGAGTCCACTAGAGAAGGTATAACCACACTGCTAAGTTTTTCTGTTTCCTCTTTTTGCTATCCAATTCAAGAATGTGATTCCTTCCCTGGTCTGTTTGATTATCTGTGTTAATGTTTTCAGGGACTATAGTACAGTCACTGAAGCCGAAAAAAAATAGAAATTGCAAATTAAGTGTATTCTACGAGATTTTTTGCATAGGGCTAGATAAAAATGTAAGAAAGAATTAAAAAAAAAGTTTACAAAAATTCAATTGCGGGTTTTTTAAAAAGGGAGGGGGAAGGTACAAAAAATTAATTTTTCGTGATTATCTTAAAAAATATTAAATTTATGAGAAAATAAAAAATACCAAAAAAAAAGACTATAAAATTCTGCATAAAAAAGGTTATTAACTTTTTTTGTCAGGGCGATACTTTTAGTAGAAAAATGAATTCAAAGTTGGCCAAATTTTTCACAAGGTGGATTTTCACATAAAATACATGTTTATTTAATATACATGCAATTTTTTCAGGAATATAAGTTTAAAAACTCATTATTATTCATTTATGTATATATTATTATATATAGTTTTTACTTATTTATTACGCATTATAATAAAAATGTTATTAAAAAATGCACTTTATAAATATATTCAAAAATAGTTTTTCTTCCAATCATTGAAGATTTTGACAATAAAATAACTTTTAAAACACATTTCTTATTTATACAAATTATAAATGATTTACTTATAACTTATTATGATTTACAAAATTATTAAAATATCGTTTTTTCTTCATTTTTTCGGAATTTTTCACAATTATCAAGGTGGAAATTAACGTTTTAGTACATTTATTATTTATTTACAAAATTTAATTATAACAATTATTTTTATAATGATAAATATATTTAAAAATCGATTTCTTCTCCAATTTCTTGAAAAGATTCAGAAGTCAAGTCTTCTATTTCTATTTCTCCCTCATCATACACAATATTTGAAAAATTTGTGAACCAAAATTAAATTCTTTAATAAAATTACACAAAATCAATAAACCTATCAGACCTTTAATAAACGCTAGAACCGCACCAAATTATAAAATATCAAAATTACTAACACAAATCTTAAAACATAAAATTGAATTTCCAGCAAAATACAATATAAAAAATAGTATCGAACTCACGGAACATTCAGTATCGAACTGCGTTAATTCAATATCTGTAAGGCGCATGTACCAGCTGTCCTCGCTCTCCCAAAAATTCTTCAACTTTCAGGGTCTGTTCTTTTTATGCCCATGGACGGATATAAATTATCACTATGTAGAAGAAAAACCTCAAATGTTGTAGTTTTACGTACAATAGTTACATATTAATATTTTTTTTTTTTAGTTTTTATCTATTAATATTATACGCGCAATGGACATTTCTACAGTTATTAATAAAAGTTACATTTATTTAAATTTAACTAAATTTTAACAATTCTTTACACCGCAGTCTTATAGAAGACACTCTGACCAAAATATTCAGAATTTTGTTAAAAAATATTTATTTTGAAAATTTCTGTACAAATTTTAAGTTAAGAAAATGATGTATACTTGCGAACTCAAAAAAAAATATAAATTTTAAAACTCTCATTTTATGCCAATAAATCAATACTAATTTTTATTATATTGTGAAGTACTAATATTAAGTTCATATTGTGAAGTTTTTTTAAAATGTAAATACATTTGTAATAAATTGTTAATATGTTTATGCATTAGTTGAAAAAAATTAAAAACAAAAGTTATTACTTTATTTTAAGTATTTATTAATAATTTAATTATTTCCTTTTATGTAAAAGTGCAAACATTTAGCTTTAAAATGCTTTTCGAATTTTGTCTCTACGATTATTATAATGGATTTTATTAAAATGTGTATGTTGCAAGTCATACAAAATTAGCCTTCTTGCTCATCGGGGCGGACTCCGACAATCAATTTTGTTCTAATATTTCAGTTCCATTTTTCTCACAAAGTATTGGCCTGACAAAACACATTTTAAATAGCTTTTTTGTAGTGAATTTAATGCTCTTTAATTTTTGTAATTTGTCTTTTTTTGTAAATTTGTTATTTTTCAAGATAATTGAAAAAACTAATTTTTTGTACCTTCCCCCTCCTCTTTTTCAAAAAACCGCGACGGAATTTATGTAAACTTTTAAAATTGTTTCTCACCCTTTTATCTAGCCTTATGCAAAAAATCTCGTAGAAGCCACTTAATTTGAATGTTTTCCTTCAGTGACTGTACTACTACCTTACTTTAACGTTCCTTAAGGTTTAATAATATTTTTATTATCACTGATGATAATAATAGTAAAGTTTTTTATAGGCTTATTGTAATTTACAAAGTTTCGTTTAACATTTTTACCAACCCCATAGACCAAGAATCAATATCTATAAGAGTAGTAATAGTTTTAAGACTTTTGAGATGACAGACGTGTTAACTCGTCTGTCAACAAAATGCGTTACTTGACAGAATGGGATAACATGCTGTCTTCACGTTTCAATGCTTGAATCTCTTAAGCAATGAAATATAGTCGGCCATGAACAGCTGTAATAAGACCTCTCTTAGTTCATAAAAAATTATTATTATAAATAAAGTAATACAACTGTAGTAACATATAGTGTAACATTAATTTTTGCAGGTGACCTGACAGGAAGTCTATGTTTTTAAATTCAGTTTTTATTTTGTAGAAATACAAATAACCAATGCTTTATTCTTTACAATTGTATGCTCTTGTTTGTTCCAGTTACATTACTTGACAACAGTGAATAATGACATCCACGAAGAAGTGAATTCTCCTGAGAAGCATGAAGAATATACAAATAATTTAGTTCAGAATCAGACTGTTTCCTCTCTTTCACCTGGTTTAAAAAACACTACATACAAGCTCACAAAAATAAAAAACACCAGAATGATGTTTGTACAAAACCATTTACTCAGGCGGATGGTGTGCAACAACATAAATTAATACATTCTGGTGCTAGGAAGTACCAATGTAATATTTGTGTAAAATCATTTACTCAGCCATGTTATTTGTCAAAACATAAATTAAGACATGCTGGTGATAAGAAGTACCAATGTAACATTTGTGCAAAATCATTCACTCAGTCAGGGACTTTGTCAAAACATATATTAATACATTCTGGTGATAAGAAGTACCAATGTAACATTTGTCCAAAATCATTTACTCTGGCAAGCAATTTGTCACGACATAAATTAATACATTCTGGTGTTAGGAAGTACCAATGTAACATTTGTCAAAAATCATTTACTCAGGCACGCTATTTGTCAAAACATAAATTAAGACATGCTGGTGATAAGAAGTACCAATGTGACATTTGTGCAAAATCATTTACTGAGGCAGGTTCTGTGTCAAAACATGAATTAATACATTCTGGTGATAAGAAGTACCAATGTGACATTTGTGCAAAATCATTTACTCTGGCACGCTATTTGTCAAAACATAAATTAAGACATGCTGGTGATAAGAAGTACCAATGTGATATTTGTGCAAAATCATTTACTGAGGCATGTTCTGTGTCACTACATAAATTAATACATTCTGCTTATAAGAAGTACCAATGTGATATTTGTGCAAAATCATTTACTCATTCACGTTCTTTGTCACGACATAAATTAATACATGCTGGTGATAAGAAGTAAAAATGTGATATTTGTGCAAAATCATTTACTCATTCACGTTCTTTGTCACGACATAAATTAGATGTTATGAAGTACCAATGTAACATTTGTGCCAAATCGTCACTAACTGCCGCAGATTTTGGAAGGACCTAGCAAGCAATATAGCACGTTATATGTCACATCTCTGTCTTTCTTGGAATAGTATAGTGGTAGCTAAATTATTTTTTTAAATATTAGCATAATTATTAAAATAATCCTCCAATTATTAAAAGCTCTGCAAGATTATGTTGATTATAAATCAAGTTTGTTACTTTAGGAAAGTTTCTGTAGGCCCGTCTTCAAAGCATCTTCCAGTGATGTATGGCCACCTTATCACAGTCGTCACATTCAGTGTTATGCATGACTGATATTCATAAAATATTTATGTGTATTGTGAATAATAAAAAAAAAAATGAATAAAAATTCGTTATTTTTTGTCTTCAAAAGAACAAATCTGCAGCGTCTTTACACCTTTCTGACCAAAAGCTTGTTAAATTGTCTTTGTTGTTACCATTTTATACTTCCAGACAGTGGCATAACTTGTGGGGGGGTTAGGGATCAATTCCCGCGAGGTATTAAATTTTCAGCAAAATTCCATAATCACTGAATGCAGGTCTATTACTAAGCCAGTTTTATGTGTTAAAACAAGGCTTATAAATAATTGTAGAAAGAAAAGAAAGTATATTTTTAAACTAATAAAATAAAATGAGTCCAACCTTAAAGCTAGTCTCACCCCCTGAACAGTAACATCTCCTAGTTATGCCGCTGCTTCCACAAGTTGTCAATTGCACATATGGTTGTGTGTGTGTGTGTGTTTAGCTATAGAAACTCTTAACACCTGAAACCAGTTACTTGATTATCTAACATACCATTCAATAAGTCCTTGGGAGTTTATTGTCCATGATGTGGCTATATATTAAATAGTGTGTATTTATATGTATTACACTATGTATTTTCAGCTATGGAGCACTAAATTTTAAGTAAAATTTATTTTATACATTTACCTGAGATGGCATAAGGTATATATATATAATATATTTACGTGTATAGTAATTTACTTTCCAGTAATATTTTAGTAATCCAAATAACTGAACTGTACATTGTGTAAAACTTTATCTTATAAATAGTGTAAATATCTATATTGTTATTTGTAGTATTCATCATTTTTTAAAGACAAGAGGTATAAAGGTATAATAGAAGTATACAAAAAAAAATAAATAAAACTATTGTTCATTCTTGAACTTTTTGTTATTACTCCTTCTTCATACTGTACTCATCATTGTTTTCAATATCATCATCATCATTATCATCATCATCATCATTATTAACACCACCACCTTGTAATAAATCATCTTTGAACCATGTAATAAAATCTGGACTAGCCATATTGTAATTTCTGGATTATTGGACGGGGAATATTTTGTTGTAAAGTACAGACACTTGTTTGTAACATTGTGGGCAGGCCTTACTGCATAAATAGGAATGGTTCAACACTTTTTGTCTGGCTCAGTTGAACCACTAAGGTTACCTCATCATAGTATGGGGGAAACATTTGGTTTAAAGTATAATAAAATGACGTGTTAAGGGGGCCCTACACGTACATACTTATGCGTTTAACTTGTTTGCACAAACATGCTGTTCATACATAAAAAGCCACTACACCTTGCAGCATTATCAAAGACTTGTATGAACAGACAAGTTTGTACAAACATTACTGAGTGTGTGGGGCTGTAACATGTTTTTGAAATACTCGACCAAGACAGTCATACATATAATGCCCCCAAACGTTCGAACAAAATTACTCTTATTTGTTGTTAACAATGTCTGTACAAACACATCTTACAGTGTAGGCTACACACATGTTTGTCATACAAGTGTGAGTGCGTTGAATGTTGGTGCATACAAGTCGAAGTCCTACATTGTCATACCCAGGTCCCAGTTTTGTGCTACCTGTTAACTATGTCACACAGACAAGCTGCTGGTGCTATAATAATACACCATTTTAACAAACAAAATAAACATCTTTTGTGGTGTAAAGAGTGGTTTAAAGAATGGTACAGTCAGTCGCCTATTAATTTATTGAATGAATTAAGAACGTCTTCACAAAATGATCTAAAACGTTTTTTGTGCATAGCCGAAATACATTTTAAAATTTTATTAGAAAAATTAAACCAATTAAACTTTGTTTCTCAGATTTCTGTTTTTTTCTGACTCATCCATCGATAACGGGCGGTACAGAATCTGATTTGATCGTTTCATAGTACCACCACCAAACGAATAAACAAACGTGTGTAGACTGTCTGTGTAAAACGGGAGGGATGTTGACTGTTTCCGTAAAGAAGTTTATATACCGACGACTAAGATTGTACGTAAATACACGTGTTCTGGCGTCGATTCGTTAGTCGATCTACTGGCGTTCATGAAGATGGACGAGAAGGAGAAACGGGTCGTTCGTGATATTGAAATGATCAGCAAGAACATACGGAAGAAATACCGCATGTTAACGTACGGGATCCAAGAAGAGGAAGAAAAGCTAACGAGAAGTTACAAACCAATCTTGAAACCGTTGAAAACCATTTCGCAAGCGTTGGTTGAAAAAAAAAATGTAAAACGACTGCAAAGCCGATACCGGAAAGTAAGCAGAAAGAAGAGGAGGATGAGGAAGGGATGGATAAACAGTTAGTAAACTCTAAACATGATGGTACACCGCGTTTCCTAGACAGGTCCGTAGTTGGCGAGACTACGACGACGACGGACGTTGATGATGATGACGATGACCCTAGTTTATCGGTTGAAAGACTGTTGAACACGCCCGAAGGGAGACGTAAAGCACGTAATTATTTTCAGAGCCAATACGAACCCGATTTGATAGCGTACAAATACATGAGCATGACCGTATCGGCTGATCGTGGACAAAAGATGGATTATACGTACTGTGTAAGACACGACGGTGGTAGATGGATGATAGGCGATTCGCAGGTGGAAATCGATGGTAACGATAATTTTGTTATCAACGGTGTACGATACAAAGGCACACTGGGACTTTTCGAATTGGTATTCATGAAACGTCCGGATATCGGCGTATACAACGAGGACGATCTCGCGACTTACAAGCGTATACTGGAAGCGACTAACGCGCACAAACGATACTATTTACCGGCGACACGAAGAAACGTGAACAGAGGACTAAAATATACGAAGATAATAGGTCCGTTGTTTCGAACGACGCGGCGGCGGCGGCGGACACGTGAACAACTACATCCAAACCGGAATGTAATTATACATGGAAGTGAGGAGAAGAGGAAACGATATAATCGATAACGTACACTGGGACGATCCGAACGAACTGGTGGACAGACTGCGATTGTTGATCGAATCCCAACGCGCCGGTAACAGCGGTCATACGAGCGAAATCGTATCCGTTGTGGAAGAACTTCGTGAAGCCGTTATCGTTGTATAAATCAGTACGTATAATATGTATATAAACGAGTGTACAGAGTCGGCACGTGTCATTCGTAGCTCGGAGACGATGAGCGTTGACAAATTCGGCAGACACCAGAGCATCGTTACGGTGCGACGGGAGACGCATCGCGGCCTGCGGGAGGATATCGGTATCGGATTGACGATGGACGGACACTTCGACGTAGCGGGGAATAAAATACGCAACTTGGCGGCGCCGGTCGACGGTAGCGACGCCGTTCCACTACAGTTCGTGCAAGACCACTGCCTGTTAGTTGATGACGATGGTGGGAGGGGGCGGCGACGTCATCACAAGAATAGACCTGAAAGGTCATAAGCTCGCCAACGTCGCCACTCCCGCCGATCTGGAGGACGCCGTCAACAAGCAGTACGTAGACTACACGTGCTTGCGTTTCACAACGCCGCCACCGGATAAGAAGAAGAAGAACGAGGCCGCCGCCGTCGTAATCGACGCGCGCGACCACCGCATACAATCGCTCGGCGAACCGATTCGTGCGAGAGACGCAGCGACCAAATGATACGTAGACGCGAAGGTTATACCGCGGGACGTACAATCTAATCTGTCGGTGGGGAACGTGAGGATGACGCAGTTAGCACCGCCCGTGAACAACAAGGACGCGGTGAACTTGGAATTTTTGAACGTGCACACGATCGCTTCGTTGCACGGCACCTGGTTCAACGCGCAAGGAAAGACTATTTGAAACGTCGGCGATGGCAGTCGGGTAATGGACGCTGTAAACTTACATCAATTGGAGGACGCGAGCAGCGAAATGTACAAACTCGCAAACGTGTTCCAAAGACGATGGGAGAAAGTAGTTTCGTACATCTACAAATTGCACGCGCACACAGCGCGGAGTTCATTCAACGCTGAAAAGGCAGAGTTGATACACGCTAACAACGAGGAGACGAGCGAATGAATAGCGGAATTGGATAAGGCCCAAGTAGGGAAGGACAAAGTTTGGACAACGTTGTCCGACCGTGATCTGTACGCGTACGCAAAAAATTGAACGTACCTTATTTCAGAGGCGTGTACATGCGCGACACGTTACCGCGCTCGCCGCCGCGGGAGAACGAGAGCGCCGTCGTGAATCTCCACGATACCGCCGGACCGGGCACGCACTGGGTATGCTACAAGAAACGAGGCGATCGAGTCCTGTACTTCGACGGGATCGGCAATTTACTTCCGCCGGTCGAGCTGATGCGATACTTCGGCGCTAACGTGGCCGACGTGCGTTACAATTACGCGCGTAAACTACCGCCGAACACGGTCGTCTGCGGACATTTATGTTTAGAGTTTTTGTCGTCGAACGATCAGTAGACGACGAGATGTCGTCGCTGACTGTCACCGTCACGGGCACGGATCCGAGCGCACTCGTCTGTAACTTTTTTCCACCACTCGAACTGAAGGCGGGCGAATGATACGTCGGACTGTTGGATTTCACCACGTACAACTCTATTCCGAACGTGGAAAGCGGCAGAAACGTCTTGCCCGTACTGAAGGGTGGCGGCGGTGGTACGGGTAAAACGTTAGAACTCATCGAATTACCGACCGGCGCGTACGAAGAAACGTACCTGAAGAAAGCGTTAGTCGACCCGAAATTCGGTCTGTGCGCCAACAACAACACACTGCAATGTGAACTTTACTGTTACTACGAGATCGATTTCTGTAGTACACAGCACGGAATCGGTGCTATGCTGGGTTTTATCAAGAAAACCAAGCTGGAAGCGTATAAATTACACACGTCGGGCGCGCCTGTAATCATTAACAAAGTGAACGTTCTGGAGGTAAGGTGTAACGCCGTGTAAGGTTCGTATAAGGACGGACGAAAGGAGCACATTCTACATTCGTTCTAGCCGACGGTCGAGCCGCGATTCAAGATAGTAGAAACGCCCAGCAACGTTATATATCTGCCAGTGAACGTACAAAGTTTACGTAACATTACCGTATCGGTACACGATCAAGACGGAGGTATCGTGAATTGTCGCGGTGAAGTCACCGTGCGAATCCACCTAAAACGGATGTAACGATGGGCTTTTACTTCAACAATAGTTGTTTTTCTTTCTTCGTATTGTTTAAATTAGCAGCCATCCTTACTATTTCTTTTATGAATTTGCTAACTGCTATAATTTTTTATTGTTCGACTAAGCTTTTCGTCATTACTGACATCTTCAGGTCTTAAACAACGAAGATTAAGATCTGAAGATCTTCAGGTCTTCGTTGTTTAAGACCTGAAGATGTCAGTAATGACGAAAAGCTTAGTCGAACAATAAAAAATTATAGCAGTTAGCAAATTCATAAAAGAAATAGTTGTTTTTCTGTTGCACCGTCGTCGTCGTCTCGCCCAAGACTTGCGAAGATACAAGAGGAGCGTACGTTCGGGAATCGCGTCAGTCCACGTTCGACGTTGAAGCGGTTAACACCGACGAACCGACGCTATCTGATTTCACTAGGCTTCAAAGTCAAGAAAAACAAATAACATGGCGGACAGCGGTATCCTGGTGGTCGATCTCGGCCCGCTCTTCGACGACACCGTCACGCATTACGAGTACCACAGTCACGCGCCGTACGGGTCGTCGCGATACGGTAACAACGATGAAATACGTATACCCATGCTGCAGCAGGACGTCTTCAGTCTGCCGATGGAAAGTTTCCTGTACATCGAAGGCAAGTTGAGCAAGAAGACGTCCGGAGCGAGCGATACCGACGAAGTGAACGTGCAACTGGTGAACAACGCGATCGCGTTTCTCTTCGAAGAAATCCGGTACGAATTGGCCGGCGTGGAAGTCGAACGGACCAAGAACGTCGGCGTCACGTCCACGTTGAAGACCATGCTGTCCGTCGGTAAACCGGACGTTGATGCTATGAAAAACGCAGGATGGGTGGCACCTATGACCAACGTGATAACGCCGAAAGGGAGCAACGGTGAATTTAACTTTTGCATACCGCTGCGTATGTTGATGGTATTCGACGAAGACTTTATGCGGATCATTTTAAACATGAAACAAGAACTGATACTGTTGCGCACGTCCACCGATGTAAACGCTATGGTGACGACGACGACGACGAGCAGCACAACTACGGCTAACGCCGATCTCGAACTGACTAAAATCTTGTGGATGGTCCCGTACGTGCACGTGAACAACGATACGCGGTTGGAGCTGTTGGCACTGATGCGGAAGGACCCGCCGCTGTCCATACCGTTTCGCAGTTGGGAACTCCACGAGTACCCGGCATTGCCGACGACCGGCAGGCAGACGTGGACGATAAAGACGTCATCGCAACTGGAGAAGCCGCGGTTCGTGATACTCACCTTCCAGATCCGCAGAAAGAACGATGTGAAAAAACACGCCGACGAATTCGATCACTGCCGTGTGACCAACGCGCGACTCTTTCTGAACGACAAGTACTACCCGTACGATAACCTAAACTTGGATATCGCCAACGGACGCTACGCACTGCTGTACAACACGTATTCTCGTTTTCAAAAATCGTACTACCACAGGACTCAATCCAATGTACTTCTATCGCCGGAGGAGTTCAAAGATAAAGCATCGCTATTCGTCTTCGATTGTAGCAGACAGGACGAGTCGCTCAAGTCTTCACCGGTCAACGTGCCACTAGAATTCGAGTCCACGTAAAATTTCCCCGCTGAAACCACAGCCTTCTGCATGATACTTCACGATTCGCTCAACGTATACACTCCGCTGTCCAACACCGTGCACAGACGCACTTGATTTCGTCCCCCATCACTACTACCACCACCACCCGGGGTAGCTGTCTCCCCCCATCATCACCACCACAACCAATAGGAAGTCGTGACCTATATACATATTACCGAGTGTTGCATCATCTTGTGTCAGTCGAGCGAGTGCGGTTGACTGGAAACGTTGTTGTTCTTACTGTGAATGCTGTGACTGTGTGTGATTACCCAACAACATGGCATTGACAATCGTTGAATGTGAACAGCAGCAGCAATCGCAACCGATACACCGCGACGTGTACGCAGGTCTAACGTACCCGTTGTCGCACAGACGATACGTAACGGTCGGAGTGTTTGAAAAACGCGGACACAATGTGTGCGTTTCGTTTACGAACGGTGCTCGTCCGCAACGCGTGCTATTCGATTTCACCGATTGTAACTTGTTGACTTTCCTAAAGGAACGAATTACCGACGGTCTTCGTTCGTCCGACGTTAGGTTAGTTTTGTTTCAGGACAAGGACAAAGGAGACGAAGACGATGTGTTTAAAAGTGTTTACGTGAAACGCGGATGTGTACATTTTAAAGACAAAAAGAACGGTTCGATCATACTGAACGTCAACTAGTGGTCGTGTTTTGTTCGGTTAATACCGATAATTAAAAAGTACGTAGTGCGTTTGTTCTACGAACAAGAGACTATTAAACGGTACATCGATCGCGTGGTATCGAGTGCGGGAGGACGGTACGTGTGCCCAACGGACGTGTTTTGCGATAACGTGATGTACGACCGTTTGTACGACGAACTCGTTATGTACGGGAAAGCGGAATCCGTGATACCGGATAATACCGGACTCGAGCTGCTACGTAACCTTGAACAGGACGAAGAATGTTGAAGGAAAAAACAAAATGGCGGACTGATTATAAAACGTCGCGTACGGGTTAGAATAGTTACACTTCTCGTCATGCGGCCGCCAGGAGCAGAAGACGAGGACGTGCGAACCGCTGTCGTCGAGTTTCAAGCGTTTCGCGGTGTGCAGAACGAGTACCGTTGTCAAGGAGTTCGCCGCGGTAGATCTGACTACACGATGTTTTACGGTGGCGTTTTTTGCGCCTCCTTAAAAACTATCGCGTCTCGCGGCGAAGACGATACGGACCAACGAATGGTTGAAACGGCGCTATCACCGTCTGAGATGGGACGACGGTTACATTCCGTACACGGACATGTCGCGTACGATCGCGCAAATCTGTGCGAATTTCACCACGATCTACACTAAAGGGTCGGAGAAAGGCGCTTTTTTTACGTGCGTCCCACCGCAACGTTATCGACCTCAACGAAATGAACGCACCGACGGTTCATGGTTTACCAGGTGCGCGCTGCGTAGAGCGTTCTTCTACAGCGAGTGGTTGGTGAACGAGAGAAAACAACTCAATTTACAATGGTGTACTCTGTGCACGAATAGCAAAATATTTTAGTGTGTGTGACCTTACGCTAGACAATAGGATGTAGCCTATTATTAGCATATGTATAGTAGTTGAGTATATACGATATACTATGTCCATGAACGTTATGTATTTTAATGCATGTTTGTATGTGTGACTTTACACTACACAATGCGATGTTGTCTATTATAAGTTTGTGTACAGTATATACGTTTGTGTATCGGTTAGTATATCGAGGTGCCTTGTCCGTGTTTGTTCACGTTATGAGAGAGAGATGAACGATTGCAACCGGCTACGTCACTATCGCGGTAGAAATACCCATAAACATGGTCAAGTTGTTCGAGACGAGTCACTGGCACGGTGGAAAACACGTGTAAACTCGTCTCGATGTAACGGAATCGTTGTGTATGTGATACATGAAACCCTGACGCCTCTGGATATTCCAACCGTATACCGAACTATTAGATTAAGTGAAAAAATATATAAAAAATACAAAAAATTAGCTTTAATCAGCATTGTGTAGTGTACGTCTGATTGTTTTTACCCAACACTGTACACGTTAAAAGTATTGACTTCTTAGTGTGTTAGGTGTTTGGTAACGCTGGAGTAGGCCTGTTTCGTATATCCGCCCGCGAAACGGGGAAACCACGTAAAAAGAAAAGCGAAGCGTATCTTGTCCCACCTCACGAGTCGCTTGGAACGCGACGAGAGTACATACCGTTGTTGTAATTATACGTAATTACCGCAACGATATGTATGACCCCTGATTACAAAATTCGCTATAACAAACAAACAAACAAAATTCACAATCCTCGACCCGGTTACATGGAAAAAGTAATGTTGCGTCATATCACCTTGACCCATTACGACACGATTCGTTAACATTGTATTTCTGTATACGACCTATGAGCACGAGCCCCGAACCGACCGACCGAGAGGCCGAAAAAAGAACGAGAACCGCGCGCGACCGAAACGAACGAACCAGACAGAAACGAACGAGAACCGCGAACGAGCACGAAATATACGATAATTTTTCTCAATTATACCGTCACGATCGGCCGTTCGTGACTTCATCACCCTCCGCCCCACCCCACCCGTCCATCGATTTAGCCCCCCCGTAACGTCACGGATTACCGAGCCAGCGGGCGGACGAGGGTGGTGGTGGTCAGTCGTGATGTCATGTCGAGGTAGGCCAAGAGAGCATACGTTCGTGACGTCACGATCAGCTGTTCGTAACTTCATCACCCTCTACCCCACCCCCGGCCATTTATTTAGCTCCACCACCCTCCTCGTCCATTGACTTAGCCCTCCACCTCCCTCGTCCATTGATTTAGGAACCACCACCTCCCCCCGTCCAACTATCATGTTGTGGTAGGTCAAGAGAGCATCTGTTCATGACGTCACTTGTAACGTCATGATCAGCTGTTCATGACATCATCACCCTCCCCCCACCTCCCCCCATGGTTTTGCCCTCCACCCCTCTGTCCACTGACCCAGTATCCAGCCCTTAGTCAACAGTGGATCTTTATGTAGGTCAAGAGTGCATCTGTTCGTGACGTCATCACCCTCCACCCCTAGTCCTGTGACGTCATCATGCGACACTAGCGCTCCAACCTCTAGCGGGGAAACGATGAACTAGTGGCCTAGTACCCCCCCACCTTACTACTGAATATCTATCATTCTTTAATGCTGAAGTCAAAATCAATTGCATGAAATCTGTGTATGTGGATAATATAGAGATTTATAAAGTTTTTTTTGTGCATCACCATTTTTTACTTGGGGATTACGTATAAAATTTATCTCAGGTCAGCAATGTCGCAAAGCAGACGAACCAATTTATCTGTAATTAGTATTGAATACGAAACTCATATTGAAATCAGTGACATTGTTAAGAGATTTTGAGAATGCAAAGGCACGAAAAGTTAATTTTTGTAACTGTGTGAGTTATTTTAGTTATTTGTCATAAACAAACATTGCCAATTCAATTTTTATGTTTGTGTTACAAAATATATACTATATAAATGACGCAATAAACTGTTTAAAATAAATAACAAAACTTAGTTTCTGTGTAACCCAGAAATCCTCAATAACAGTTTACTCCCAGTTTCCCATGGCCAATGGCCAACTCACCAATGGCGTAGGGACTTTGGCGGCGATCAATGAGAATAAACCGGTTAAGTATGGTATGTTTCCTACTAGACTGCTGTTCCGACGGTCCCGAGTTCGATTACTGCAGACAGGTAATTATAAGGTCATATCTGTCTACGAGGTTGATCTGATGGTGGAAGGTGTTGATGATAGGCTGATAGTTTCGATTGTAATGCTGGGTGGTGGGTGGTGGCGCCATGGCAGTTGGCCCACTCGCACCCGGGCGCTGGATAGACTAGAGACGCCTCTGCAAACGTCATTTAGAATTTTGTTTTCGGAAGGATATTCGGCAATTAAAATTTCTTTAACTTTTGGTATTAACCAAATGTTAAATCTTCAAAGAATTCTGTTATTTTTTCCACACAGCAAACGGTACTCAATTAAAACGCCATTATTTTTATCAAAATGTAAATCAGTAACAGTAAAAACTACCGAAACTACTTTGCTGTAGGTGAATAGCAATGAATCATTAATATCTAAAAGCATGAACAATCGGTGAGAAACGTAAATTGCAGAATTGGAATACTAAAACGAAGTTAACGTGAATAAATGACAAATTGACTGTTAATAATTGCAGAACTGTCGGAGTGAGAGAGAGAGAGAGTGAGAGAGAGGGGAGAGAGAGTGAGAGAGAGGGGAGAGAGAGAGAGTGTGACCAAGCGAGTCACAGTGTAGGCCTACGTGTTTTGTGCACGCGTGTGAGTGAAGCTAAAAACTAAAAATTAAAAAATAATATAATGTCAACTGAAGTGCCTACTCTGTAATAACGAAAACTATTCAGTCAGTCGTTAAATGATTTTTATTAGAGCACTTAACTTTGACAGCCCTCAATAGCATAATCAAAGGTGTTATTGATAGTCATCAGTAGGGACTTAAAAGTAGACGCCTTTCCCACAAATGTCGCTGTGAGGGAATAAACGAATGATATTTATTCAAAGCTAAAAGCTTCTAGTCTGGAAACATATCACTCCACTTAGCTTAGCCAGACGCCGAACATAGAAGTATAATATGGATACTTCTAACGTCGAGGAATACTTTTCAACTTCTATATTCATCAATTGTTAGATAACTTCTCATCAAAACTAAAAAATCAGTTCATGTTTCATATATTTTACACTTATTTACACGCTGACCAATAAATAAAAATAAGAAAACGCTGACCAATAAAACGAAGAAGCAACGAAAAATTTGATACAAATTCATCCAGATCATGTCTGACAAAGTGAAATCACAGTTTTAGGAAAAACTGCTATGTGATGCACTTTTCTTGCAAAACAGATAACGAATCCCGCGAATGCTTTCGGAACCACAATCTCATCTGATAAGAATAATAAGCTGGCTCTTCTGAAAGTATTTCATACTCTTTCAGAGGTACTTTTTCTGGTGATCAGACGTTTTCTACTTTAAAACCATTGAAAACGTATCACTACAAGCGAAAGCCGACTAAATGGATTGGCATTGTTAAATATTCACTACGAAATTGTTATCAGACCATTTTATGTGTTGGCCAAAAGACCAAAGAGGTTATTTTTCAAGTTATAAATTAAATACATTAACAGTTGATAAACAATTAATATAAATATATTTCTATAATAACAATAAATGCATTATGATTTTAATTTTTAAATTAAAAATGTGTAGTTACTTTTAAAATTATACTTTTAAAATTTTACTTTTAGTTACTTTGAAAATTTATTATGGCAATTAAATAAATTTCTGCAAATCATATTCGCTTGTGAAATTATTTATCGTTGATACTCATCGTACTATTAAAAATACAAAATTGATAATATTTTAATTGCACGTACGAAATTAACGTTAACGGAGTATAACACTCAGTTGATTAAATACTCCTGTGGATAAGCTGACTTCCCACTTACATCGCGTTTATCATACGATAGCCGCTGGCGAATTGAGTAGGTCTGTCTTGCTGCTGCTGTTCAAGCCAAGCACCCTCTACGCGAGGGCTGGCATTTGTCCTTAAAATCTACTTACTATTATGTCTGACTGTTAACTTTTTTACTTTGTGGGAATTAAACAAACCATTTCTCATAAAAAAAATTCTCCGCGAGTCAAAGCACGATAGAAACGTGAAAAAAGTATAAAGCTATTTAGTATTTGTTTGTATTTAATGTAAGCAGTAGCGTAGCCAGGATTTGTGGAGGTGGGAGGGTTATTAGTGGAAGGCTATGGTAATGATGTTGATGGTGGCAGTAGATTTTACCTAGAACTACCCAGTGAGGATATTGTAACCCCCTGTATCCTCCCCGTGTCTATTATTACTTTTCTTTTATTAATACTTATATTTGGACTCGTTTTTCGTTACTTCTTGCGTGGAACAATATTTACTTTACGTGTAACTTTTTACTTGTGAGAACTGATGGAACTATATTGGTAGACGACGAGAGTTCTCAAAGTAAAAGCTCTGGATTGGGTTGGCTGGCTGGAATGGCAGGCGTCACTAGGCTATTAGCTTATTATCCGCCACGATGTAGCATACACGGTAGGTTACAGTGGCACCGCTTATAATCGATAAGAAGGGTATTTCTGTGAAGGAACAAAGAAAAAATTGCACACTCTTGGAGAAGTGTGCAGCCGTAAGAAAAATGTCATTCATGATGTTAAATATCATTCAACAAACTGATGAATCTTGTTAGCTTTAGAAAATAAATGGTTTTATTCTCTGTGTAGAAGACATACAAAATTCACATTGCTCAGCAAGATTACAATAAACAAGAGTGCGCCAGTATGTCACTAATAAGAAAAGTCAAGAATAGTACTTCCTAGTCTTGATTGACGTCACAGAAACTTTGCTCCTGTATAGTCGGAGAGCGGCTGCAGATCGCAGCTCTGAAAAGGGGGAAATCCAGAAGGTAACAGGTCGGTCATACCTATTACAAATTCTTTGGCCCTGTTTTGGGTGCAACAGTTTGGCTGTCTGTTTTAGCTAAACGGCAAGACAGAACTGTGTATGTAGGTCACTTCGAACTTCCTTGTCTGGATTTCTTTGAGTTTCCATTGCCGGTACGCGTGAGTGATCCGTGGAGAATATTCATATACTAGTTTTCCAAATAAAGTAAGCACTTTCCGTTTCGTCTCTAATCGCATAAGTTAATTAGCCCGGTAGTTAGCTATTCACGGGGAATGAACGGGGTCCCCTGTTCGCAGGGGCGGGTCCAGCATTACAAAGGTGGGGTGTCCGAAGGTTGGCCAGAATGATATCTCGGTGGCCCACTCTGTAAGAACTTTTTGAATGGATACAAGTTCGTAAATAGAATTAAAAGCTATACCACATATTTCTGCGACAAGAATGTGTGCGGCGTACACTGTAACTACACGCAGTATATTTATTCTAGTATACCATTTCCATTAACATATAATTTTTTTGTAGACTTGTCAAGTATGGAAGTGAGGAATGAAAATGTCATAATAGTACAAACACGTAATGCATTAAAACATACTACTTACATACTCATAATAAAAAAACAGTTAAATTAAAGCATGTAAATTTTCCTATTATTATTACTGTCCGCAAGATTATCTGCTACAAATGGTAAATTTGTGGTTAATTTCCTTTCGGCTGTTATTATTTCAAGGCAGGCTGTTGAACTGTTAATCATACTGTCCTTAAATAGGGGTTTTTTTTTAAAGAAATAACCTCTCATAGGATACAGTTGATGCAGGAATAGTAATCTTGTGTATAACTCGTGCAACAGAAACGGCATTGCAGCACAAACATGCAACAATGCAACGATGTTGGGGAAGCCACCGCATTGGAATGTCGACAGCTACCTGGTAGACAGCGAATCAGGTGATGGTTGACTTAAGGGGGGGTCGTGTGAAGTGTGAAGAATGCCTATGGTGGATTGTCAAGTTGCGCCCGAGGTCGATGCCTTGTCCGTATCTTTTAACTGATTGATGTGTCGGAAGGAGGATTCCCGGCCTTCGCAAATACATTAGTTGCCACGAACCGGATTAAATCCTCCATGTAGGCTCCGATGTAGCACACCACTTTTGACATACCGCGGGGTGTTGGAGAGAAATGCTGCTGCGCTTGTTGGTGTCCGACAGGAGAAGCCTCTGTCGACGGTCACCAAGCTGCTGCCGGGTACGTGATTGCTGCCCGTATGAACAGCATATACGAGGTGTGTTAAAAAAAAGACCGAACTTTACAATAAAAACATTTATTATTGTACTTACAACTTTATGCATGTTTATCCCCTTCAAAGTGTTCCCCCTGCTGGCAATGCACCGCTCCCAACGTTTTTTTTTTTTAATTCTGAAATGATTACTGGAACGCACTTTTTGGAATAGCGCGCAGTTGTTCTTCTGTATTTTTCTTGATCTCCTTTGCTGTTTCAAAACGACGTCCTTTCAAGCCTTTTAAGGTCGCCTTCAGTTTTGGGAACATGAAAAAGTCTGCTGGAGCTAAGTCTGGAGAGTAGGGTGGGTGGGGTAGAACAGTCGTATCGTTTTCGCCAGATAATCGACAACAAGGAGTGACGCGTGAGCTGGTGCGCTATCATGTTATGATACCCACGTGTGTTCTTTCCACAGGTCTGCACTCTTCTTGCCTACTACTGCATCCCTCATCTAGAAATTCTACTGAGATGCGATGCATGTTCAGTTTTCCTGTTAACATTTCGTGACATGAACCCACACTGATACCCAATTCATCGGCAATCTCACGTAGTGCGAACATCATCGATTATGTCGTCACTTATTGACGTTGAAGGGCGACAGTAGGGGGAAAATGCCGGTTCTAACCAAAGTACCGTTATTCCCCCACCACCACCGCTGGACCTGCAGCATCCGCGAATTTCCACCAATAAAATTTCATGCCGCCTTTCGCGCGCCAAGTTCAAATATATGACGCCTTTCGCGAACCTAGATCAAAGAGATGCCGCCGTTCCCGCGGTCAAAGATTTTTTCCCACGCTCTCCCCACCACCGCTGGACCCGCAGCATCCGCGAATTTCCGCGAATAAATTTTTTTATTTTTTTAATGTGATTTTTTAATTTTTTAATTAAATTGATTTGCATATCAAGGGGTTGGTGGGGGGTGGGGTGGGGTTCAATGGACCACTCGCATCCGCGAATATAATTTTTTATTTTTTAATAAAGCTGATTTGCATATCAGGAGTGGGTGGTGGGTGGGGTGGGGTTCAATGGACCACACGCATCTGTGAATATAATTTTTTTTATTTTTAATAAAGCTGATTTGCATATCAGGGGTGGGTGGTGGGTCAATTCTCTCTTTGAATGTAAATAACTATCTCTCTCCCTCCCTCTCTCTCGCTCTCTCTCTCTGCATGTTTATGTAACGGGTCTCACTCTCTCTCTACACCAATCTCGTTCTTCTGATTTCTGATGTGCGGTAAAGTGTTACGCAATTATAATGTTACAAATACGAAAAAATGTAGGAGGTGGGTGGGGGTGGGGTGGGGTTCAATGAACCACTCGCATCCACGAATATAATTTTTTATTTTTAATAAAGCTGATTTGCATATCAGGGGTGGGTGGTGGGTCAATTCTTTCTTTGAATGTAAATAACTATCTCTCTCCCTCCCTCTCTCTCTCTCTCTCTCTCTCTCTGCATGTTTATGTAACGGGTCTCTCTCTCTCTACACCAATCTCGTTCTTCCAATGTGCGGTAAAGTGTTACGCAATTATAATGTTACAAATATGAAAAAATATATATATTTAAACTAGTATTTACAAAATATGTATAAATGGTACACCTGTCTATCAAGTGAAAATGGATATTTGTCCGCCAGAATCTGAGACTCGAGAGAGTATGTTTGTCGTGCATGCTTTTTTTTTATTTTTAATAAAGCTGATTTGTATATCAGGGGCGGGTGGTGGGTCAATTCTCTCTTTGAATGTAAATAACTATCTCTCTCCCTCCCTCTCTCTCTCTCTCTCTCTCTCTCTGCATGTTTATGTAACGGGTCTCACTCTCTCTCTCTCTCTACGCCATCGGTTTTACTATGCAATTCTCTCTTTGAATGTAAGTAACTCTCCCTCCCTCTCTCTCTGTCTCTAGACACAGTTATCCATCACGATATAAACTCTCTCTCTCTCACACATTTGAATGTAAGTAAAACTATCTCTCTCTCCCTCCCTCTCTCTCTCTCTCGCACACATACATTTTAGTAGATTACTGTTGCATCTCTCACTGTGTGTGTGTTTATGTAACGGGCCTCTCTCTCTCTCTGTCTACACCAATCTCGGTTCTGCCAAGTCTGTATGGTAAAGTGTTACGCATAAAAACTCCTTGAAATAAGGTATTTTCAAAAGTTTTGTGTACACATACAAATCGCTGTCGGACAATGTACGCACTGCTCACACACACACACACACACACACACACACACACATTGTGTATGTCTCTCTCTCGCTGCAAACGTTGACAGGAATTCCCTTATTCAAAGCGATTACGGTGTCACTGTACACAAACTTAAATATGCCTTACAGACCATTGTAATTTTAAAAATTCATTTTTGCATTAATTAAATATATATCGTAAACAATGAAATAATAATATTTCGTCATTAGAAAGTTATATTCAGTGTGGTAATTAGTGATAGAAAGATTAACTATGTATGCACACACACACACACACACACACACAACGATACAGAATTAGATATAGTTATTATTCGCTAACTTAAACCAGGGGTCATTAACCGTGTGTACATCGTCTAAATCGGTGCGTCCTACTTTCTAATTTGACACATGACAATCATTAGCAGCGCTGACAGTAATTAGGATTAATTATGGATTAGAAAGTATTTACTCCAAAAACGGACACACAAGCTTTCCCCACTACCAGAGTACAATATATACGCAAAGAAAATCAGTGGCAATTTCTCATTTGACCGCCTGCGTGTGCTGATACATCGTGAAATCTATCACTGCATTTTTAATAGTTGAAAGACTGTTTGTATTACTGTACGTCTTACGAGTCTTCAGTATACACAACTTCCATCATTAAGGGTGTGTAGACAACACATACTAGTTTGGTAAGTGTACATGAAACATTTTGAATACGTTAATAACTGAGCATAATTTTTATTGTATGTACAGATTTTATTTAAACGTAAAAATTATTTGCATTAAAACATTATCAAGCGCATTATTTATTGAATTTAATACATGTGTGTGTGCGTGTGTGTATGATCAAATTATTATGTCTGTTACAATTTTCTGAAATATATTCTTACCGTATTTTTATATTACACTTCTAATTGAAGATATATATTTGAATTTAATACATGTGTGTGTGCGTGTGTGTATGATCAAATTATTATGTCTGTTACAATTTTCTGAAATATATTCTTACCGTACTTTTATATTACACTTCCAATTGAAGATATATATTTTAGGTATAGCTGAATTTTAGCGTGTGAGCTTCAATATACACAACGTTCGTCATTTTTTAAGGGTGTGTAGACAACGTACGCTAGTTTGGTAAGTGTACATGAAACACTTTGAATACATTGTATGTACAGATTTTATTTAAACGTAAAAAAATTATTCGCGTTAAAAAAACATTATCAAGTGCATTATTTATTGATTTAATACATGACTCGTTCAAATAAGTATGTATGAGTGTGTAATCAAATTACTATGTCTGTTACAAACATTTTGAAATTTATTCTTATCGTGCTTTTTATATTACATTACATAATTTTTATTGTATGTACAGATTTTATTTAAACGTAATTTATATATTACACTTCATAATTTTATTGTATGTACAGATTTTATTTAAACGTAAAAATTATTCGCATTAAAACATTATCAAGTGCATTATTTATTGAATTTAATACATGACTCATTCAAATAAGTGTGTGTGTGTGTGTGTGTGTGTGTGTGTGTGTGTGTGTGTGTGTGTGTGTGTGTGATCAAATTACAATTTCTGAAATATATTCTTAGTGTACTTTTTATATTACACTTCTAATTGAAGATATATTTTAGGTATAGCTGAATTTTAAGCGTGCGAGCCTTCAGTGTGCATACAACGTCTGTCATTTAAGGGTACGTGTGTGGACAACGCTCGCTAGTTTGTTGCAAGTAAGTATACATTATGGAGTGGGTTATACAAATAATAATAAAGTGTGTGTACTATATACATTTATTAAAATACATACACAGCTCCAAGATTATATTAAACAGTTTTTACAATTAAAAAATACATACACAGCTCCAAGATTATATTGTTACAAGTATGAAAATAAATCTAAACTATTATATTGTTACAAGTATGAAAATATATCTAAACTAGTATTTACAATTTAAAAAAAAAACATACACAGTTCCAAGATTATATATTGTTACAAGTATTAAAATATATCTAAACTAGTTTTACAATTAAAATACATACACACACAGCTCCAATATTATAATGTTACAAATATGAAAATATATATATTTAAAACTAGTATTTACAAAATATGTATAAAATAAGACTTAAACACGTCTATGTACTGTGTTGGACAATGGCGTATATTCTACAAGCGAATCATGTAGTATCATACAGTAGGCAGTCGTCTGTGTAGGAAAATTCATTGACGATTCAAATTCTAAACGTACATCAACTGCTGAAGACTTAAGCGCATCGTCTTGTTTGCTACAATCGAATACAAACAGCGGGGCTTTTGATTTGAATAATTCTGGTGTCAGTACTGGGCTGACGTCTAAACGGTGGTAATACGAACTTTGAAAACTGGCGTACATATTGTACAATAATGCAAAACGGTCTTTCCCAATATCCAAGTTTAAATTATCGTAAGGGTAATACTTGTCGTTTAGAAACAGTCTCGCATTGATCACGTTACAATGATCAAATTCATCGGCGTGTGCTGTCAGTACATTCTTTCTTGCTGTCTGAAACGCTAACACAACAAAGCGTGGTTTTTCTAGCTGACTCGAGGTCTTGACAATCCAATTCTGCCTTTTAGTCTGTGGTAAGGCAGGATACTCGTGCAACTCCCAGGTCCTAAAAGGCATAGTTATCGGGTGGTCTTTCTCATTGAGTCGTAACAGTGGTAATCTGTACGCATTAGCTACATGTACATAAGGCATTTTCCAGTAAACTTTATCTAGTTCAAGAACACAATTAGCAGTCGTTTGTCCGCTTGCTAAAAACATAGCATTTATGTCGGTAGATGTGCGTAGGAGTATAAGTTCTTGTTTCACGTTTTTTTTTATATTAGATCTTTCTTATGAGGTATTGAAAACTGTTGTCCAACCTTGTTTTGTTAGATAGAGAAAATTAAGTTTATTTTCGCATACACGTACGCGCGCGCGCGCACACACACACACACACACAAACACACACATACAACACAGCCTACACATGTTAGGTTAAAATGCAGTCCACTTACGTTTCACGTTAGGTTAAATGCAAACACACACACACACACACAACGTAACCTCACACACATGCAACGTCCACACACATTGGGTTGAAAGCAATCCTGTACACGTTAGGTTCATTGCAAATCCAATTAGGTTTGTTACACGTTGTGTCGCACTGACCTGATATTTATAGATGACCTCCATACAAAAACAGATAACAGATTTAAATAATAATTTCATGCTTGCAATATACAACCTATGTACACAAACTTATAAAGCATCAAACTGTATATCCTTTGTTGGGTTGTAATTATTACTAAACAGTAATACATGCTTAGAATGAAAATATTTGCTACCGAAAGGCGAGAGAAGTCTGGGGAGATGCGTATCAAATTGTTTCTTTACGTTTGTATTTTGTCTAAACCATGTTAACTTCACACACACACACACACACACATACACAAGAACAATCGGCTGCTAATTGCGTGTTCTTGAACTGAATAAAGTTTACGTTTACTGGAAAATGTCTTATGTGCTAACTTGAGAAAGACCGTTTTGCATTATTGTACAATATGTACGTCAGTTTTCAGAGTTCGTATTCAGATCTGCAAATTTTTTACTTGTTTATATTTGTACTATGAATATATATATATATATTTTTTCATTATAAATATGTTAACAGTAACCAGCGAGAAACACATGTTTGACACAGTATACTTCAAGCGTTAGCTGTACATATCATGTCTACAGTCATATTTATGAAGAACTGGTGGTTATAGAACGGTGCGTCTGCTTTTATATGATAATAACGGCTTCACGTAATTCTTCCAATATCGAAATGATTTCATTCCTATGACTAGTATGACCACTACTTTGAGAAGCCATTAACATTCTCAATCTATTAACCAACTCGTTAGGATCATCCCAATGCATGTAATCGATTTCAGTGTTCGACTTCATCTCCATATAGCCACTCCCTGTACGCTTTCGTGCACTCGATGCAAACAATTTAGATATTACTAGTCGGTACTTGACGCCACTGTTACTGTTTATTCGCGTATTGTGTTTATATTTTTGTTTGTGTCCGTTGGTTGCTAGTAGTATGGACTTGTATTTCTTCATATCGTCCTTATTGTATTTTTTTCGGTAGTTTCATAAACAAAAGTTCATACAGACCGGGTGTAGCCTCGTAAATTTTTCTTTGACATGAAAGTTGTCGTTATCATCGATTTTCACATTTGAATCACCTATCATAAATTTACCGCCCTCGTATCGAACACCATAAATACGATCTATAATCCGTTTACAGTCAGCCGATTCGCACAAACGCATATATTTGTTTGCTAATGAATCGTCACTGAAATGTGAAGCGTTAGGGTTCCATGCGCTATCATCACTGAAATGAGAAGCGTTATGACTCTGCGTGCCACTTTCGTTTTTCAGTTATTACGTGTTGTGTAGGCTCTTCTTGTTTTATCTGCTGCTTCTCCTCCTCCTCCTCCTCCTCCTCCTCCTCCTCCTCCTCCTCCTCCTCCTCCTCCTCCTCCATCATATCACCACTTAGCTTTCGTGAAATAGCTTCTAACGGTTCCAGAATCGGTCTGTAATTTTTTCTGAACTTCTCGTCGCTTTCTCTGATACCGTGTTGTAATGCATAATATTTTTTTTTCCTTATGTTGTCGCTTATCGTATCTATATCATACGTAAGTCGTTCCTCCTTATTCATTGCCATCGCGTGTTAGCAAGAGGACTGATTACATTACTACAGTGCAACCACATTTATACTTAGCTGGAAACAATTATGAATCGATCAAAGCCGATTCTATATCTACCTTCATTTATTGACGAGTCTTTGTCTACGACTAGAAATCCATAACGATCCTTCCACGCTTCCGTGCAGACGTCTTTGAAAGCATCATATTTCATATCCATGTTAACATGATCGTTGAATGCATGTCGTAAATTTAGATCGTCTTGTTTGAACAATATCAACAAGTTAGCGTTGTCACACACCAATTGTTTCGGTATCTGGCTATATGTCTGACATAGATAGAATGTGTCCACACCGCTATGTCTCCCCATAGCAAAATACTTTCGAATATTGTTTTGTCTTTCACACGATACGTCATCGAATACGATAACAGAGTCGAGACCAGTGATTTCACTCGGTAGTGGGACTTCTTCGTTCTCGCTGTATGCATGATAACCTAAACCTTCATCAGCGAGTGATTTCATCACTGTTTCTAGCATTCTGTATTTTGGTTGAAATAATGATTTTGAAAACACGTATACGTTGCGGAAACGTAGACCGTCGACATCAATCATAATCAAGAAACACAGATATGTTAAAGATCATTTCGTTGGTCTAAGCGTACATTTATTATGTAAATCATCTCTTTTTCAGTCATCTACGTATGTGCATTGAATTATTTGCGCATGCGCATAACAGCTTTTTTAGTACAGTTGCACACACATCGACGCTTGCACTATATATATAACCGGTAGACTTCGCAACAGCGTCTTACTTACCACTCGTTCATGTTGCTGAACACTGCTGCGCTACAAATTGTATGTTACAAATTGATATTCTAATTTACTTTGTGTGATATAAAGCGTTTAAGATACACTAACATAATACCAGCGTTATAACAGTTTCTTTGTTTTTCAGTATTCACTCTCTCGTCTGAATATCATCATCATGTCCGACCTTCAGCAGAATCCGGAACAACAACATCAGCAGGAACAGGAACATCCTCAACAAGGTAAAAAAAATTTTTAAATACCAATTGCCTCTCTCTATAATTATGTAGCAAACCAAACTTGTTTGATATGAATTAACATATGATCCAACTCTGTCTAACAAGTACAAGATAGTCTCTTGACGTTGTTTAGAAATTGATATGGCGGAGAAAATGTTTTATGTTCTGACATAGGTTTGTCACCTTCTCCCCAATGTATTGTCTCTTGACATCGTTTAGAAATTGACATGACGGAGAAAATTTTTCATGTTCCACCATAGGTATGTCACCTTCTCTCCAATGACCTAATTCAATTCCACAACAAAAGCATTTAACTCTATCGTCTATTAATGACATACTATGTCCACAAACATCATAATTTAGCGGATAGTAGTAAAACCCAGCAAACGCTAACTCGTCGGGGCTGACAAACGTCACTTCCCAATACTTGAACGATTTTCTTCTTTCACTTTCAATGCTAAAATCAGGAGTCGCTGCCATCTTTACAGTTTGCAATAAACTAACGTATTACTAACGTGTACTATCTATTTATTTACCACAAACATGAATTTGTGTGTGTGTGTGTGTGTGTGTGTGTGTGTGTGTGTGTGTGTGTGTGTGTGTGTGTGTGTGTGTGTGTGTGTGTGTGTGTGTTATTCATCATTCCTATTAGCTAATACATGTGTTTCTATTGTTTCAGTTATGACACGATTTTATATCGTACGAAACACTAGTATTAGAGGATCCCTCACAACATTTAATTACCTGCCCGTGTACACGGACACAGGAGATCAAGTTATATTACCGATAATGACTGAGGTGCGACCTTTATTGTGCAAGGATATTCTGGCAGAACAAGCACGTTTACGCAGTATCAAATGGCATATTGCGTGCAGGATACGTTTCACTAAAACTGTGTTAGATGGTGACAGCGGCGAAGAAAAAGAGATAACCTAAGACGCCGTCTTCCACGGACGTTGTCGTACGTTGCTCACGGACGACAACGACGAGTTGAACTGTCTACTAGACGAATCATACGATAAAATCATGAATAGCATATCCAATTTTACCCGTGACGGGAGCGGATGGTCGGTGGATGCTGTACTGAAGCTGGAACTGGTTGTTGGACGGTACCGGCCTCTAGCAACGTCCTCCTACCTTCCAACCCCGCGAAAACTTGCAGTCACCAGGGCAGTAGTCAACATCAAGAACTCCCAAGATGAAATGTGTTTTCTATGGTCTGTTCTAGCCCACATACACCCTCAACAAAAGCATAAAGAATTTGTTTCAAAATACACCTCATTCATAAACACAATAAATATGTCCGGTATCGAGTACCCTGTTTCTATAAACTCACTTTCTAAATTTGAAGCACAGAATCCCAACATTTCTATAAACGTTTTCGGCTATGAGATAGAAGACAATATCAGAAACGAATCAAAAAATGAGGTTTATCCGTTAAGAATTACCCCCAATAAGGACAGATTACATCATGTTAATCTTTTACTTCTGTCCGATACAAATAGCCGAAAACATTACTGTCTTATCAGTAACATGAGTAGATTGTTATCATCCCTTACAAAACACGATCATAAATCATTTTACTGCGACTACTGCCTGCATCGTTTCTCCACAGAACATGGTCTGTCCGATCATCTCCCCTACTGTACACCTTATGGTGAACAGAAAACCAAAATGCCCACAGAGGAGGAGAAGTTTATGTCATTTAAAAATTACGCACACTGCCTTAAAGTACCCTTTACCGTCTACGCCGACTTCGAGTCCCTTATCACCCCAATTCAATCGTGTTCACCTGGTAACAACGTCCCGACGACAGTGAAAGAGTTAGGTGAATTCTACTCAGTTGATAGCAACGGTGCCCGTCAGAAAATAACTTCTCCTCCTGTATCGTCCACATCATATGAAGCGATGCATATTCCGTCAGGTTTCTCCTATGCTATCGTCGATCACACGCACAGCCTCTGGAGAGAGGCTAAAGTTTATCGGGGTGAAAACGTCGTAGACACTTTCTTCTCGTGGTTGATGAAAGACGCCGAGGATATGATGAAGGTAGTACGACATAACGTACAATTAATTATGTCCGATGATGACATTGTTGCGTTCACTAACGCCACCGTTTGTCATTTGTGTGAGCGCCCTTTGATAGACGATGACAAGGTACGCAATCATTGTCATCTTACGGGGAAATTCTTGGGAGCAGCCCACAATAGCTGTAATCTGAGCTACAAGATGCCTCGTCATATCCCCGTCTTCTTTCACAACCTTCGTGGCTACGACTGTCACCATTTAATGCAGGGTTTAGGAAAATATAAGGACCAACACGTATCCTGCATTGCAACATCTAGTGAGCGTTACGTGTCGTTCTCCTTGGGTCCCTTGCGTTTCGTAGACTCTTTTCAATTTCTTAATCGCTCTCTGGACACACTCGTTACCAATCTGTCCACGTCCGGGAGCCAATTTCCTTTGCTTAGAGAGGAAATGCTTAGACGGGGTTTCGATGAACAGACCAATCTGCTCGTACACAAGGGGGTATACCCTTACGAGTACGTTGACAGCATTGATCGGTTCAACGAAACAAGTCTACCCGCTCGTGAACACTTTGATAACCGGTTGATGGATCGTCTATTTCGGACGCAGATTACGAGCACGCACAAAACGTGTGGAGTGCATTCAATCTGCGTACGTTTGGAGATTACCATGATTTGTATTTGTCGACGGACGTAATGCTGCTGGCCGATGTCTTTGAAAGTTTTCGAGACATGGCCTTACACGATTACTGCTTGGACCCATGTCATTTTTACTCGCTTCCCGGACTCGCTTGGAACGCGATGCTAAAAATGACAGTTGTCGAATTAGAGCTGTTGACAGAAATAAATCTACATCTGTTCGTCGAGTCTGGGGTCCGCGGAGGCTGCGCGATGATATCCAACCGTCATGCAGTCGCTAACAATCCTTTGATTCCAGATCAGTACGATGTTTCGAAACCGACCTCCTTCATTCTGTATACGGACTGTAACAATTTATACGTTGCAGCCATGTCGCAACCACTCCCTTACGCAGACTTCCGATGGCTCGATCGTAACGAAATCGAGTCCTTGGACGTACGTAATGTGAGTGATGATTCCGACATCGGGTACATCCTCGAAGTCGACCTACACTATCCTAATACCTTACACGACCTGCATTCCGACTACCCACTTGCACCTGTGCGCCAGCGCATAACACCCGATATCCTTTCTCCCTTTTCCAAACGGTTACACGAGAGTATATACAGATCATCGTATAACGAATCAGGGTCATCCGTAGAGAAGTTGTTAACAACTTTGGAGGACAAACAAAATTACGTTCTCCATTATCGAAATTTGAAATTGTATTTAAGTCTTGGTTTAGAGCTGAAAGCGACTCATAGGGTGTTGTGTTTTAAGCAAAGCGCTTGATTGAAACCGTTTATCGATTTCAACACCCGCAAGAGGCAAGCAGCCGTCAACAGCTTTGAAAAAGACCTTTTCAAACTGATGAACAACGCCGTATACGGTAAGTCGCTGGAGAACGTACGGAAACATATAGACTTTGAACTAGTCTCGGATGAACGACGGCTTCAAAAACTAGTTTCCACACCTAGGCTGAAACGTATGATTCGTTATACGAACGATTTGGTGGGGCTCTCACTCCGTAAAAAATCCATTGTTCTTTCTCGTCCCGTGTATGTCGGCTTCACGGTGCTTGACGTTAGCAAAACAATAATGTACGACTTTCATTATCGTTATGCTGTCGCCAAGTACGGTCGCAACGTTAAATTGTTGACAGATACAGACAGTCTGATGTATAATATTCAAACATCAGACTTGTATGCAGATATGAAGAAGGACTTGCACGTTTTTGATACCTCGGATTACCCTACGTCTCATCCTTGTTATAGCCTTAAGAACAAAAAGGTTGTCGGACTGTTCAAGGATGAAACGTGTGGTCGTCCTATTAGAGAATTCGTAGGTCTCAGAGCGAAATGTTATTCGTTCCTTGTGGCCCACGAAGATCCTACCAAAGAGTGTCAAAAACGTGTGTGTAAAGGTGTGCCTCGAATTGCGATTAAGAGGAGTCTACGACACGATATGTATCGCAAGTGTCTCACTGATCATTGTCAGTTTTCTACCAGTGCGCTTTGTTTACGTAGCGATCATCATACGCTGTACACGATGCGTGTAAATAAGCAAGCGTTGTCACCGTATGATGAATAAGCGCTATATACTAGACAATGGTCGTGATACACTTGCATACGGTCATTATCGAATACGTCGCATCAACATGGAGAACGATGATGACGACACCTCCCCACCTGCTAAAAAAATTCGTCTCCATGTATAGTACCCCCTCCAACACTTGTTTCTTTCGTCAGTTGATGTCTCTCGGTGCTTCAGTCCAGACGTCTGTAAACGTAAGTTCGCATATTAATATCGCAACGATATTTGTATGTTTAAACATAATATATATATATATATAGAGTTTGTAATGTGTGGTTTCTTTGTCTTACAGTATTATGGATAACACTGCAGTTATAATTGACTTCCAGTGCTTTTTCAATGACAACGGAAAATATATTGTGAAGGAACTGTCAATCATGGACGTTCTGAGATTTGCTGGTAGACATTGGATTTTCACTCCGCCTGCTACATCCGTTACGAATCCAAAATACGCTAGGACAAACCACTGGTTAACGTCAAATTATCATAGACTTAGATGGAGCGAAGGAGAGACACCGTACGACAATCTTGTTTCATTGTTAACATCACATACACGTATATATAAATATGTGTTTGTGAAGGGTTTTGAGAAAAAACGTTTTTCAGGCATATCAAACCCAAAGAACTACATTTAGTGTATCGAGGGACGAGGAATCAAACAACGCAGGTGGAGATTGTGTCCTAACGTCGTAAGTAGCAATCGTGTTAACAAACAATTTATTGATGTATGTGTGTATGTGTGTGTGTGTGTGTGTGTGTGTGTGTGTGTGTGTGTGTGTGTGTGTGTGTGTGTGTGTGTGTGTGTGTGTGTGTGTAGTTTCAATTCTCTGTACTTAACACTTTAATAATTGAATTTGTATGTACATGATAAATGTATCATTGATTCTATTTAGTTTTTTTTTTTTACAAAGTTTCGTTGAATAATATTTGGTTCGATTAGAAATTATTTGAAAGTACATTAACTTTATGTGATAAATGTATCATTGATTCTAAGCAGTATTTACAAAGTTCCAGTGAATAATATTTGGTTTGATTAGAAATTATTTGAAAGTACATTAACTTATGAAAAATGACACATACTTGAAAAAGTTTACTTACTTAACGCATTTGATTCTTTCTTTCCACTGACTGTGTGTGTGTGCATGTGATAATTGAATATTTATCGTATCCGTGATTCTAATATCGACTGTATTGTTATGTTACAGATAAACTTCCTTGTGAACTGTATCTACAGCCGTGAAATTATTATTTAAAAATCTTACAATGTCAAAATTATTATTATTAATATTGTATTTATTTTATATAACAATGTTTGTTTGTGATATATATATTTAATCAATGTAAAATGTATTTTGAATAATTGTATTATAACGGTTTGTAAACTATATTTTAAGTTTGTGTACAGAGCTGTAAATATATATTTAATCATTTAAAACAATATTATTATTATTAATATTGTATTTATTTTATATATAACAATGATTGTTTGTGATATATATATTTAATCAATGTAAAATGTATTTTTGAATAATTGTATTACAGCGGTTTGTAAACTATATTTAAGTTTGTGTACAGTGTTGTAAATATATATTTAATCATTTAAAACAATATTATTAATATTGTATTTATTTTATATAACAATGTTTGTTTGTGATATATATATTTAATCAATGTAAAATGTATTTTTGAATAATTGTATTACAACGGTTTGTAAACTACATTTTAAGTTTGTATACAGTGGTGTAAATATATATTTAATCATTTAAAACAAATTATGGTTTATTTTAATTTATTTCGTTATAAACCTCTGAACATGCATGCAATTATTTGTATAGTAATCAGAAATGTGAGAGAGAGAGAGAGAGAGAGAGAGAGAGAGAGAGAGAGAGAGAGAGAGAGAGAGAGAGAGAGAGAGAGAGAGAGAGAGACAATTTAATAGTTTGAATTTCCTACCACAACGGTAAACTATATTTTAAGTTGCAGGTTGTATCTTGCAATCATGAAAATTATTATTTAAACTGATAATTGTTTTATTAAAATCTTACAATGACGAAATATTATTATTTCATTGTTTACGATATATATTTAATTAATGCAAAAATGAATTTTTAAAATTACAATGGTCTGTAAGGCATATTTAAGTTTGTGTACAGTGACACCGTAATCGCTTTGAATAAGGGAATTCCTGTCAACGTTTGCAGCGAGAGAGAGACATACACAATGTGTGTGTGTGTGTGAGCAGTGCGTACATTGTCCGACAGCGATTTGTATGTGTACACAAAACTTTTGAAAATACCTTATTTCAAGGAGTTTTTATGCGTAACACTTTACCATACAGACTTGGCAGAACCGAGATTGGTGTAGAGAGAGAGAGGAGAGAGAGAGAGAGAGAGAGGCCCGTTACATAAACACACACACAGTGAGAGATGCAACAGTAATCTACTAAAATGTATGTGTGCGAGAGAGAGAGAGAGAGAGAGAGAGAGAGAGATAGTTTTACTTACATTCAAATGTGTGAGAGAGAGAGAGTTTATATCGTGATGGATAACTGTGTCTAGAGAGAGAAAGAGAGAGAGTGAGACCCGTTACATAAACATGCAGAGAGAGAGAGAGAGAGAGAGGGAGGGAGAGAGATAGTTATTTACATTCAAAGAGAGAATTGACCCACCACCCGCCCCTGATATACAAATCAGCTTTATTAAAAATAAAAAAAAAGCATGCACGACAAACATACTCTCTCGAGTCTCAGATTCTGACGGACAAATATCCATTTTCACTTGATAGATAGGTGTACCATTTATACATATTTTGTAAATACTAGTTTAAATATATATATTTTTTCATATTTGTAACATTATAATTGTGTAACACTTTACCGCACATTGGAAGAACGAGATTGGTGTAGAGAGAGAGAGAGAGAGAGAGACCCGTTACATAAACATGCTGAGAGAGAGAGAGAGAGAGAGAGAGAGAGAGAGAGAGAGGGAGAGAGATAGTTATTTACATTCAAAGAGAGAATTGACCCACCACCCGCCCCTGATATGCAAATCAGCTTTATTAAAAATAAAAAATTATATTCGTGGATGCGAGTGGTTCATTGAACCCCACCCCACACCCACCCCCCTCCTATATTTTTCCGTATTTGTAACATTATAATTGCGTAACACTTTACCGCACATCAGAAGAACGAGATTGGTGTAGAGAGAGAGTGAGACCCGTTACATAAACATGCAGAGAGAGAGAGAGAGAGAGAGAGGGAGGGAGAGAGATAGTTATTTACATTCAAAGAGAGAATTGACCCACCACCCACCCCTGATATGCAAATCAGCTTTATTAAAAATAAAAAAAATTATATTCACAGATGCGTGTGGTCCATTGAACCCCACCCCACCCACCACCCACTCCTGATATGCAATCAGCTTTATTAAAAAATAAAAAATTATATTCGCGGATGCGAGTGGTCCATTGAACCCCACCCCACCCCCCACCAACCCCTTGATATGCAAATCAATTTAATAAAAAAATAAAAAAATCACATTAAAAAAATAAAAAATTTTATTCGCGGAAATTCGCGGATACTGCGGGTCCAGCGGTGGTGGGGAGAGCGTGGGAAAAAATCTTTACCGCGGGAACGGCGGCATCTCTTTGATCTAGGCTCGCGAAAGGCGGCATATATTTGAACTTGGCGCGCGAAAGGCGGCATGAAATTTTATTGGTGGAAATTCGCGGATGCTGCAGGTCCAGCGGTGGTGGTGGGGGAATAACGGTACTTTGGTTAGAACCGGCATTTTCCCCCTACTGGCGACGATGTCTTGGATTTTCATCGGTCGATGTTCTTCCCGCTTTGAAACGAGTAAACCAGTCATAGCACTGCGTTCGGCTCATCCAATCATCCCCATATACTTGTTGAAGCATTTTGAACGTTTCTGTAAACGTTTTACTAAGTTTAAAGCAAAATGTTATGCAAAGACAAGCTCTATCATTTTCACTACGGAAAAAATTCGCCGAGCGGTTAGATCACGTATTAATTTCAGCTGGTGTAGCGAGAATCACAACAATGGTAGAAAGAAGAATATTGGATGATGTTTCCGAAAGTTGCTGTTAGTCAGCGCCACTTGTCGGAGTATATAGCATATACCGCCGGTGTATTGTGAAAGTTCGGTCTTTTTTTGAAAACACGTCGTACAATGAAATTTTTGTGCAGACAACTAGGTGGCTGTTAAACGAAAGCGTGGGGAATATTTGGATATTGATGTCTTGAGCCCTTTTGGAGGGCTTTCGGGGCATCAGCTAAGAGGCGTTCAAGTCTAGGCGTCGGTCTAGCCGAACACCCATGATTCGATCCACTGGGTTCGCATGCGGAACTTTGACTTGGGCGTTACAGCAGATCGCTTCCTACCAGTGGCGAAGCTAATGTGTAAGTACTGGGTAGGCTGATAAAATATAAATATGCTTCCTTACCTTATATTTTTTTATACAATAGGTCCAAACGTCGATTCTTCTTTGTTGTGAAAATATCAATTACACGTTCCTTGAACTCTGACCCATAGAAAGTTCTTTAACTAAACTTTTTTCAATGGCGATTGTACTGACAGAACTTGATCGTTCATTTGTCATTGAATTTCGGAGGCAATTTTTTATCCTTTTTAATGTGCTCATACTTCTTTCAGAGGAAGCTGTAGTAACCAACTTGATAAGTCGTGTCACTTCTTTATAGATGGTTTGAAGACCATTACTAGTTATGAATTTCAGAAGGTCTACAGGGGGTAAATGTTTTTCTTCATCTACATAAATCCTCTTTTTGATTTACTGAAAAATGTATGGAAAGCTGCAAGATTATAAACGAAAAGTCTAACTTGTTTGATTGATTTTGAACAATATAGTAACACGAGATTCAATTTATGAGCGTAACAATGTAAAAATGTAGCTCGTGGACAGGCCTGTTTCACAAACTGTTGGACGCCCCCTCGATCTCCTGGCGTTACAGAGGCCCCATCATAGGTTTGACTAACTATTTTGTCAGTAATTTCCCGAGCATTAAGTTCATGGATTCTGATAACTCTACAGCTGTTTTGTCTTTTGAAACATCATAGAAACCAATAAACCTTTCTTTAGGCCCATCTTGCGTACAGAATCTAAGAATGATGCTCATTTGAGTTTTACAAGAAACGTCAAGGGTTTCGTCTGGTTGCACGCTAACAAACTCGCAGGAATGTAATTCTTCTTTAATGCGTTCATTAATTACGTCAGTTACTGATTCAATCAGCTCATTTTGAATTGTAGCCTACTTGATGTACCTTTAAAACTGAAAGTGCACTGCAAGTGATCACGTAAAAACTGTTCTTGTCTGGAGAGAAGTTCCAATAATTCAAGATAATTACCTTTGCTGTCGGAAATTTCATCTTCAAAATGCCCTCTAAAAGCAAGCTCTTGTTTACCTAAGGAGCACACAACATCGATAAGTCTCTCTATTACAAATCTATTTTGCTTCACAATTTCATTGTGTTTCATGGCTTGAAGCTTAGCGCCTTCAGAAATGGAATGTTCAATTCTTCCACGACCTAACAATAAAAATGCCTTTTCATTCTGAAGATGCCTTCTTGAACATTGATGTTTTTCAGCCTTTCTGTCAAAATTTTTTTGTTACACAGACACCATAAGAAGCTGATGACCATTCTTTTTCGCCCTCACTCAGAATACAGGTATAACAGTATAATTTATTTTTCTCAGAGCATCCTGTTAGCCAAGGATATTTTTTGTACCAAGAGAATTTAAACTTTCCATTTTGTCTGCTATCCGGTATTTTAATATCTAAATGTGCTGTCAATCTCCTATCTTTGTAGGCACACTTTGTTTCATAACTCCAACTTGAAAACGGTTTCTCGTTTAATTCACTAAATAATGACGTTAATCTTCTCTCAATATCACCCATTGTACACAAAAATATCTAACACTAACACACAAGTAAAAACATAAAACGAACGTAAATTAATTAAATTAAACGTAAATGAATTGGTAGAGTGAATAATTAATTGCACTAAGTACGGAAGATATACCCGTTCACGCTCACTGCCCGAGACGGAGACTAGCCCAGTGTAAAATGTCTAGCTATCATTATTAACTAGCCTCCAGCAGAGACAGAGGCTATAATGGAAGAGTCATCAGCGAAGAGTGACAACGTGACTCCGGGATACACTGGCAGATCGCTCATGTACATGTAGTACAGAACGGGCCGATTACAGGTCCTAGAGGTACGTCTGCGGTGATGGGGCGAACCTATATCATGCGCCGTCGACGTTCACCCTTAGGGTTCTGTCGGTTAAGTACGACTGTATGATGATAGACGATAGTACTGGTGTGTGGTTTAGTTTGAAAAGCAGGTCTTCATAAACCGACTTTGTCGAACGGCTTTGCTCATACCCAACAGGACAGCGCCTGTGGACTCTTGGCTGTCGTAGCTACTGTTGGTGACGTCTGTTAGCTGGGCAACGACACTCACTATCTGGAGAGTTTCCTTGCGGAAACCACACCTTCCCTTCCCAGATGGTGTATCTACCAGCGGCCGCATACGGGCAAACAGGAATCGCTTGAATACCTTCGAGATTACTGGCAAGAACGGTATAGGATGACAGCTTTCTGGAGGCGATGGCGGACGGTAGGCTTCTTGGGTTTCGGAACCACAATGATGTTCGCGGTCTGTCACGGGCGAATAAAGCAGCTCAGTCGCGTCATGTTTGTTGCTTTAGCCTTACAGGAATCAAAACTACCTACTTTATGTTCTACTTGAAGCTTCTTGTTTAAAAATAAACGTATGATCAACTTCGCAATTCCCGTAGCCCAAGAAAATTTCGGGAGGGCCCTGGTACCCTGTGGCGCCGCCCATGCCTGTTCGCCAAACAAGGTTTCTTCTGACCTCGAATTGACTGCGAGGAAACTAATAAGCGTGTATCGCGAACTAAGTAGCATAAAACTATATTGAACGAAATTGTTTTACTTCCATGTTCCTTAAGGAAATGGAAGTATGGTGATGGCAAAAAAAATCGTGTTCGAGATTATTGCAGATTCTGATTGTACTACACTCAAAACATGAAAAAAGTCGTTTTTCGAAAAGTGTCTGTGTGTCTGTCTGTGTGTCTGTCTGTCTATCTGTGTGTCTGTAGATTTTGTTTCTATGGCAAACGATAACAGCCGCAAATTCAAACAGAATCAAATAATGTTTCGCATACAGCCCTGAATTGTAGAGTTCTCAAGACCTGTTGTTTTTGGTGAAGATCGGTTAAGGGAAAGGGGTAGTTTACCTGCAACGTTTTATATTTTAACAAGGGTATTTTCTATGGCAAACTATAACAGCCGCAAATTCAAACAGAATCAAATAATGTTTCGCATACAGCCCTGAATTATGGAGTTCTCAAGACCTATTGTTTTTTATGAAGATCGGTTAAGGGAAAGAAGGGGTAGTTTACCTGCAACGTTTTATGTTTTAACAAGGGTATTTTCTATGGCAAACGATAACAGCCGCAAATTTAAACAGAATCAAATAATGTTTTGCATACAGCCCTGATTTGTAGAGTACTCAAGACCTACTGTTTTTAGTGAAGATCGGTTAAGGGGAAGGGGTAGTTTACCTGCAACGTTTTTTTATCAAGGGTAATTTTCTATGGCAAACGATAAAAGCCGCAAATTCAAACAGAATCAAATAATTGTTTTCATACGTCCCTGAATTGTAGAGATCTCAAGGACTTTTGATTTTGGTGAAGATCGGTTAAGGGGAAGGGGTAGTTTACCTGCAACCTTTTACGTTTTAACAACAGTAAAGTACTTGAAAAAAATTCATTTAAACTTTTTCAAACAATGGTAATTGTTAAAAATAAAATAATTTTGTTGCCAGGCAATAAAATTATAATTTTTTCATTTTAGTGTAAATCATGTATGAGTGAAAATATATCGTTCGTGGCAGGCAAGCATATCTCAATTATGTAATGTTTACGTTTCCATTTTATTATTTATAGATAAAATGACTCGAAAAACATATTAAACGACTACCCCATAATAACAAAAAAAAAAACATAAATAGTGTTAGCTTTGTTCTTCTTGTAAATGAGTATAAAAATAATTATATAAGGAAGAATTATAATAACTAAAACAATAAACCATGAATAAAAAATTATTCTAATAATTATTTTTAGTCACAGTCCAGTCTAGTCCTTTATTATGTCTGTTTGTAAAGTTATTTACTATGTTTGTTTACAAAGCTAATCCCTGTTTTTAATTTATTCATGCATCTGTAAAATACTTATTTTTTATTCATGGTTTATTGTTTTAGTTATTATAATTCTTCCTTATATAATTATTTTTAGTTGTTCTCATTTGATTACTCATTCTTTATTGCACTCCTCATTCAGTTACATAATATTTATCTATTTGCTAGTTTTACTATAAATTTTGATGATTAAATTGAGTTTCCTTTCTTGTATTATCTCGTGATGCTACAATAGTGAAAATAGTTTGAGGGTGGGGGATATTTTTTAAGAAATTGTCGAACCGAATTCAAGTAAATGATTTTAAATATAAATCTTAGAACATGGAAGTGATGTATGGTTCTCCATACCGATATTTTAATGGTAATTTGTTTTCATCGTTTTTTATGGAATGTTACGTTATTTGTTTCTTTTTAATTGTATTATCCGTGTTCTTTTCATATATCAGTAAAAATAAACCTTATTTTTTACGTGACTTGTAGTAAATATGGCATGAAGTGTTTGCATCTGTAAAACAGACGTTTCTCCAAAATTTTACTGTACATTACGCTTACTAAATTATCCTTTGTTTCAAACGACAAGGACATTTAAATTTCAAACCAAATGTACTTCAGATTGTCCACGGTTTCCGTAGTTGCGGTAATTGCCGAGAACGTAATTCATGTGGATAATCGAGTGCTTAATGTAGCCTTACCAACTCTGTAAAAGGCAAACAAGTTCTTGTTTCCATTAAAATTCCGTCATTTTACTATTGTACAGACATGGTTTTTAATTTCTACTATCTTTGATTGCAAAAACTGACCCCACTCTGACTTTGGAGTAATTAAAGTAGCATTGCGAGTTATAAATCTACCGTAAATTATCGATCACAGCTACAAGCTCGCTCCACTAGGCTACCTATTACTAAGATAAGTGAGATTCAATATTGTATCTTTCATTGCCTGTTTTACTCGGAAGAAGTTAACTCTGAAACTAAACGTAAGCAGTGCCATATGCTACTTCGTTTTTATTTACTTTTTCTCATTCTGTATTTTGAAATTGAAACTGTTTCCAAATCTTATTGTCTCAACTAATAATCTCTACTTCTAGCGATTCGTATATACGACTTGATCACTGTTTGTTTGATTTGTTCTATTGCAAATGATTTGTTGAATTAGCAAGGAAAGGAAACTTAATATAATTTCGATAATTTGATAACGTTCATTAACAGAGTAAACTTGAAATAAAGGAAAGGCTTTAGGGAGAAAGATGATAATATTATTTCTGTCCGCTTCAATAGTGTCACTGGTCATGTCAAATCCGCTTTTCGAGAACGCAACTGATGGCAAAATCTGGGCACTATTGGTCGCAGGATCGACTGGATATGAAAACTATCGGCACCAGGTAAATTTTCAATTAATTTTAAATCAAGTGTTACTTTATAAAAAAAAGTCAAATGGCCCAAATGCTGTAATTCTTTCTGAAGTAGAACAAATTTTGGACTGAGCTTCATTTGCGCTTAACGAATTCTAACCAGAATTCCCTTTAGCTTTTATAGGTGTTCCTTAAGTGCTCTGCCAATTATAATAACATCGTCCAAGTATACAAAGCAGTCTTGTCTTGCATGAAGACGTCTGAGGATCAGACTATTGTTTTTTTTTTTTTTTTAAAGTGGCTGGCGCATCGCTGAATCTTAACAGTATAACTTTAAACTGAAAGAAGCTACTTTGGAGTCCAGAACGTCGTGTTTTCCTGTAAAAAAAAAGAACAAAAATAGTGAGTTCCGGACATGTCAACCCTGTCGGGGATGCTACGAGTAGTCAATTTTGTTATGACGTTCGGCATTCAATAATCTTCACAATAACTTATTCACTACCCGTATTTGCTATAAACACTTGTAGCTAGCTCAATAACTCCGTCTATCAACATATCCCATACCAACCATGACAATTTCTCCTACTTAGTGAATGTCACCTTCGAAGGAGTTAGCTGATTCAAGTTGATGAGGTGTCAGGAAAAAACGTCTTCCAGCTGACTAACTGTGAACTGCGAATTCTTTTACTCAGTTGTTTTTAATTAAATTACTGAAGCTCATGCCTGGTAGTAAAATAGCTAGTGATTGTTTATTAAAACAAAAAAAAATACTTCAGGATACAGTAACCCAAGAAAAACAGCCGGCTGAAAAAGTTTTCAACAGCTTTTTACATCTAGCGTAAAGTGAGCAAAAAGTCTGAAGGTTGACTTTCGTGAAAGCAAGAACTGCTTTTGGGATCAGACGAAAATGATTGGTCCTGATGTGATTATTAACGATCCTCAAAATTATACAAGATTTCACGATCCCCTTAATACTTATTACCAATAGTTTGTAAATAAAAAATAATACAAACTTTTAATTGTTGGTATTGTTAATAAAATTACCGTTTCTAGACAGCAAAAATTAAAAGAAATTGTTTATTTAATTCAAATCGAAATTGAGATCAGATGCATTTTACTGGCATATCTGCATGTAAAGCCTTCCCATGACATTTGTTCTTTACGAAATTCTTGAGGTAAATGGAATTTTAACATGTTTGTCACAACTGAATCACAAGCAAATACACACACATGGGGGACGTGAGTATTATATGCCTATGTGTAAAAGACTGCGAATTTGGGGACAATACAAGGTGCGCGCTTGCATTGCCCTCATGTTCGCCTTCCCACACTCATACGCATGTAACGTGGGGTACACACACACACACCCACACACACACACACACACATTGCTCTGTTGTTTTAGTTGTGGAAAACATAATAGTAAACATTTCCACTTATATAAATCCACAGTGGACAAATAAAGCTAGTAATTAATTTACTGAAGAGACACCAAAGGTTAAACGATAGTTCCGAGATCACAATATTAAGTGTTGCATAAATAACAATTGTATTAAGTCACTTATGAATGATATCTTACATTCACAATTTCAGTAAACGTTTTAATAAATTACAAATTTGTCTTTTTGTATTTGAATTATTGTGATATATTATGCAACTTCAAATTAGCATATATTGAAAACTGTTTAATATTATGTGCATATGTAATTCATATGTAGTTAACAATCCAAATGGTGTCTATAGTACAATGAATCTGTGTGCCTACAATTTAAGTTCATTTTTTTGTAATGTTTGAAACACGTCTGTTTCATAATTCTTCTTATTGTATATGGAAAGTAAGATAAAGATGTAGATTGGGATATATAAATTTGGTCCATATATTCGTAATCAGGTTTTACTAAAAATAAGAATTTTAAGGTCCTGATATTTATATTCCAAACAATTATTGATTAGCTATAGTTCTATATTTTTCATAAATTCTTATATAGCAAAAAAAATATATAAACAATATATTATGAAAGTCAAATGTTCTAATTTATGTGTTAGACAGACTTGTTATTGTGATAGTAAGGGTTTGGGATAAATCTGTCATTTGCAAGAATCCCAGATATAAGAAGATGCTTTTCTTGTATTTCCTTTTATTTTCCTGAGCAGTTTATTGGTAATTTTGTGATCACCACAGAAATACAATTAATTACTGGTACTGAATTTATTAATATGAAGCCAAAAATTAAAATAAATAACTTAAGATGGAAACTACTTTTACAGACAGGACAAGAATGCATGTGAATCAGACAAGTCGCATTCTCAGAAACATCATCAGACTATATATTACTGAATGTCCAAGTTCTGCTAATTATAATAGCTAATTTGGACAAACTTCCCAAACTGTACACTAATGTGTTAAGGATTGGCACCTAAGGTAAATATTAAAATTGTACACCTAAGGTAAACATTAAAATTGTGAAGATGAGGAGAAGCAGCAGATAGAAAATCAAGTAAAACTGCCAACTCTTTACACTCTGCCACTGAGGTTTAATGAAAGCTGAGAGTCTTGGATGAGGTGCAGATTATAAGACAAGGGTGAACCAGACTGACATCTGGGTGGGCCAGATTGCAAAGATGTTTGTATGGATACAACTTCATAAATGTAACTAAAACTACACCACATGTTTCTACAACAAGAATAGGTACTTGGATTCCGTTGTCCATGTCCATTAATTAACTAATAATACAACTAAATCACTACCGACTTGGAACACAAAGTTTTTTATGGGTAAAAACGTAAAAGTTTTACCTTATAGCCTGAACCAGTTTTTGCTTATTAATATATGGAAGCATTTAATAAGCAAAAACTGGTTCAGGCTATAAGGTAAAACTTTTACCTTTTTACCTATAAAAAACTTTGTGTTCCAAGTTGGTAGTGATTTAATTGTATTAAGAATAGGTAACATCCACATTATAACTACTTACAGTATGTTTACTCTAGTGTGTTATTTACTTGCATTTATCTTTAGTTTTGCCCTCTTCTAGTTTGAAGTATTAAAGTCAGCAGTGAAAGTGTTATAGTAGTAAAACTGTGCAATGTTAATCCACATCAAAACACTCACTATAAACTATATAATATTTAAACTTATGCTCTATATACAGTTTTATTAAATCATGTTGAGTTTTTCCTATTATTATGACTGCCAAAAGTATTATTTACTCTATGAGTCAATTCAGGTTTTAGCCAGTTACTTTTCAGATGCTAATATTGCAAGACAGGCTGTTCACTGTTCATTATACATTGAGTTCCTTAACTAGGTTTGTTTTAGGTTTTGACCTTTTTAAAGATCAAATATGACCTCTCATAAGATGAAGTTTATGTACTACATACATATGTGTGTGTACATATATATATATTATAACGATTCATATTGTCGTCCTATCTGAGCGTTATATGAAAGTGTCAAACGGAGCGAGTATAGCGACGTAAGCAAGAGAGAGAGCGTATAATCGCAGCCATCTCTGTCTAACCTCGTCACTGCTACAACAAATGCCGATACAGACAGGAAACTTTACTCAATTGAATTTATGTGTTAAAACTGCAATATCTTTAAAACCAATAAATATACAGCAATTCTGAAAACAGCATAGTGTTCAGCAATTAAAGCTCTGTAAGTAGCCAAAATATCAACCAATATAATTAACATTTACAGAAGATATACAGAAGAAGAACGCCAAGCGAAATAACTCGAGAATTAGGCTAGGTACGAATTAGGTGTTTTCACACACCTGAGCAAAGATTCAAAGACCTAAGCAACAATATTCTGTGGTCAGATCTTTGAAAACACGTTTGCAAATACCTGTAATCAAACGATTTGCAAACAAAGGAAGTACGATTTTAGCCAGTAATTCTGTGCCGTCTCAGACCTGTCAAGGGGCGTTTAGTCGACCTGTCCAATATTGTTTGAAATGGAAAACGCATGATTTATTTGGAACAACCAATCAGAATGCTGTATTCAGAAGAGACGCCAACTCAGACTTGGGGAAGCAGCACTCTTCGTTCGGATTTTCAATGCGCTAGACGTATGTAAATTACGTGCTTAATTTCACAAACACGCCAAGTTTCATTTAAGTAAAAAGTTCGAGAAGTAGTCCGCAGTTGCAGAGGAACTAGTACAGTTCGACAACAACTCTCGCTGTGTAACACCACATTAATTAATTAATTAATAATCAATTGTGAAGTGACTGGTGTAACAGAGGGCTACAGCATCTGTAATTGCCCAGATCATCGTTCAACAGGATTGGTCAACATCATTTCTTCTGTGCTGAACCATCAAAAGGAGAATCTCTACGGATTCCTATCTAAGGTCGACGCATCAAACAGTAAGAAATAGATTCATTGATCAATAAAATAAATAATTAATAAAGAAATAATAAACATTTTTAAAAGACACTAAGAATTTCACACTTTGTATTTAATTAGTAAGATTACTTATAACATAGTATAGGAGTGTTGAATGGAAAGTGAGGTGTAGTATTGAACGTGCAAATTATTGCAGACCTGTTCTTTAGCACTGGTTTGGGAGATATCAATTTTCTTAATTAAACCAGATAAGAGCAATAGGTCGTTTGGACGTTTTAATCTTCACTTTTCACGCACACTCATTAATTATAAGAGTTAGGGTAGCAATAAGTCCTACAATTAGCATTTTTCAAGAAGTTAATAAAATAATTAAAACGTTAATTAAACAAACTCAAGCAAATTTTAAGTGTTATTTGTAATGATTCCCCTTGTATTCCACAATCACTGAACGAATCCTGAGAAATTGTGTCTCTATGCTCTGAGCTAAGCTGAAACCGTGTCATTGTATCTGGGATTTGTTCTGGCGCCCAAGTAAAGTAAAATCACGGGTAAGTAACATTTTATCTATCATTAAATATATTCTATAAGTGTGTTAGATAAAAAGTAGCGTTGTAATATATATATATATATATATATTATATATTGTCACCGGACAAAAGGCTTGCCGCATGACAAATGGCGCTAATCGTACACTCTAGTGTTTTTGGTGGCCCTAAAAAGGACCTTGTGGCGAGAAGGCTGATGTTGGTTGTGCCGCGCTAAGATGTTCGGCGGCTGCGCCCGCTGTTCGTGGCGTACTTCAGTCCTCCTCTTCTTTCGCCACCGGTTGTAGAGTCGGCTGCCGGCCCAGCGAAATCCATCGCTGGCGCGGAACTGAGGGCGAAGACGCAAGAACGCCGGTTCTATTCTTCGGCCGTTCCTTCCGGCTGACTCCACGCCGATGTCGTCCGAGAGAGGAGATGAGATGAAGTGCGTCCGATGGCGTGGCGATGAAGAGTGCGCAAAATTGCATTGCATTGCATTATGGATGCGGGGTGTCTTTGCACCCGTGGCTTGATTGCAGCATCTGGAACGTGTCCAATGGCTGCCAGAAGTAAACATAGTGCTGGTACAATGTCGACTGGTTACCTAAAACTGGAAAAGGAAACCGCCAACCAGTTAACTGAGAAGGCGGGGGAGTATAACTTTCATTTGTTTAGTGCACTGCCGCTGGTACCGATTCGAGCAACAGATGTTGCCCGTTTCAAGTCCAGGCAGCAGACGCCCCGAGGGCGTCGGTCGCTCCCCGCGAGGCGGAGAGCCTCCGTGCCAGTGATTGATGACAGCGACAAGCAGCCGGCTCAGCGTGCTAGGAGGTAGGCAGGAAGGAAAGAAGAACAGTTTGGTGAAATACTCTGGTCTAGGACTGATGATTACAATGTTTTTTAGTTAAGTTAAAGAGGATGGCGTTATGGCGGGTCGTCTAGAAGCGCCCGTGGGCGCTTGACCCGAATGGGCGGTGGTGGTTCTGATGCACTGATGGTTCGTAGGTACAGGAAGGTGGAGGTCGAGGCTTTAGCAAAGAGAGTTAGAGCCAGCGACCGGACAAAGGAAGTCAAGGTAGGAACACGGAGACCCCTTCGAATCACGTCGTTCCTTACAAATCAAGGGGACCCCGTCAAGGATCGGAGTGTACGGGACTGGAAAGCTTCCAGCTTACATCTGTTGGTGGTGGATAAAAGAGACCACCAGGCGGGTGCCGCATAGGTCAATACAGACCTGAGAAATAGTAGATAGAGTGTAAGTTTCGTGCGCATGGCCAGGCGGCTGCGACACGAGAGGAAAGGAGATAATTTGGCTCGGACGCCGCGAGCCTTGGCAAGGGTTTCCGTCACGTGGGCGTTGAAGCAAAGGCGACGATCTAGCCGAACGCCTAAATACTTCACCGATTCTTTGTAGGCGATGGGCCTCCCTGCTAGGGAGAGGGGCTGGCATCGGGAGATGGACTTACGGGTGAAGCAGATCGCCTCGGATTTCTCCGTGTTGATCGTCACCCGCCATTTCCGTAGCCAGTCCGGAAGCTGGTTCAACTGACGCTGCAGCTTTGTACTCGCAAATCGCGGGGACAGGGAGCTGCAGTGATACATAGCATCGTCAGCGAACAAAGACAACGTGACTCCGGGCAAGACAGGCAGGTCGTTCGTGTACACAAGATACAGAACGGGGTCGAGGACAGATCCCTGAGGTACGCCGGCGGCGACGGGTCGAACTGTAGAACAGGACCCGTCGACGCTCACCCTGAAGGTTCGGTCGCTGAGATACGACCGGAGGAAAAACACTATGGGCGATGGTAGAGGGGAATTGGCAAGTTTGAAGAGAAGACCTTCGTGCCAGACTTTATCGAAGGCCTTGTTCATGTCCAACAGTACGGCGGCCGTAGCCGCTCGCCTGTTGGTGGCGTCTGACAAGTGCATAACAACGCGGACCAATTGAAGCGTGGTCAAGTGCTCTCTGCGAAACCCGAACTGTTCGCTGCGGATGAAACCATCTAGCAGCGGCGAGATGCGAGCCAGCAGGAGACGCTCGAACACCTTCGAGATGACTGGCAAGAGAGAGATTGGTCAATAGCTTTCAGGAAGCATGCGCGGCTTGCGAGGCTTCGGAATCATTATGATGTTGGCTGATTTCCACAGGCGGGGAAAGTACTGTAGCCGGAGACAGGAGTTAAACAGCTCAAGAACGAGGTCAACGCCTGAGGCCGGGAGATTTTGTAGAGCGGCGGCTCCGATCCGGTCAGGACCGGGGGCGCGACGGCGATTTAGTCGGCAGATAGAGGAAACTAGTTCATCCCTGTCGAACGGGAGGGCTGGGACTTCAGGAGGGCGTGAAAAATGTCCAGATAGGAAGTCACGGACTTCTGCCGAGTGGGCAGGGTCCGAGACGCCTTGGTGAACAGTAAATTGCACCTCCATGCAGTCGGCGAAGACCTCAGCCTTGCCTTCCGATGAAGATACAACCCCGTTCGGAGTTTCAAGCGGGTTGCGAGTTCTCTTCTCGCGGGTCAGTCTACTCGCCGCTCTCCAGACGGAGGCGTGGTCGACTTCAAGAGACTCAAGGTATGAGTCCCATCGATCAGAGTTTACGTCCCGCAGTAGCTGCTGGACGTAAAGAGACTGGGCCTGAAAGCGCCTTGTGACGCCGGGATCACGGGTTATTTGCCATCTGCGGCGGAGATTGCGCCGTAGCCAGATGGCGTGGAGTACTTCCGCAGGTAAGGCCGATTTACGATGATTCACCTCGAGAGCATATGTGTGTCGATCCATGACACCTTGGACCAACTCCTGAAGATGAGTGGCTCGGAGATCCAAATCGTCACAAGTGACGATCGGGTCCGCGGGGAGTGATGGTAACCGCCGTGAGAGCTTATCATAGTAGGATCGCCAGTTGACTCTCCTAACAATCTGAGCGGGAGGTCGAGGTGAGGCCGACAGCTCACGGGCATTTATAAAAAGGGGAGTGTGATCGGATGAGAGATCCGACACTGACGAGACCTGGATGTGATGGGTCACGTCCTTGGCTATAACAATGTCAAGGACGTCCGGTCGATGACCAGAAAAGGGGAAGTGAGTAGGGTCTTCTGGGCCGATGACTTGAAGTACCGGGTCGTCAGAGACGAACCGATACAGAGATTTTCCGTAGGCGTTGGCTACTCTGCTGTTCCAGGAGGGATGCTTGGCATTTAAGTCGCCGGCTAAAATGGTTGGTAGGGGATGATCGATGAGAGCGTCCCACTCCTCGGGCGGTGGAGGTAGCCGCAGGCCGGGCCGGAGATACGCCGCAACAACGCGCAACTCCGATCCGCCAGCGTCTATCGCCACCGCACAACCTTCAACAAGAGATGTATCTAAAGGGGGTAGTGGCCTGTGGGATATCCGCCTGTGGGCTAAGACGGCTGTCCCCCCCGAGGGGCGACAGCCAGGCCGCTGGGGACGATCCTGACGAAAACAGATGTAAGATGGCAGGTTGAAGGTATGGTAGCGAGCCAGATGAGTCTCGCAAAGGAGGACGACATCAGCGTCGTACTCCGTTACGAAAGTCATCAGTTCAGATCGTCGGGGGATGACGATCGTTCAGATCGTCTTAGCACTCTTCATCGCCACGCCATCGGACGCACTTCATCTCATCTCCTCTCTCGGACGACATCGGCGCGGAGTCAGCCGGAAGGAACGGCCGAAGAATAGAACCGGCGTTCTTGCGTCTTCGCCCTCCAGTTCCGCGCCAGCGATGGATTTCGCTGGGCCGGCAGCCGACTCTACAACCGGTGGCGAAAGAAGAGGAGGACTGAAGTACGCCACGAACAGCGGGCGCAGCCGCCGAACATCTTAGCGCGGCACAACCAACATCAGCCTTCTCGCCACAAGGTCCTTTTTAGGGCCACCAAAAACACTAGAGTGTACGATTAGCGCCATTTGTCATGCGGCAAGCCTTTTGTCCGGTGACAATATATAATATATATATATATATTACAACGCTACTTTTTATCTAACACACTTATAGAATATATTTAATGATAGATAAAATGTTACTTACCCGTGATTTTACTTTACCTGGGCGCCAGAACAAATCCCAGATACAATGACACGGTTTCAGCTTAGCTCAGAGCATAGAGACACAATTTCTCAGGATTCGTTCAGTGATTGTGGAATACAAGGGGAATCATTACAAATAACACTTAAAATTTGCTTGAGTTTGTTTAATTAACGTTTTAATTATTTTATTAACTTCTTGAAAAATGCTAATTGTAGGACTTATTGCTACCCTAACTCTTATAATTAATGAGTGTGCGTGAAAAGTGAAGATTAAAACGTCCAAACGACCTATTGCTCTTATCTGGTTTAATTAAGAAAATTGATATCTCCCAAACCAGTGCTAAAGAACAGGTCTGCAATAATTTGCACGTTCAATACTACACCTCACTTTCCATTCAACACTCCTATACTATGTTATAACTAATCTTACTAATTAAATACAAAGTGTGAAATTCTTAGTGTCTTTTAAAAATGTTTATTATTTCTTTATTAATTATTTATTTTATTGATCAATGAATCTATTTCTTACTGTTTGATGCGTCGACCGTAGATAGGAATCCGTAGAGATTCTCCTTTTGATGGTTCAGCACAGAAGAAATGATGTTGACCAATCCTGTTGAACGATGATCTGGGCAATTACAGATGCTGTAGCCCTCTGTTGCACCAGTCACTTCACAATTGATTATTAATTAATTAATTAATGTGGTGTTACACAGCGAGAGTTGTTGTCGAACTGTACTAGTTCCTCTGCAACTGCGGACTACTTCTCGAACTTTTTACTTAAATGAAACTTGGCGTGTTTGTGAAATTAAGCACGTAATTTACATACGTCTAGCGCATTGAAGATCCGAACGAAGAGTGCTGCTTCCCCAAGTCTGAGTTGGCGTCTCTTCTGAATACAGCATTCTGATTGGTTGTTCCAAATAAATCATGCGTTTTCCATTTCAAACAATATTGGACAGGTCGACTAAACGCCCCTTGACAGGTCTGAGACGGCACAGAATTACTGGCTAAAATCGTACTTCCTTTGTTTGCAAATCGTTTGATTACAGGTATTTGCAAACGTGTTTTCAAAGATCTGACCACAGAATATTGTTGCTTAGGTCTTTGAATCTTTGCTCAGGTGTGTGAAAACACCTAATTCGTACCTAGCCTAATTCTCGAGTTATTTCGCTTGGCGTTCTTCTTCTGTATATCTTCTGTAAATGTTAATTATATTGGTTGATATTTTGGCTACTTACAGAGCTTTAATTGCTGAACACTATGCTGTTTTCAGAATTGCTGTATATTTATTGGTTTTAAAGATATTGCAGTTTTAACACATAAATTCAATTGAGTAAAGTTTCCTGTCTGTATCGGCATTTGTTGTAGCAGTGACGAGGTTAGACAGAGATGGCTGCGATTATACGCTCTCTCTCTTGCTTACGTCGCTATACTCGCTCCGTTTGACACTTTCATATAACGCTCAGATAGGACGACAATATGAATCGTTATAATATATATATATGTACACACACATATGTATGTAGTACATAAACTTCATCTTATGAGAGGTCATATTTGATCTTTAAAAAGGTCAAAACCTAAAACAAACCTAGTTAAGGAACTCAATGTATAATGAACAGTGAACAGCCTGTCTTGCAATATTAGCATCTGAAAAGTAACTGGCTAAAACCTGAATTGACTCATAGAGTAAATAATACTTTTGGCAGTCATAATAATAGGAAAAACTCAACATGATTTAATAAAACTGTATATAGAGCATAAGTTTAAATATTATATAGTTTATAGTGAGTGTTTTGATGTGGATTAACATTGCACAGTTTTACTACTATAACACTTTCACTGCTGACTTTAATACTTCAAACTAGAAGAGGGCAAAACTAAAGATAAATGCAAGTAAATAACACACTAGAGTAAACATACTGTAAGTAGTTATAATGTGGATGTTACCTATTCTTAATACAATTAAATCACTACCAACTTGGAACACAAAGTTTTTTATAGGTAAAAAGGTAAAAGTTTTACCTTATAGCCTGAACCAGTTTTTGCTTATTAAATGCTTCCATATATTAATAAGCAAAAACTGGTTCAGGCTATAAGGTAAAACTTTTACGTTTTTACCCATAAAAAACTTTGTGTTCCAAGTCGGTAGTGATTTAGTTGTATTATTAGTTAATTAATGGACATGGACAACGGAATCCAAGTACCTATTCTTGTTGTAGAAACATGTGGTGTAGTTTTAGTTACATTTATGAAGTTGTATCCATACAAACATCTTTGCAATCTGGCCCACCCAGATGTCAGTCTGGTCCACCCTTGTCTTATAATCTGCACCTCATCCAAGACTCTCAGCTTTCATTAAACCTCAGTGGCAGAGTGTAAAGAGTTGGCAGTTTTACTTGATTTTCTATCTGCTGCTTCTCCTCATCTTCACAATTTTAATGTTTACCTTAGGTGTACAATTTTAATATTTACCTTAGGTGCCAATCCTTAACACATTAGTGTACAGTTTGGGAAGTTTGTCCAAATTAGCTATTATAATTAGCAGAACTTGGACATTCAGTAATATATAGTCTGATGATGTTTCTGAGAATGCGACTTGTCTGATTCACATGCATTCTTGTCCTGTCTGTAAAAGTAGTTTCCATCTTAAGTTATTTATTTTAATTTTTGGCTTCATATTAATAAATTCAGTACCAGTAATTAATTGTATTTCTGTGGTGATCACAAAATTACCAATAAACTGCTCAGGAAAATAAAAGGAAATACAAGAAAAGCATCTTCTTATATCTGGGATTCTTGCAAATGACAGATTTATCCCAAACCCTTACTATCACAATAACAAGTCTGTCTAACACATAAATTAGAACATTTGACTTTCATAATATATTGTTTATATATTTTTTTTGCTATATAAGAATTTATGAAAAATATAGAACTATAGCTAATCAATAATTGTTTGGAATATAAATATCAGGACCTTAATATTCTTATTTTTAGTAAAACCTGATTACGAATATATGGACCAAATTTATATATCCCAATCTACATCTTTATCTTACCTTCCATATACAATAAGAAGAATTATGAAACAGACGTGTTTCAAACATTACAAAAAAATGAACTTAAATTGTAGGCACACAGATTCATTGTACTATAGACACCATTTGGATTGTGTGACAGTTAAGATAGATCTGAATCAATGCTCTGAAAACTACACAATTTTTAACATTGAAAATGTTTATAAGGACGTGTCGCACATTTGCGGCCGATCGCTGGTGCGTTACCGAAAAATGGGAACCGGTGAGTTTCCACAGAAACTACTTCTTTGTTGTCAGTAACGTAGTACACATATAAAACTTCGCTTATGAATGCAACTACATTTAACTTATAATCTGTACATTGGTAAATGAAGAATGAATTCATTGATTGGTGAATGAAGAATGAATTCATTGATTGGTGAATGAACATAAATATATATATTTTTACTTCCATATTCCTTAAGGAATGGAAGTATGGTGATGGCAAAAAAAATCGTGTTCGAGATTATGGCAGATTCTGATTCTACTACACTCAAAACATGAAAAAAAGTTGTTTTCCGAAAAGTGTCTGTGTGTGTGTCTGTCTATGTGTCTGTGTGTCTGTCTGTAGATTTTTTTTCTATGGCAAACGATAACTGCCGCAAATTCAAACAGAATCAAATAATTTTTTGCATACAGCCCTGGTTTGTAGAGTACTCGCGACCTATTGTTTTTGGTGAAGATCGGTTGAGGGAAAGGGGTAGTTTACCTGCAACGGTTTTTTTTTATCAAGGGAAATTTGTTTTTTGGCAAACGATAACAGCCGCAAATTCAAACAGAATCAAATAATGTTTCGCATACAGCCCTGAATTGTAGAGTTCTCAAGACCTTTTGTTTTTGGTGAAGATCGGTTAAGGGAAAGGGGTAGTTTACCTGTAACGTTTTATGTTTTAACAAAGGTATTTCCTATGGCAAACGATAACAGCCGCAAATTCAAACAGAATCAAAAGATTATTTGCATACAGCCCTAGATTGTAGAGTTCTCAAGACCTATTGTTTTTGGTGAAGATCGGTTAAGGGAAAGGGGTAGTTTACCTACAACGTTTTTTTAACAAGGGTATTTTCTATGGCAAACGATAACAGCAGCAAATTCAAACAGAATCAAATAATTTTCTGCATACAGCCCTGATTTGTAGAGTACTCAAGATCTATTGTTTTTGGTGAAGATCGGTTGAGGGGAAGGGGTAGTTTACCAGCAACGTTTTTTATCAAGCGTATTTTCTATGGCAAACGATAACAGCCGCAAATTCAAACAGAAGCAAATAATTTTTTGCATACGTCAGTGAATTGTAGAGGACTCAAGCCTTTTAGATTTTGGTGAAGATCGGTTAAGGGGAACGGGTAGTTTACCTGCAACCTTTTACGTTTTAACAAGAGTAAAGTACTTGAAAATTTATTTAAACTTTTTGAAACAATGGTAATTGTTAAAATAAAATAATTTTGTTGCCAGGTAACAAAAATAAAGTCATTTTTATTATAAAATATAAATATTTACAACAAGAAAAGAATTTTCAGTTTTCAAAATTTAAATATATTTTTATAAAACAATGGGTTCTTCATTGAGGTGGGGACCATGTCACTCACTCCATCTCAAGCCTCTCCCATTTTGCAGAAAAAGAGGACCCTGTCAAGGCTGATACTTTGACGACAGTGACAGGGCTTTCCACCAAATTCAGCAGAGTGACAGGTAGGCCCAACTCTGATTGGCTCCTCAGATTTCCCCAGCGTTAGTAGGTTCTATGAAAATATTTTATTTCAAAAATGATTTTAAATATAAATCTTAGATATGTTTTATAAATCTCATGTTTTATGTTTTAACATGGGTAATTTTTTATATGACGAACCATAACTGCCGTAAATTCAAACAGAATCAAATAATTTTTTACATATGTGCCTGAGCTATAGAGAACTCAATGTCTGTTGATTTTGGTGAATATCGGTTACGGGGAAAGGGCAGTTTACCTGAAACATTTTTTGTTGTAACATGAGTAAAGTACTTAATTTTGATAAAGTATCCTGATAAGATCTTAATAATCCACTGTAGAAACGTAGATGAAATATCTATAAATGAAGAGGCTAGTTGAACGGGTGGGGGTAATTTTCTATAAATCAAAATTATAGTTGAAGGGGGAGGGGATAATTTTTTTTTATATGTGTACTACGTTATTGGCAACAAAGAAGTATTTTTTTGTTAAAATTCCTTCCCTGGCTGTTTGGCTGAAAATGATTTTAAATATAAATCTTAGAATATGGAAGTCATGTATGGTTCTCCATACCGATATTTTAGATTTATTGAAGCATCTTCAATGCCCTTCTCTGTGCATTGCATTTGTGCAATGCCTGTAAATTTTTTTTATATAATTAAACTAAAGAAGCAAGTTTTTAATTATATTATTAACTAAAATTTGAAGTACTGCTTTATTTAATGCATATAAGGTAATTTGTGTAGCACTTCCGATAAATTAATTCGCATAAACTCACAGATTCTACTTATTTCATACTCCACCGTTAATTCAGTTTATAATATAATATTCCAAACATTGGTGAGTAAAGATGGTTTATTCAAAATAATATTTAACGATGAAAAACTTTTGTGTTTATAAAAATAAATTATAAAGTCATAATTTTCTGTGCTATCATCAAAATTACTGTCTGCTTCTAGGCTGACATCTGCCACGCATACCAAATATTACATCAGCATGGAATTCCAGATGAAAATATTGTTGTCATGATGTATGATGATATAGCATTCCACCCTAAGTAAGTTGTGTATGTAATCATAAAGAAATTACTAAGCTTTTTATATTTAAGAACCATTTATTTGCTTTAATCAAATTATTTCTCATATATGCATTTCACAATAGTAAATTAATGTAAAATTTAATTTAAAAATTGAACATTGAAAATTGAAAAATTGTATGTTTTATCCTTCAGAGGGAGAGTTTAAAAATGATATTATAAATGCAAAACTTACATTTAGGCCCCTATATATATATAGGCTGTAATGCCACTTCAATGAACATGATTAAGGTATGGAAATGTTAAAAAAGTATTTATTTGCTACAATAAAGAAAATTTTATATAATAAAAAAAGGAAGGATATGAAATTTACATATGATAACATACTGATATTAAGATAAAGAAGTGAAGTGCACTTGTAGGTAATACCATAGAGAGGTCAACAGAAATTAAACTGAAATGAATCTTAAGGGATGTATATTAAAGGTGTTGGTAGGTTATCTCAAGACAAAACCTTCTCATAATCAGTGTTAAAAGTTCTGGTAGGGGGTAGTTAGAATTGTTATGTTGATGATGTGTGAGCACCAAGAAACCATTGATGGAAGAGAAAATACAGTAAGCGAACCAAATGAGTGTCTAATAATTCAGGTGATTCTCTACACAGTGAAAAATTAATTTCTTGATATGAATATTGTCAAGGCTTATTTCTGAATTTTTGACTACAGAAAGATTACAGTAGATTTTATGTGGATGTTGGCGTTAAACTTACTTTTTGTTATTGTTATTTTAGTTACAATTATCACAATTTTAGTATTCTATAAAATTCTAAAGTAATATACTAATAGCGGCTTTTAAGTTATTGCTATTATTATTATTAAAATATTATTACTTTAAGTGTCAAACTGACATTATGTTAACCACATTAATCTGTAATAATGCTGATATTTTTGCAAGTTATAATCTATATAATGATACTACTATATGAACTTAATTCTATGAATGTACTTAATTATAATTTATTATTATTCTATGAAAAAGGAATCCAGACAAAGGCGTCATTATAAACAGACCAAATGGAACTAACGTCTACAAGGGAGTTGTAAAGGACTATACTGGCAAAGTAAGTATGTTTATCATAAACAAGCAAACAATTTTAGCTCCCAAGGTCCCAACTTTCATGGTACAGAGAGAAATACATACTGCTTTACACAACAACATTCATATTTTTTGCACACATTTTTCCCAAATGTTAAATGAATAAAACTAAAATAAGTTTTTTTGGTTTTTACAAAATTATTTATTGACATTGGCTGTTATGTTATGTTGTGTTCTGTACACTGTGATGTTGTGAATACTCATAGTTCTGTAAATACACAGGAACTGTACTAGTTTTGCACTATATATTTTGTAAACTTCAATAAATGGAACCATGTGGTTGCACTTGTTAGTAATATAAGATACTGTATAGGTCACTGTTAGTATTAAACTGATTACATTAAGAGCAAATAAATTATTTTCATACCTACAAATTTATTCGATGATATCAGTGATAAGACAGGACACTCAGAATATTTAACAGAAATTATTCGTCTGAACAGAACATACGCTACGTCTCTCCATTTATGTATCATGGGTGTGTTCATAGACTTTCTCTCACAGGTACATAACAAATATATTTTAATACAGGGTACCATAGAATATATACTCAGTGATAAAGTTGTTGGTTGTTATTATCTTTCAAGAGAAGGTGGCTGTCTAAAAGTCAAATTATACTTCTGCTCACTGGAGACACCATCACATGACATGGTATTTATTCAGAAGGGATTACACGTGAAGAATACCCCCCCCCCCCATTAACTACTGGCTAACTGTAAACATTAGTTTATTCGTTACATGCAGAAACAATGCACATTCATCTTTACATTCCTGGGTTCAGTTGTCCATGATGTGTCCAAATGTTACCACTAACTGAAATATACTATTACAACAAGGAAATCAATTATTTTATGTAAACAATTTTACCTCATTGCCTGCACCAGTTTTTGTTCATTGCAAGCTACATCAGAGGCTGCTGCTACAAGTGCCGTCCATCCTGTTTTTTGTGTTGGCGCTGTTGTTCAAAAGATGTTGTGCGTGCGTGTGCGTGTGCGTGCGCGTGTGTGTGTGTGTGTGTGTGTGTGTGTGTGTGTGTGTGTGTGTGTGTGTGTGTGTGTGTGTGTATGTGTGTGTGTGTGTGTGTGTGTGTGTGTGTGTGTGTGTGTGTGTGTGTGTGTGTGTGTGTGTGTGTGTGTGTGTGTGTGTGTGTGTGTGTGTGTGTGTGTGTGTGTGTGTGTGTGTGTGTGTGTGTGTGTGTGTGTGTGTGTGTGTGTGTGTGTGTGTGTGTGTGTGTGTGTGTGTGTGTGTGTGTGTTGTAATAAAAATAAAATTAGTGTAAGTGTTGATGATAATAAGTTGTAATGTGTTTAAGCTATCGTGGAGTATGTGACTCCGATGTAATCAAGCCCCACTCTTTGGACTAGCCAATTTGTAATAAAATAAATAAATAAGTTGTATTGTAATATGTTTAATTGGTGTGGCTCTCAACGTCTTACTGGCCTGAAACACTTCCTTAAGTTTCCCAGCTGGTCGAGTCTCAATGGTAGCAAGACCGGTCGAGTAGCGTAAAGTTGATGAAGGAATATATCTGTTCAGCTTCGCCGAAAGTTTCAAAACAAAATTTATTGTTTTGAAGGAAATTAAAAAAAAAAATTATGTTTATAAAAAAAAAATAATTAAAAAAAAAATTTTTAATTTTATTAATTAATTAATTATGATCAATTAATTAATATAGGGCTGTGAAGTTTTAAACAGTGTAATGCTCTTCTGAAAATTTTTATTAAAGTTTTAGTATAATTTAAATAATCTATCACCACTCATAAGACTGTCTGTAAACCAATCGATACTTGTTTACCTTTTTATTTTTTAGGTTATCTTCACTTATGGGTGGTAAAGTCCTTGTAGATTATCAATTAGAATTATATTATTGGTAATTAGTATTATTGAAGAAATAAAGAACTATTAAGTATTGAAAAGTATTAATGTTTTTTATTAAGTAATAGCAATATTGACTCTTATCGATTAGTATCGATTCTCAGGATATCGAAAAAAGTTACAAGTATATGATATAAAAATTATATAGGGTTCTTTAAACAGCCAGTTATTACCAAAGTCAGAGAAATCGGGCTAATATTTAAAAAGTATAACGTTACAATCAAATTAATAGTTATTAATAAACACAGACATTGAATAATAATTTGTAAATATAATAATTGTTTTCACCAAACAGCTGAGTTGTACTAAGAAGAAGGCACTGGAATCGTCAAAGCAAATGGCCGCCGTCAAGTTCATCAAAATGTTGCTCGTTCCTACAGTGTTCCAAATAATGTATTTTCTGGCAAAATTCCTGTTCTTGTCTCTGCAAATCTCTTGTTAAATGTTGTGTAGTGACTGGTGTAGTGATTCTGGGTTGTATTTAGTATGTCTGTGTAATTATAAGTCAAAACACTTTTCCCAATTCCGACACTAATTTGGTTAATGTGTTATACAGTTTTCTAGTGTTTTGTGGTGTTTTTTCAGAGTAGAAATGTATTGTTTAGTGTTAATTAGTGCTTCTTGATCGTTTTTGTCACAATGTATAGGTTCTGGAAAGATTTTATAATTCACTCCCGACTTTACAGTAACGTACTGTTCACCACTGATCTTTAACGTTGTAAAAATAGGTTAGATCGTCACAAAACTCTTGTTTATGTTATCCGTTCAAATACCAATAATCAACTAACTGTTTCCTCTAGTTTCAATTAAACTCTTAGCCTATATAATATTATCCTTAACATTGTTCAAAAATATTTTCACATCCTGTGTACATTTTACTATTTCACTATATGAATGCCTAAACTTTGGTTATTTGTCAATTTTATTCACTAGATGTGATTTAAATTAATCTTTCAGTTCATTCAGCTTATTTTCAGATTAAATAATGCCATTTTATAGTGTTTTCTGTCCAAAAAATAGTAATTTCACTTTCAGTTTGGTATACTCTGAAGAGTCAAAACATCAAAATTTACTTCCTGTCATTATATAAATTCAGCCATTTTATCAGTTATATTTAATATTAATAATCCTATATTGTATTAAAAGGTTCATATTCCCTTATTTTCTGGTAATTAATTGAATTAGTTGTATTCGGAAACATTATTCTGAAATATACGACTCCCATGTCCAAATTTCTGAGTTTAGTCATTCTCATTTTTATTTATAATTCTGAATATAATTTATTAAAATCTCTCTAAATGGTATGTGCAATTATATGGCATGATCTCAAGTTTATTTTATCTAAACCCCTTTTGTTTATTTGCTTTTAAATGAGTAATTTCTCTGTTTTGATGAAGTTTGGTTTCCATTCTTTTGGCCTATGATTTTTTAACAATTTTTCTTACAAAATAATTTACAAACAATATATGATGTGTGATACCCTCTCTAACTTTTACAAATAGTATTATAAATTAAACATGTTTTCAAATTACACAAAAACAATTAGTATTGGTTACAATACAAATAATAGTTAAACAAAATAAAGAATATTTTTTTAAATAAATGGTTGTCTTCAAGTCAGACATTTTGCAACAAAATCCCCATTTCCAACATGGAAACATGGTTTATAAAAAAGGTTTTGTACTAACTAACATCTTAATTACTCTCTACTATTTACAAGTGGTAACTATTTTTATAGTTCTGATGTTAGTTGTTTCAGACCCAAACAAATGGCCTTATATCTAAAACATTTTTAAACATTCTTGTACTATATACATAAAAACCTTATATTTATATTCTTATTTCTAACTATTATTATAAGTAGGATTCTACAGTTTTTATACCGTCTTTTATACATTGTCTTTGGGGAATTGTACCCTGTCATTAACAAATAAATAGTATGAACCGTTCAAAAAGCACTATGAAATCTGTTTTTCTTTTTTCATGTAAAACAAAATGTTATTTTAAACAGATTCATGTCTTATGAACAACATATGGTCACAGTACACATTTTAAGTCATTGAAAAATGCATATTTCATTGCATCCAATGTTTGTGATTGCCAAGAATGAAACACAAGGTTCATTTTTTATAATACCCAAAACTATCACTGGTTCACTTTCACTTATATATTATGTTAATGCTAAATGGTCGTATAGTCTTATCAACATAATAAATTGGTTAGCGTTTTTCAATGGAGATTTGTTCCATGGGTACTATATTATTGTTTCATCTTAGTTCACAGGAAACTTTTACTTTGTTCACTTCTCTCTCTTAAATTTATATACATGTGGTTTTTATTTCGTTATACTTTTGTTTTTAGATATTTATTTTGGGGATATAGGGATTTGGGTGTCTTTTATAAGAGCATGACATCTTCTTCAGGATGCTGCCTTCTTCTTCTTTCATCAGTCTTCTTTTCTCCTGCCTTCTGGGACTGGTATCTTCTCCATCTTCTTCTTGATGCCATCAGGTTTCTTGGGATCTTCTCCATCTTCTTCTTTATTTCAGAAATACACCACCTGTGTTGTTTGATCTTGGCTTATTTTAGGGTTTCTATTCTATTTATTCTCCCTCGTTGTGGGTTTGGTCATATTCAGTACTGCTTGGTTATTTACTTTTTTACCTTCCTGGGTTATACCTTGAAAACCTTTGGTTATGAGACTGGTCTTGGATGACTCATCACTAGTAACTCCTTTTATTTGAACTTGTATTTTCTTTATAATAATGATTTCTTTCCACAGTTGCTATGAATTAATCTATTTATATTAAACTTAATGCTTTCTTCCAAATTTAAATATTATAACTTCATTATTCTAATGATCAATTGCCATTCAATATTATGCTTAGATCTGTCATGTTACAGATTGCTCCCCTCCAGAAGTAATTATTTCAGACATGTTTATGGATGAAATAATTTCTTATGATAATTTCATCATTTCCTATAATTCATTTTCTTCTCCATTTTTATATCGACTTTTTTATAATTAGAGTTTAATTAATTTTATATATATAATTATTTGTTTTACTACTGATCCTTTTCGGATAGTTAGTGTCTTCTGAGATATATTATAATTGTAATACATTTTCTTCCTTTATCAACTTCGTGTTGCATCCTTGGGATATTAATTCCCTAACATTCCCTATCACGTGGGCTGGGGCAGATCAGAGGGGCACTGTACGCTACTTCTCTGTTGGCCATACACCACTTCTATAAATTGAGTACAGAGGCATATCCATCCCTGCTCAAAAAACATAATGCTGCTGGAATTATCTTCAGTCAGTCATCGAATAAATAAATAAAAAGTAGTCTCATTTTCGACTAATAAAAATATCTTTGGATTCTCCACTTCGTAGTCTCTCAGATTATCTCACATTTTCTATCTTAATAAATCTTCATAATCATTATTATACTCATTATATATATTTTTTTTCAAAACTCTTAAGTTGTCTGATATATTTAATTTAATTATGGTTGAAAACCTTTCTTTTAATAATTCTGGTTACTGTTTACAGTGTAACTCTCTTTCTTCTCCATCTGAATTCTCTTTATACTTTCTTCTGGTTACTCATAGTATTAGCATGGTCTTTATAAATAGTCTTCCGTATTCATTATTTGAATGGTCTTAATATATTATATTTAATTTTTTAACATTGTATCTTTACATTGGATATACAGGTTGTTATATTGATCATTTTATTTAAACATTTTGGTTCTTTCCTTTCTCTTAGAAAGTTATTAATCCGCCTTCGCATTCATTAACATTAATTCATTTATATCATATTTCATGTGGTATTTCTTCTCTTTGCATTTCATATAGGTCTTATTATTATCATTGGTTCAAAATCATCTTCTCCATATGTTTGGTATGAGTTGTTCTTCTTTGCTCTTAATTAACTGTTTTCATTATCGCTTCATAGGTAATTAGTCTCTTTGCTTCCAAATTTTTTCTTCTCTTGCATATTACACTCTTTTTTGTTATTCTTTTCTACTCCTTCAAATTCTATTGTGAATGTCTAGCATTTATTCTGGATTAACGTTAATTCTCTTTTCTGAATTAACCACTTTATTTTCTTCTCAATTCAATCATAATTGACACATAATTATTTTTTGGAACTTGGTTAGTTTTAATGTAAAATTCAAACTATTCTTTTTATTTAATTGAAAAATATTTCTCATAAATCCTTGTAATATGTTGATCTTATCTTGTTTCAAAGTACTGACGTTCTATCAACATTCAAATTCTGTTTAATTCATTTATTCCCAGAATTGTTTCATTCAGAATTGTTTATAGTACTGTGATTTTACTATTATTTCTGAATGTTTTGGTATTTTTCCAAATTCAAATTCTTCTTAAGTATTTACCATAAAGTTTTCTCATAAACTTAGTTATAGTAAGTTGGTCTTACTTTATTTTTAAATTTTTTGTATATTAACTTCAAAATTCTCTCTCTTTCTCTTTCTTCCATAAAGTTTTGTTCTAAATTATCAGGTTGTAGTAAGAAGTACTTACTCAATTTTAAATTTTTATAATTATATTTCAATTCATAAGTCTTTCTTTTTCTTTCATAAAGTTTGTTCCAAAATTATTAGGTTGTAGTAAGATGTACTTACTTATTTTAGAATTTTTTCAAATATAATAAATTAAAAAATTCTTCTTCTTTTAATTCTCCAGAATGTTCTTCTCAAAATATTAGATTGTAAGATGTACTTACATTATTTTAAAATTTTTTAAATATAAATTCTAAATTCCTTCTTCTTATAATTCTCCAAAATGTTCTTCTCAAAATATTAGGTTGTAAGATGTACTTACATTATTTTAGGATTTTTATAATAAAAATTCTAAATTCCTTCTTTTTATAATTCTCCAAAATGTTCTTCTCAAAATATTAGGTTGTAAGATGTACTTACATTATTTTTGAATTTTTAAAATAAATTCAAAATTCTAAAACTCACAACTCATTCTTCATAATATTTCTTCATAGAAGCTTGATTGTACACTCCTTTGATTCTTCCTGAAACGATTTCCCTCAACTCATATGTATTGTTATGCTTATCATTTACCACAACATATGGGCCAGTGTATAGTAATAGTAGTTTTTTGGTTATGCCTTCTAATGTGCTAGGCAGCTCTCTATTTTTTAGGAGGACTTTTTCACCCTCTTTATATGTTACAATTCGCCCTATTGCCTTCTGGTATTTGGCTTGCCGTTTTTCCTGATCTTCTGCTACCTTATTGTAAAACTTCAACTGGTTGAATTTCCTATTGTTGTTCGTTGGAAATTCAATGATTTGTTCAATGTCTCGGGGAGTCGGCTTCTCATACATGGCTGAGTATGGTGGAATTCCTATGGCTGGATGGTGGGCGTAATTTAGGAGTGTTTCTGTCGCTGCTAGGTACTCTTGCCACTTTTTCTGTTGGTTGTGACAGTACGTGCGCAATATCCTACCCACTTCTCTTAGTACTCTCTCAGCCGGATTGCTACTTGGGTGGTAGACTGATGTCTTATACGTTTTGACCCCAAGTGCTAATAAAGTGTCTCGCCATCTCCTCCCCTTAAACTGTGTACCATGGTCGGTAATAATAGAAGATGGTCTACCGATCTCTGGGATATACAAATCGATAATCACCGCCAAAACCTTTGCTGTTGTTGCCCGATTAACCGGATATAGCTTTATATACTTGGTGTAGTGATCCATTATGATTACCAAGTATTTATATCTGTGTCGACCACCGCTACGGGGAAATGGCCCGCATATATCCAAAAACACTTTCTCCAGTTTTGCGTTGGAAGTTATCGGTATCATGATACCCTCTGTCTTTTCATTGTTTACTTTTGCACATTGGCAGATCTTACAGGACTTGATGTATGTTCTCACCTTGCGGTTGATATTCTTGATCTTACAATTTTCCTCTAGAGCTTGTATCACTTTTAACGCTCCCATGTGACCATACCTGACATGGTAATCGATGATGACCTCCTTTTCTATTTGGTGCGGGATTATCACCTTCCATGTCTCATCGTCCAATGCGGTTTTTATGAATAAAATTCCCTTGTTAAGGTGGTAATATTTAGAAATGGTTTCATCATTGGCTTCCAAACGACTCACAATGTTTTTCAGCTTAGGATCAGACTGCTGATGGATTCTGATGTTTATTAACAAAGCTTGTAAATCGGCTCTGGTCGTGAATATGTTATAAATTTTTACTAAACTCTCCTTCTCTCCCTCGAAAGTCTGATCTTCCAGATTTATACGTGACAACACATCCGCTACCACGTTCTTCTTTCCTGGAATGTATTCCCATTTCAGGTCATATTCTTGTAGGGCGAGTACCCACCTAGCCAATCGGCCGTGACTCAATTTGCACCTACGAAGGAACGAGATGGATTTATGATCAGTTCGTACCGTGACTTGATATCCGAGAATGTACGTCCGGAACTTGCTGCATGCGAACACCACGCTCAACAATTCCTTTTCTGTCACACTGTAGTTCTTTTCGCACTGGTTCAGTGTGCGACTAGCGAAGCTTATTACCAGATGTTGTCCCTCCTCATCTTCCTGGTATAATGTCGTTCCTAAGCTTAGATCGCTAGCGTCACAGTTTAGAAAGAACGGTTTATTAAAATCTGGGTGACGAAGTATCACACTCTCCAGAAACTTCTCTTTTATCAATCGGAAAGTAATATCTTGATCTTCACCCCAAGTCCATTTGTTTTTGGCAGATAACTGTGGTTGAAACTTGGCGGTCAACTCGGAATATCGGCTCTGAAACTTCCTGTAATAGTTACAGAGTCCGAGGAAAGATTGCAATTGTTTCCTGTTTCTTGGTTGCGGGAACCTCTGAATTGCCTCCACTTTCTCTGCTGATGGGGTAATACCTCTGTCGTCTAGGTTGAAGCCTAAGAATTGTACCTCGCGCGCTATGAACTTGGATTTCTCCAACTTCAATGTTATGTTGTTCTGCGCTAGTTTGTTTAGTACAAACTCCACTCTGTAACAGTGCTCCTCCCAGGTTCCGGATGTAATTAGTAAATCGTCAACATAGACGGTGGTAAATTGGAGCGCTTCTGGTCCCAAAATCTGGTCCATGCATGCCACAAATATGGCGACAGAATTGACAAGTCCGAAGGGCAGTCTCTTGAACTGGTAATTGCGCCCTTCGAAAATGAACGCTACGTATTGGCGGCTTTGTGGATGCAGCTCTACCTGCCAATAACCACAGACCGTATCCCAGGTGCTAATAAATCTAGTACCATGAAAACGCTTCAAGATTTCTTCTATTTCACCAGGAGAAGTTCTGTCATTCACAATTGTCTTATTCAACTCACGCGCATCTAAACAGAGCCGGACTTGTCCATCTTTCTTCGGAACAGCAATAATTGGACTAGTGTAAGGTGATTGACTAATCTCAATTATGTCATTATCTATCATCTTGTTTATCTCTGTTCTCACGGCTTCTTTGAGCGACTGCGCTATTGGATATGACCTCCGGTTAAACTCTACGTTTTCTTTAAAACGAAGTTGGCACTGGTAGTTTTTTACCTTCCCTGGTTCATCAGAAAACACCGCCTTGTATTTCTCATATATTGCAATTAGACGATCAGCCAGATGTGTTGGTATTTTCTCGTCATCGCTTCCGCACTGGAAATTCCGTATTTCTTGGATCTTAACTGACCATAAATCCTCTCCTCCATTATTGTATATTATGGGTTTAGAAAGAGGGCTGTTTCTTATAATATTAATTTTCCGAAGTTGTTGATGTATTGGGCTGGGAAGTATAGTTGTGCTTCCTACCAGATCTGCGGTCCATGTTACTCCGTCTGGGAAAAGTGATACTCTATTTAAATTAAGATCGATTACTGCCGAATATCTACGAAGAATATCGCAACCGACTAAGATGTCAAATGGTAATCCGGTGGCGATTAAAAATTCCATGTCTAAAGCTATATCACGGCTAACGACACTTAAGGAAACTTGCTTCCTAATGGTTTTATTCTGGCGGCCAGTTGCACCTACCAACACAATGTTGTTGACTGGTAACATTGGCAAAGTTTTTCCACATGTACATTGTATTCTCTCCAACTCATTGGAGTTTATTATTGAAATATTAGCTCCTGTGTCTATCATTATTTTAGCGGGAACTCCTTCCACCTCCGCTGTTATATAAATTATCTCATTATTACTGTTGCTGAGACTCTTCTCGTTCTCTTCCAAAAGTTCAGTTCGTATGTCTTTCAAATAATGGTTACTGATAATAGTGATGTTTTTATCATTGTTTGCTTGTTGCACTTCATCCTTTTCTAACCCAGGAAGTATAAGCAGTAACGGGTCATCGTTGTTGATTACTGCCTCCTCTCGTTTAAAGTATTCTGGTCATTGTTTATATTATTATTGACCGAGGCATCGTTCGGGAAACTCTGGTTTGTTTCCTGACGTTCTGTACTCTGGTTGATGTTTAACGCCCTGTTCTGTTGTCTGCCAAGATCTTCCAGGCTGGTACTTCGTCTTTCCTGTTCGTATCTTGGGCCGTCTCGTTCCGCACTCCTCCATCTTCGGTCGGCGCCGTGGAAGCTGCTCCTCCTCGGTTGATAATATCTCCTGGGTCCGCGATCTTCTGCTCTTATAAAATTTACCCTAGGACGCGACACTCGGTTATTACTATTGCTATTATTGTTATTATTTAAATTGTTATTATAGTAATTTCGGTTAGGTGGGTAGGGTCTGTCACCATTATTGTTGGGATATGGATTTCTCTGACTGTATGGGACATTATTATTTGGTTGATAAAAATTGTTTCTATTATTTGGGTAGGGGTTGTTATTCCTAACGGCGTTAAAATTACCGTTAAACTGGTTATTACGCGGCTGGTTGTTAGGGCCGTCGTAATTACTGGGCTGGTTCCGGTTACTTGCATGGTTATTGCCGTTATTGGGGTAGGTAGTCGGCCTTGCTTCTGGTCTCTCATTTCTCTTTCTGCTCTGCCGATAATACTCTTCGTTCTCGTATCCCTCCAATAACTCGGTCATTCCCTGGATCGTCTTGATCTGACTACCTCTCCGGGCCCTGATAATGTCCTCATCATAGTGATAAGATATCTTATTCACTAAACATTCTTCTGGGATTGCTGGCTCAAGGTGTTTTGCCATACACACCTTCCCCAAGAAATATGCCGTCATACTGCTACCTAATTGTGACCTGTATCTTCCATTACAAATATTGTCACGGATCAAGTTCTGGGTGGTCTCAGACCAGTATTTTGTCTTAAACATTTTCCGGAACTGTTGGTAGTCGGATATTTCACTCCGGTTGGCCATCCACCAATTATCTGTTATGTCTCGGAAAGACTCGTCGAATATCTCCCTGCTATGGCTCCATTGAGTAATTTTATGCTTGGTCAAATATTCTTCTACCCTGGCCAGGAACTCCATCGGCTTGCGTTTGTATTGCCGGAAGTTGAGCCACTCTCGGCTTTCGTTGACGGGCAATCCGGTGAAATGAGTCGGTCTGTTTCTAATCGCTTCCATCTCCTCTCGGCTTTGTCGCACCTGACCGGTGATATTGGCCATGGTCTCTTGTATATCATTACATCGTTCTGTGACCTGGTTGCGTACTTTTCCGAATTCTTCTTGATTTTCCTTCCTCTGTTCTTCTACCTTCCTACGACTATGTTCTTCAATATTTGTGAACTTGGTGTTCACCACTTCTTTAAACTCATGGACCTCCTTTTCGGTCTGGTTGCACTTTCCATCAATCTCTCGAATCTGTCGATTGACCATTATATTTTCTTCTTCCATCTTCTTATTCATTGCTTTTTTGTTAACCTTGATTTCCTTATTCATTTCTTCTCGCAACAATTCCATCCTTTCGTCCAGTTTGTCCAAATTCTCCTGATTGACTTCTCTTAATTCTTCTCTTAAAATTTGATTGTCCTCTCTCAATTCTTCCAACTTCTCCCCCATCTTCTCTTCCAACTTCTTGTTATCTTCTTTCATCTCTTCCTTCAATTGTCGGTTGTTCTTCTCTATCTTCTTCCTGGTTTCATCTATTTTCTGATTGGTATTTTCAATTTTATTAATCAACTCTTCTTTAGTCGCTTTGAATTCTTCCTTGAACGATTGGTTGTCTTCCTTCAATTCTTCCATGTTCTTGTTCATCCCAGTCAACTCTTCTTTTGTGGATTGATTATCCTTCTTCAATTCTTCCATCTTCTCTTCCATCTTCTTGCTGTTTTCTTCCATCTTCTTGCTGTTTTCTTCTATCTTCTCTTCCATCTTCTTGCTGTTTTCTTCTATCTTCTCTTCCAGCTTCTTATTTGTTGTTTCGATCTTATTTCCTAAATCTTCTTTCAAGGACTGGTTGTCTCCCTTCAACTCTTCCATGTTCTTGTTCATCCCACTCAATTCTTCTTTCAACCCCTTACTGTTTTCGTCCATTTTATTCTTACTGGATTTGATTTCTTCCATCATCATTCTGAGCATCTCTTGTATTGCCGCATTCTCTAATTGTGCGGGTTTTTCTAATTGTTCTTTCCGGACATTGACTTCCCCTGTCTGTGTGGGTATCTCCGGTTGTTACTCTGGTTGCTCTGTTTGTTTGGACAACACCGATTGTAATACCTCTTCCAACTCTACTGGCGTTGCCTCTTTGTTGTCCACATCGACTTCTTTTTCGGCCTCCGCCGCCCGTTTCTTAGATGTCGCACGTCGTTGCATTTTCCCTTGAAATTCTCTGGCTTTGTGGCTGTTGCCTAGCTCCAACTAGTGATTGGGCAGAATTTATTGGCCTTCCAATCGCTAATTAAAGCCCCTAAAGTTGTGCGCCAATTTGTAATAAAAATAAAATTAGTGTAAGTGTTGATGATAATAAGTTGTAATGTGTTTAAGCTATCGTGGAGTATGTGACTCCGATGTAATCAAGCCCCACTCTTTGGACTAGCCAATTTGTAATAAAATAAATAAATAAGTTGTATTGTAATATGTTTAATTGGTGTGTAATTGGTGTGGCTCTCGACGTCTTACTGGCCTGAAACACTTCCTTAAGTTTCCCAGCTGGTCGAGTCTCAATGGTAGCAAGACCGGTCGAGTAGCGTAAAGTTGATGAAGGAATATATCTGTTCAGCTTCGCCGAAAGTTTCAAAACAAAATTTATTGTTTTGAAGGAAATTAAAAAAAAAAATTATGTTTATAAAAAAAAATTTTTTAATTTTATTAATTAATTAATTATGATTAATTAATTAATATAGGGCTGTGAAGTTTTAAACAGTGTAATGCTCTTCTGAAAATTTTTATTAAAGTTTTAGTATAATTTAAATAATCTATCACCACTCATAAGACTGTCTGTAAACCAATCGATACTTGTTTACCTTTTTATTTTTTAGGTTATCTTCACTTATGGGTGGTAAAGTCCTTGTAGATTATCAATTAGAATTATATTATTGGTAATTAGTATTATTGAAGAAATAAAGAACTATTAAGTATTGAAAAGTATTAATGTTTTTTATTAAGTAATAGCAATATTGACTCTTATCGATTAGTATCGATTCTCAGGATATCGAAAAAAGTTACAAGTATATGATATAAAAATTATATAGGGTTCTTTAAACAGCCAGTTATTACCAAAGTCAGAGAAATCGGGCTAATATTTAAAAAGTATAACGTTACAATCAAATTAATAGTTATTAATAAACACAGACATTGAATAATAATTTGTAAATATAATAATTGTTTTCACCAAACAGCTGAGTTGTACTAAGAAGAAGGCACTGGAATCGTCAAAGCAAATGGCCGCCGTCAAGTTCATCAAAATGTTGCTCGTTCCTACAGTGTTCCAAATAATGTATTTTCTGGCAAAATTCCTGTTCTTGTCTCTGCAAATCTCTTGTTAAATGTTGTGTAGTGACTGGTGTAGTGATTCTGGGTTGTATTTAGTATGTCTGTGTAATTATAAGTCAAAACACTTTTCCCAATTCCGACACTAATTTGGTTAATGTGTTATACAGTTTTCTAGTGTTTTGTGGTGTTTTTTCAGAGTAGAAATGTATTGTTTAGTGTTAATTAGTGCTTCTTGATCGTTTTTGTCACAATGTATAGGTTCTGGAAAGATTTTATAATTCACTCCCGACTTTACAGTAACGTACTGTTCACCACTGATCTTTAACGTTGTAAAAATAGGTTAGATCGTCACAAAACTCTCGTTTATGTTATCCGTTCAAATACCAATAATCAACTAACTGTTTCCTCTAGTTTCAATTAAACTCTTAGCCTATATAATATTATCCTTAACATTGTTCAAAAATATTTTCACATCCTGTGTACATTTTACTATTTCACTATATGAATGCCTAAACTTTGGTTATTTGTCAATTTTATTCACTAGATGTGATTTAAATTAATCTTTCAGTTCATTCAGCTTATTTTCAGATTAAATAATGCCATTTTATAGTGTTTTCTGTCCAAAAAATAGTAATTTCACTTTCAGTTTGGTATACTCTGAAGAGTCAAAACATCAAAATTTACTTCCTGTCATTATATAAATTCAGCCATTTTATCAGTTATATTTAATATTAATAATCCTATATTGTATTAAAAGGTTCATATTCCCTTATTTTCTGGTAATTAATTGAATTAGTTGTATTCGGAAACATTATTCTGAAATATACGACTCCCATGTCCAAATTTCTGAGTTTAGTCATTCTCATTTTTATTTATAATTCTGAATATAATTTATTAAAATCTCTCTAAATGGTATGTGCAATTATATGGCATGATCTCAAGTTTATTTTGTCTAAACCCCTTTTGTTTATTTGCTTTTAAATGAGTAATTTCTCTGTTTTGATGAAGTTTGGTTTCCATTCTTTTGGCCTATGATTTTTTAACAATTTTTCTTACAAAATAATTTACAAACAATATATGATGTGTGATACCCTCTCTGACTTTTACAAATAGTATTATAAATTAAACATGTTTTCAAATTACACAAAAACAATTAGTATTGGTTACAATACAAATAATAGTTAAACAAAATAAAGAATATTTTTTTAAATAAATGGTTGTCTTCAAGTCAGACATTTTGCAACAAAATCCCCATTTCCAACATGGAAACATGGTTTATAAAAAAGGTTTTGTACTAACTAACATCTTAATTACTCTCTACTATTTACAAGTGGTAACTATTTTTATAGTTCTGATGTTAGTTGTTTCAGACCCAAACAAATGGCCTTATATCTAAAACATTTTTAAACATTCTTGTACTATATACATAAAAACCTTATATTTATATTCTTATTTCTAACTATTATTATAAGTAGGATTCTACAGTTTTTATACCGTCTTTTATACATTGTCTTTGGGGAATTGTACCCTGTCATTAACAAATAAATAGTATGAACCGTTCAAAAAGCACTATGAAATCTGTTTTTCTTTTTTCATGTAAAACAAAATGTTATTTTAAACAGATTCATGTCTTATGAACAACATATGGTCACAGTACACATTTTAAGTCATTGAAAAATGCATATTTCATTGCATCCAATGTTTGTGATTGCCAAGAATGAAACACAAGGTTCATATTTTATAATACCCAAAACTATCACTGGTTCACTTTCACTTATATATTATGTTAATGCTAAATGGTCGTATAGTCTTATCAACATAATAAATTGGTTAGCGTTTTTCAATGGAGATTTGTTCCATGGGTACTATATTATTGTTTCATCTTAGTTCACAGGAAACTTTTACTTTGTTCACTTCTCTCTCTTAAATTTATATACATGTGGTTTTTATTTCGTTATACTTTTGTTTTTAGATATTTATTTTGGGGATATAGGGATTTGGGTGTCTTTTATAAGAGCATGACATCTTCTTCAGGATGCTGCCTTCTTCTTCTTTCATCAGTCTTCTTTTCTCCTGCCTTCTGGGACTGGTATCTTCTCCATCTTCTTCTTGATGCCATCAGGTTTCTTGGGATCTTCTCCATCTTCTTCTTTATTTCAGAAATACACCACCTGTGTTGTTTGATCTTGGCTTATTTTAGGGTTTCTATTCTATTTATTCTCCCTCGTTGTGGGTTTGGTCATATTCAGTACTGCTTGGTTATTTACTTTTTTACCTTCCTGGGTTATACCTTGAAAACCTTTGGTTATGAGACTGGCCTTGGATGACTCATCACTAGTAACTCCTTTTATTTGAACTTGTATTTTCTTTATAATAATGATTTCTTTCCACAGTTGCTATGAATTAATCTATTTATATTAAACTTAATGCTTTCTTCCAAATTTAAATATTATAACTTCATTAGTCTAATGATCAATTGCCATTCAATATTATGCTTATATCTGTCATGTTACAGTGTGTGTGTGTGATATGTTCAAATAATGTGCGATTTAAGTTGTGTCTGTTCGTTTGTTCGTTTAGGATGTTGTTTCTATGTGTTTTTGTGTGTTTGTATATTCTTAGTTGTTTGAGAATGTCTAGTTTTCAGCCTTTCATGTGTACGTATAAAATTTTCATGTTGTTAATGTTTGTGGATGTTTGGTCTGTCTCAATGAGATGATCTGCAAAGGTGGATTCAGTGATGGAGAGCAGTGGTTTTATGCGTTCAATGTACCTATATCTGAAGTTGAAGCTGCATCCTGTCTAGCCTATGTAAAATTTGTTACATTCTGAGAAGTTTAATTTGTAAATCAATTTATTTAGCTGTTTGTGTATGTTTTTGACAGCACATGTTCTGTACTTCTGTATGCAATGCTGTATACTGCTTTTTCAAATTTTTGGTCTATTTTTACAGTGTGGTTATTGATATATGTTTGTATGATGAATTTATTATTCAGTTTCTTTGTCTGTTGTTCGTTTCATGTTTTGCATAAGAGTTTGTTAATTATTGTTTCAATGTATCCATTAGCTTCTGCAAGACATTTGATTTGTCGTGATAGTCTCTCTCTTCTAATGGAATGTTGTTTCGTCTGTGTATCATGAACCTGAAAGCTGATAGTTTGTGTTACATTGGGTGATTGTATGTGTCATGTATCAGCGTGAGAGTTGTAGTGGGTTTCCTTTTTATACTGAATTTGAGTCTGTGTTCCAGTTTTGTAATGGAAAGGTCTAGGAAATTTATGATATTGTTGTTTTCATATTCAGCAGTGAAGGTAATGTTTCTGTGGATTTTGTTGATGTGGGTTAGTAGCTTTTCACATTGTCTTGTGTTACATTTGTATAGTATTATGATGTCATCAACAGATATTAATATACCTTGTTTTTGTAACTGTTTGCAGGATGTTAATGTTGCAAACTTCTTGAATGTATTACAAGGGAATAAGGAGCCAATGAATGGTACAGGATCAGGCAAAGTTATAGAAAGGTAGATGTTTCACTGTTAAGTTTACTGTTACTATAGTTCATGGGCAAGTAACACTGTTAAAGCATAAAGTAATTTGGGTAAATTGAATCTTCTCTGCCTGATTCAGAAAAAATAGAATTTATTTTTCTTATTCTTTAAGATACAAAGGAAGAAAACTGGTGAATTGTAAAGTGGAATAGTGTATTTGTCTACTAACATACAATTATGTTAATACAGACAGATAGACAGATTGATAGATAGATAGACAGACAGACAGAAACACATAGAAACACACACACACACACACATATTTATGGAATTCTGTGGATATATTTCACTTTTTTCTGGACATCAAGAAACAATTATCTGTCAATTCAATTTTAACATTACCTACTCAGATAACCTAATAAAAGTTCTAATACTTTTATTGTATGATTAGACACAACATTTTATTGACTGAAGTTGATTAAAAAAATTCCTTTGCTTTTTTTAGTGGACCAAATGACCGTGTATTTGTAAATTTTGCTGATCATGGTGGATTTGGTGTGATTTATTTTCCCGATGAGGAGCTTCATGTTGATGAACTCACAAATACCCTAAAAAATATGTTAGAAAAGAATTCATTTAAAGAGGTAAATCATTAATACTATACGATATTAATTTTTAATGTTATATTAATTTAGTTGTTTTAAAGACACCACTCATTAAATTAGTTGACATCAATCAATCACAACATGCTTCTAAAAAACTTTAAAAAAAATATGGACCAGACTAAAGAAATAATTGAAACAGGTGGTTACACATACAAATTGTCTAACCAATGCTTACACCACTGTTTTAGTTAAATAAAATACAAATTTTAAAACACAAAAGTATACCTACAATATCACAATGATCATTCTTGTAATATATACTTGTCCAATTCTGTTTTCATAGTACACATTTTGTTCATTTACATAAATCACTGTATACCCTGTTTTCATTATACATATAATGAATTCATTTATATATTAATTTTTATAATACAGTGGAACCTCATTATAACGGACTAATTGGGGCTAAAGGTTGTCTGTTGTAATGAAAGTCCGTTATATAACAAATAAGTCTTGTTAGGTCGTATTTACATCAATAAAACTCGGTAAATTAGTATAAAACATGTTTATTTTTACTTGACAACATTTTACATAGTGTACATGATAAATGAGATCATACTGTTCATACTTACATTATAGACCAGAATTGAAACTTTATATACATTCTATTGTTTTATTCTCTTGAACAAGAAGGGCCTGGTTCATTATTATTAATTAGGTTATTACTACTAACATTAACTGGTTTGAAAAAGGTATTGATTTTTTGTTGTGTTTGTTTGTTATTTATTTCGTTGGTCAGTAACTGACGAAGATGCCGCAAGTGTTCATAGTAAGCAAGCACATTTTCATTTTTTGATTGTTCAACATATTCAATGACAAAATTTAAATGATCTTTCACTTCACTCACTTTTATTGTTGCCTGAGTATTGTCTTCCTCTTGTAAGTCTTCCTCCTCGTCCTCCGAAGTCTTCTTTCTCAGTGATACTGCCAACAATCTCCTCTTCCGTCAACAAGTGGAATCCAGGGTCATCTTCATCTTCTTCAAGCCAGGTCTCCACATCTTCCAATAAAACTTCTTCCTCCCCTCCTCTTTGCAAAGTTTCACGGAAATCTTTTGTCTCACAATTTTCTATTTCTAAACATGCTTCTTCATTCGTTAACAGTTTTTTCCATGAGTTCACCAAAGTAGTTGGTTTAATTTCTTTTACAGCATCAGCAAAATTGTGAATCATAGATCGAATGTTGTAGGCCTTCAAGTTTTGAAGAGTCTTTTGGCCCCTTCTATCTTCTTCAGCAGCGGATGGCTCATCAACTTCTAAGATTTCATTGAGAAATTTTTTTCTATAAAGCCGCTTGGCAGTATAAATTACTCCTTGGTCCATGGGCTGAAACACGGATGTTGTGTTTGGAGGCAGGAACTTACACTTTATCTTCTTGTCTCGACTGCAGAGTTTGTCAACATCAGGGTGGGTTGGTGCGTTATCCAAAAGAACCAAAGCTTATATTTTTTCTTTTTGAATGTTCAAAATTTCCATTTAGTGGTTTATAATTGCTGGCACAGCTTTCTTATGAAACCAATCACTTGTTATTTCAGTTGTAAACCATGCATTTCGGGAACTATAATAGTGAACTGGTAAATTGTCCATCACATTTTTAAGTGCGGTTTTTTGCTTTTACCAACGATAGCAGTTTTAAGCATATGAGTGCTGTCTGCATTTCTACACAACAAAACTGACACACGCTCGCTCCTTGCTGACTTTTCTACCAGGTGTAGTTTTTTGGTTTTTGAAGCTTGTGTTTTGTCAGGTAGAGTTCTCCAAAACAAACGTGTCTCATCAAAGTTATAAATTTGGCTCAATTGATAACCTTCTTTTTTAATCAAATCGTCTAATTCTTTTATAAAAGGCTCAACAGCTTCAGAGTCTGCGCTAAGAATTTCCCCACTAATCTTCTTGTTTGAAATGTTGTGACGTTGACGAAACCTAAATACCCAACCAGAGCTCGCTTTAAACTGTTCAAGTCCCATCTGTTTGGAGAGTCTTTCAGCAGCCGCTTGAATTTCAATTCCTCTAACAGCCATTCCACATGAACGAAGCTGAGAGAACCACTTGTAGACTGCATCATACAGTGTTGCCATAGAAGGCAGCCGCATACGCTTAGCTGCACTCTTCTTCTTTTCTACATTGAACTTAAGAGCAAAGTTACGAATGTCATGTTTTGATTTTTTAATGTCCGATACGGTTTGTTTTGCAACTTCATACTCACGACAAATGCTAGAAACAGACACTCCTTTTCTAATTTTTCTATAATGGAGAGTTTATCTTGAAGACTGAGCGCCTTACGCTTCCGTTTCTGTCCTACACTTGGCTTACTTAATGACATGATTTGAATAAATTAAAAAATGTTATAGGCAGGACGTGTGAATGTGCGTGACAAACAACTGAACAATACTGACCAGTAGTGGTGGGAGTAAAAATATACCTGGCTAAGGCGTTAACCTTTCTTTGTTTTCAACTCCCTTTCCCTTACCATTCAAACAAACAGTTTCCTGTATTTGTTGTTATTATCTCAACAGTTAATTCTCAAACCAGTTAATTCAATGGTGGATTGGGGTTGGGTTTTAACTTTCAACGATTTATACCTGACAAGGGTGTTTGTCTCTGAAAACTGTCATTCGGCACTGGTGGGCGGACGTGAGTTATTCCGGTGCATTGACTTAGTTACTAGGGGGTGGGGGTATGACGTAAAAGACGTGTCCATTGTAAAAGAAGTCCATAGTAACGGGGTCCGTTATAACAAGGTTCTACTGTATATTCATTTTGGGTGAATTTGTTAATATATTTAATTTCTTCATTGCACTAATGAAAACAGGTTTCCACATAAATTCAGTGTTTCTTCTTTCATGCCATCTGATTTTGCTTCCATAGTTTGTACTCAAATCATGAACATCTATAACTGTAATTTTAAGTATTGTGTTGTTATTAAACCTCAGTTATTACCAGCAGGGCCCACTCTAGCAGTTACGTCGCCCCGGACAAAAAGACAAATTGCCGCCCCTTAAGAATATATATACATTTTTTAAATAAAGGTACATATTTTTTATTTTCATTAAAAATCAAATCATTTTATTTAAATTTTAATAAAAGCATATATTTAGAAAGAAACATGTAACATAACATAATATTGACAATCAAGTAGTACAAAACAGTAGATTCTACTTTTTATGTTAAATAAAAGTCAAATCGTTTTAAATTATAATCAACACATACATATATACATATTTAGAAAGAGACATGTAACATAACATAAAATTGATAATCAAGCAGTACAAAACAGTAGAAATTAATTAAGAAATACCTGTACCTAGCCACAAATTGTTAACCATATAAATTTTTACATTTTTAAATGCTATTAAAAATGTGTATTATTGTACAATCAATCAAAATGCCATTATTTTGAAAATAAAACAAGGTAACATCAACTACGCTAAAATCACAAAAAACTTTTTTTTCTCACTTTCAGTTCTGCAAACTTTTTTATTACATCTTTTAAATTTACTTGATCAGCAATTTCATGCTCAATTGCCAAAATGGCCAAACCATTAAGACGATTTTGTGTAGTAGTTGAATGTAAAATGTTCTTATTTAATTTTAACTTAGAGAAACTCCTTTCGCCACTTGCTACAGTTATTGGTATCGTTAGCAATATTCTTAAAGCAATAGTAAGGTTTGGGGTAAAATTTAACTTTGTAATTAAGCTCAGTACGTTGCTTAGGCTTTCTTTTTTGCCCAAAAGCGCAGATACTGCTGAAATTTCCTCTGCTAATTCTACCCCATTTATGTCAACAGAATCACCATCAGTTAAAATACATTCTAAATTCTTACAGTGTTTTAGTAGCATTTCTTTGGACATGGTATTTAAATCGTATATATTATATAAGAATTGAAAATAGTTACTATGATTACTAAGTTGTTCAAATCTAGCATCTAGTGCATTTAGTGCTTGATCGATTGTAAAATAAAAAAAATCTATTTTATATTTTTCTTTTGGATCTTCGATCGGTTCATCTCGTGCTTCGTATGAGAAGTTCCTTTTTATTCTTCTTACGCGGTGTCGTGTTATTGTTGATCCAAAATTAGCCTCCACGTCAATTTCGGTAGCAAGTTCTTTTGCATCAATAATAGTTTCATCGAAGGACGAATCCGATCGAAGATTCTTGAAAAATATTTTGCAGTTTTGTAAAAGATCAAGAAGTAATTCCACACACACATATTTCAATGTTAAATCACCGATCAGCTGTTTGCTGGAATGTAGGTCACCCTCTTTTATTTAGTAAACAAAGACAAGGTAGGTGTATGCGTGGGAACGAGGGGATTACGCACACGTATTGTTCTCTACACAATGCCTCAGCCTATCTTCCTCGACCGGTTTTAACTGGAGAAGCCAGTCGGACGCATAGGGTGAATCTTATTCAACAAAACACGCTTTACAAGTTACAGATGTATTACGGTTATAACAGTCTGAGTTTAGTAATTAATTTTCGTACTTTCCCCCATTGAATTATTTTTTGTTGTTTTGTTTTGGTAACAACATTAAGTTACGAAATTCTTTACACGTAATTAACAGGGTCTACTTTACGCAGGAGTATATGTTTTTGTTTTTACCGTGACGACAGACATACACTGACATACTATGCAGGCATATTCAAGAAACTACAGGTCTTGAATTGTCACAATATAAACCTGTTAAAGACTGAACAGATCAACAAGCACTAAAATTCATGTACATACTTGCATTTGGCTTCATACAAGGATATTTCAAGTTATACAGACTATCATTGTATTAATTTACGTATCTTAAAATAAATTCATTTTATGAAAATTAATGTTAAATAAAATACAGTAACTGAGTGCATAGATCAGATAACTGAGTGCCGAAAGTTATCTATTTTACTACGTAACAATTATTTTAATTATCAGCGTGACGTATCTTTGTGAATGTCACGATGCTTACAACCTTTTTTAATAATGAGCAGAGTGGCGCATTTTTGTGACACTCTGTTCACACTTAATCATTAAACAACAGCACAATAGCAGAGTGGCGCATTTTTGTAACGTTTTTTGCCACGTTACAAATCCAGGGAACCCATCCTAATTGACACCAGCCAATTATATGGGCTGCCTACGTTGTAACGAACTGAAATTAAACTCAACACAATTAACAAAATTAATTAAGCTAATTATTAGGAAACAAGGGAAGGTATATCACTGATTTATGCACTCACTGCAATGTGTAATAAGATGACTTCTCTTTATTAACAAATGATATGAAAAGATCCCATAACATAATTATTTAGATTAAAATATTCAAAGGGTTTTCTGAAAAGCTAGGGATCATAATGATCATGTACCTTTTACCTCGGATCCGAGTTTACTTTAAATATATTGCAAAGATGTCTGAGTATTACTATGTTCATCTAGGCGCTTGCAAGACTTCTTTTACCATTTGAAGAATGGTATTATTTACTAAAGAGATTATAATTAACATTTACATATTAATGTTACAACGTATGATATTTAATATTACAGTATACTCTTAGTTGGTCTCATTTATAGTTTAAAGAAAATTATAGTCTTTGAAAAGTCTCTTTCATCTGTAAGTTATGTCTCAAATATAATTAACTCTCGATAGGCAAGCTATCGAGTCACCTTTACAATAAGTCGTGGTGACCTCGTCCTGGGGTATCACTCTTGGGAATTCTGGAAGTCGGCGTCGTCATCTGTGTCGTGTCTTCGGCGAGTACTAGATAGCTGGTTCACTGAGGAGATTGAAGTTCTTCTGGTTAAAGTTGGTGTAGATCCACGTAGGTCCTAGTCAGCGTCGTGTGGCTCGTATACGTCCACATGTGAAGTTTATGCAGCTCACATCTTCATATATAAATTTGTACTGGAATTTACCTCTTGAGGGGAGACGTCATCTTGCTTACTACTTGTTAGTTTTTTTCTTTGTTTAACTTATTACATTTCTGAACACAACTTTCTACATTTTATATATTAAAATTGCTCGCCACGTTTAGTAGTGGTAGCTAACAGTTAAGCTTAAAATTAATCAATGCATTTTTGAAGATCTCTCGCTCGTAGGTGTGTACGGTCTGACGGCTGCATTGTCACTCTTTTCTCGTTTCGACTGGCACATTACAACGGAGCGGGGCGAGTACTCCGCGATAATATAGTTCCTATTTTTATTTAAAGTGACATTATTATTACAAGAAACAATACATTAATTATACATATATAATTTAAGTGAATTATTTTAACTACTACTCGTGCCTTCAAATTACTAATTACAAACATTATGATTTTTATACTTTCCTAAGTTACAGACGACTCGCTAACACGTTGAGTCCGGAATTAAACAGGTCAACGCATGATGACTTGCAAAAGGGTTAACTGTGATATTAATAGCTTTTTACAATTCGATTTTTTTATTAATTGTTTAGTTAGATTTTCCATTTACATCTCATACTTATTCTGAGTTAGTACAGGGGCTTTAGGTTTAATAGTGCGATTTAAAAATACTTAATTGCTAGTTAATTAATTTTTTATTTATTAAAGATTTTATTATCAATTAAATCGTCACAAGTGCAGAGGCTAGATCAAAATCTTTTGTTTGCATCAACTTGCTTATTGGATTAATGCAATTTAGTATGTTATGCCAAATAACTAATGAACACAAAAACTTAAATTGTTTAATACAATTTAATAAACCCGAGGCCTCGTCTCTTATTAAATTATCAATTTCTTGGTTTTCGTAAATGCTTAGCAAGGCGTCGTATACATCTCCCAAATGGAATCTCAAACGCTTTAAGGCCTCTATCCAACTCTCCCATCTAGTGTCACTCAATGGTTTCAAAGTTAAACCTTGAACATGTTTTAAAAGTATTGCCCATCGAAAAGTACCGTAGATGCCGAAAAAAATAAATATATTTTTTGGACCATGTTGAAGAAATTAGCGGCTTCCAAGGATGCTTTGCCATATCATTAACAACAAGATTGAGAGAGTGGCTACTACACGGAACATAGAATTATTGTTTAATTTTAGATTGCACTCCTGCTTTATCGCCCCTCATATTGGACCCGTTGTCGTATCCCTGCCCTCTGATATCCTGCAAATTTAAACCCAAGTCATTAAGTTCTCCAATTATAATGTCAGTCATTTGTTTTCCTGTGGATCTTTCGACTGGTAAGAAGCCTAAAAAGCTTTCATTAATTTTAATTTCAACATCAGCGTCAAATTTATTGATTGAAACATATCTGATTACAAGAGTCATTTGCTCTACCTTACTAATGTCAGGAGTACAGTCTAAAATTATGGAAAAATATTTGGATTTTTTTATTTCATCATTAATATGAGACTTTACACTTTGATGCAGCAGCTCTATTATCTCGTTTTGTATATTTTTCCCAAGATAGTGAGCTTTAGTCTCTTCTTTTTTGAGCACTCCACGGACGTGCTCTTCCATAATGGGATCAAATTCAGATAGCAACTCAACTATTTTTAAGAAATTACCGTTATTATACTCAAACAACTTGTCGCTTGTACCTTGAAAAGCCAGACAACTTTTACCAAGCATTTTAGTAATTGCTACGATTCTTAGAAGCACCTCGTTCCAATAGTTTGTTTCGGCATTAATAATTCTTTGAGCAGCCGCATCTATAGTTTTACAACACTTTAACCTTTGGTTCATTTCTAGCCATGATTTTTGGGCCTGAATATGATTTTTGGAAATTTCATGCTCTTTTAAAGTTTCGCCGAGGTGCTTCCAACTTTTAAAACTCTCCTTTGAAAGAGAACTAACTATACAGCAGAAAATTTTGCAACAGAAGCAGTAAACGCAGTTTTGTGAAAGAGAGTACACTAGCCAGTCTCGTAAAACTTGTTCTCCATTGCTTAAAATTCGTGTATAATAATTTGCGCTAAAATGTCGACCAGTGTCATTGGAAGGAAGTTTGTAATTATGCAATGGTTTAGGTGGACCTTGTATTACTAAAAAACTTCTTTCGGCGTCTCCTAAAATTCTTGGCCACAATGCTGGATCTGTACTCAAAGTTTGTAGAACGCTTTCTGTGGGTGTCACGTTGGTGTCAATTTTTTCAATGCTTTCATCTGGTGATGGTAGAGTCAGAGTGTCGTCAGTTCCAATTGATTTAGAAACTTCGTCCATTTGTTTGTCATCATCATTCTCTGACGATTCCGTATTTTCTTTTATAACCGGACTTGATGTTGGATTCTCAGAGTCGTCATTTGTTTTGGTACAACTCTTGATATAATTTTTTAACGCGCCAGCTTGCTTCCTTTTCCAGCCTTATTTTTTTGTACTGGTAACCAGACAGTTTTCTTAGGCCGTCAGACATTCTGGAAGAGGCACGCACATAACTCAAATTAAACAATGTAAACTATAAAATAATAATTAAAAATAAAGATTTATCCTTGTTCTAAATAAGCTAAAACCGTAATTAACATAACTTCAAAATTATATTCCGTCAACCGACAAAAAATATTTATGCGCTACACTACACAAAATATTTTTCATATCCTGTGAACGTAAAGAAAGTCTAGTGTAATTATATATGTATTTTATAATAACAAATATTTCAGCAAATCATAAATAGTCATTAAAAACAATTTTATAATTCTTGATTTTGAGATTTTATTCTGTTCAATTATTCAAATATATTATTATAAAACGCGTTTTATCGAAGCAATGAACTTAATAAATGTCTTATATTATTGATTCAAATACTTATTTTCATAAAACAAAAATATAAATAATTATACCTATAGAATACATTCAAATTTGATACAATATTTTATTGATTCAATAAACAGCCTTTTTGGATAAATAAAATATTTATTTTATTTAAAAACACTTTCATTGTTTCGATTCGATAATAGATTTACGATAAACTAGTATCTATCAAACTAAACAACAGCTTAATTATAGATGTACTTACCTTTCAAAATTAAGAAATCGCACTGAAGTAAATTTTATGAACTTCTACTTGTTATCACTACCGACGTAATAGCAAGAATAATGCTATTGTGTAATGAAACCGCTCGAGGTTAGAGGTAATAAGCAAGTCTATGCATGTTCAAACACAAGTTGAAGCAGCGCTCTGCTCGCGTGCTATTCTGTTCAGAGAAGTATATGCATTGGATGTTCAAACAAGTTCAAGCAGCGTCCTTTACAAATTCTGCGTTAATTTATTAATAAAATAAATTATTAGTTTATAAAATGTTTCCTTTTCGGAATTATAAAAATTTACTAGATTTTTGTAAGTTTATAGTCAATTTTTATTGTTTAATGTGTTTAACATAGATTGCCGTAATAAATGTTTTAAAAAATGAATCACCGTCCAATCTTTCATATGTCTGAAATCTTTAAATATTGTGATATGTATCACAATCTCACGAAATTAAATTAATGCTGGGATTTTCCGTTCTCCCCTGAAACGGAAAAACGGTTATTTAATTAAACATACCGATCTTTTATGATTGTTTTCTTTAGAATCAAGAATTGTAAATATTTTTAGCTTTTAGACATAAACAATATAAATACGCTACGCACTGTAAATTTTTAGCGAACGAAAAAATCGATATGTGAAATTTTCTATTAATTGGGTATTTAACACATCAATATTTTTCTCACACTTACAGCCAAAATGCCGCCCCCAAATTTTGGCGCCCCGGACAAATGTCCGGGTTGCCCGCCCCTAGAGCGGGCGCTGTCACCAGTAACAAAACATCAACAAAATATTAATGTAGAGAAAGTTGTATGTGTTTCAGCACAGGTTTTATGTTATATTTACTTACACAAATTGGCATGTGTTTCAGTAGTGCCTTGGTATTTTTTAACTTTTTAAATCTCTTCACTTTACTTAGTATTTGTTGCAAAAATGGTTTCATTTATGATAATATAAATTTCTACTGGTTTAGAAATGGTAATTGATGGCTTGAATAGTAGTACAGAACATCTGAAGTCTTCATTTTATGATAATAAAAGCAAGTGCTGGTATTACAGGGTAACACAATAGTAATAACTGCACAATAGCCATTAAGTACTAAACATGTCAACGGTGATGAAGTTTTTTTTATGATTTTTTGTAAGCCTAGTGTCTGAACATGACTATATACCAGTGGCGGCTGGTGGTCGAAAATTTTAGGGGTTGCAGTTGTGGGTTGGATGGTATTAAATTGTTTAAATAGAAAATGCAAAAATATCACTAAGTTTATATGACTGAATGATAAAGTTAGTATTGTTTTATTTAATTAAAAATTATGACTTATATGGTAATATAACATTTTCTGTGTAACAACATCCAAAAAAGTATTGAAATTTTTTTGAAATTAGTTAACGTAATAACAGGCCTATTTATTTTAGTATTAATTCACTTTAGATAAACTATTTTACTGTGTATACATAATTAATATTGAAAAATATTGTTATACTTGGGAATAATTTTGTCACTTACCCTTATTTGAAAAAAAAATCCATCCGCCTTTCTTTCAGACTGGCAAATTTTTCAATCACCTTCTGATTGAAATCAGGAATTTCCATGATCAGGTCCCTTTCTATTGAAAGCATGGCCAATGCAGACAACCTCTCTTGTGACATGGTGTTCCTTAGAAATGTCTTTATTCTTTTAAGCGTCGAAAAACATCTTTCTGCTTCAGAAGAGGTCATTGGTATTGTAATCAAAATTTCTAAGAGTTTTACAGCTTCACTAAAAGTTTCTTCTAACTTATTGTCTTTGAAAAAAGAGTACAAACTAGCAGCCCCTGACAGTCTTCTAAAATCCGTTGCACTATAGATTGTTGCAAGTTCCGTACAGAGTTTTTTAAAATTGAGAAAATTGTAAGCGTTGCATACAGTTTTTACAGTGTCTTCTGGAAATTTAGAATCATAATCTGGAAACTTTTCTGACATGAACAAAGATGCTCCTACGAGATGGCTCGTGAATCTAAACCGTTCCTTTATTTGGTATATAATCACATCACATACTTCCTTCGCCTGTCTCTTCCACTCAGTTTTGTCAATCTTCCTTTTCTTTGGAGGTGAACTTTGTGATGACTGTTGTGGCTCTCCAGTTTCTGTGTCAATATTATTTCTGATTTTCAACACATTTTCTTCAAAACTTGTAAGAGACCGTTTTATAACAGTGAGATCAATATCTACTTTCTGGAGCTGATTAAAGAGTACCGGTATGTCAGTAAGTGGCATAATTTTTCTAAAAAATGAGAGCCAAAAAATAAAGTTTTGACTTACTAAAACTTTTAAATGGCCAGAAGCCTGTGAAAGAGTACTGTCATTTTTTTATGTGATCAGAATCTAATATTGTTTTCATGCACTATATTAGGTCCTGCCTGTGATCATAAATTGTTGTGACACTTCTCAATTGAAAGTTCCATCTGTTAGGTACAGATCTGGGTAACCGCTTTTTTACTACTGCATCTAGTATTGATGTTCTTTGCGGACTACCTGAGAAAAAAAAGCGCAAAGACCTTGAACACTGGCAAAGAAAACTCGAACTTCCCTGTTTATTGATGCAGCTTTCATCACAACTAAATTCATCTGATGTGCATGACAATGAACATATTGGTGTTTTAACTCATCAAGAATACATGATGCTAAGGCCCTGGCATCATGACGAGAAGGGTTAAGAAAAGTCCAAAATCTTTCTACAGGTCTGTTTTAAATTAGACACATCGCTGGTTTCATCAGCAATAACAGCTAAAAAATTTGCTTGTTTAATTTCATCTGAAATTCTTTCGTGACAGACTTCTAGCATTATTTGTAGTAATTCATTTTGAATGGTTTTAGAAGTACCCCTAAATACTGTTGAAGTTTCAAGATGATTTTTTAAAATTGTATCTAGCTCTGCACTAAAATCTATTAACCCTCTAAAAATTCCTGGATTATTTGATTCTTTAGATTCATCGTGACCTCTTAAAGCTAGTTCAAACACACCACAGAAACGAATACAGTTGATAATAATACTTAGCACATATCTATTCTGCTTAACTTGTTCATTGTGAGCTACAATATTTCTCCTATAAGCTGTATCTAGTTGTTCTGCTATGTTAGTTGTTCCTAATAATGCTAACTGTAAACTATTTTTTATGTGGGTACCTGAAGCCTCATTTTTTTCAGTTCTGTCATTAAAATGGTTTAAGTCTTTAAATCCAGTCTTAGTCCAAGTCTCCTCCCCTCCAAACAATATACAAGGAAAGCAAAATAATGCAATTTTAGTGTCACACCCACATAACCAGGAATATTTATTGTATAAGTCTGTTTTAAATTTACGATTAAAAATTCTATTACCTGACTTTACAGTTTGATTAAAACTTGAAAGATCTGGTGTAGGTCTACCTACTCTCTTAATTTCAATTTTTTCCTCAATTGGACGTAAACTGAACGGTGTTTTCGTTAAGTTTTCGACAGAATTCATTGCGTCCTACGAGTTATATATAACGAATATCTTACACTATGACGCCTTAATCCTTTAATATGCACTATTATTTATATTTAACAATGAATTGTACTAACACTTAACTAACACTAACAATAAACTTCACAAAAAATTCGACCGACACTAATGAACTGAACTAATAAAACAACATAACCATACAAATTCCAACTGTCGCACACGTGTTATTTACCAACAAACTGGTGGCGCCGTGACTGACAAGCGGAGTTTGCAGTCCCTAATCACACCAGGCGAAGCTATAGCGATGTAATAGGAACACCCTAGTGTAGCCAGCCAGAACACAACTACATTGTGTTTCTCCATATACCAAGCGCGTCACAGCTGGTGTACACACCCGTAGTACACCGCGGCGAGAGAGGGTGTACGGTTTTTATTAAGTGCTCTGCACTTTTCAATCAACAAATGATTAATTACGATTATTTAGCTTGAAAACACTTATTAATTATTGTTTTTTTATAATTTTATAATTTAAAGTACAGTTTATGGGGGATTTACAGGATTAAAAATACAATTAAATTTACAGAATTTAAGGGGGGTTGTGCAACCGTGCAACCTAAGCACGGGCCGCCACTGCTATATACTATTAATGGCTCATAATGATAAAACCACTTAACAATGCAAAAAGAATAACATCAAAATGTTATCAACTTTAATACTTTTATAATGGATTAAACAACTAAGGATATCATGCAAAGTTTGTAAAATATATGTGTTCTGATCAGAAATTGGTGAACGATACTTATTATAATTATTATACTTATCAAAAAATGAAGTATAATGTAGAATCAAGGTTCACATTTAAGAAAATAACATACCCGTATTTAGATCCAAAGAATATAATAGTGTAATAATGATCGTATTTGTATTTTATTGGAAAAGGGAATGGCAACATCAAAAAACTAATAACGCTCTTAATCCACAAACATATTATGTGATATACCTATGTTTGTAAGGTATATAATATAATTGTTTTTTTCTTAAAGCCAGAAATGAAGAAGATAGCAGTCTCTTTTGAACATGCTCTTCTGGTATGTGTGAAAAAATCATTACACTTGCAAACCTTGAAAATAGATACTTTGATAGAAAACAAAAATGAGATTTTTTAGATCATCTTACTCTGTTACATACGAATAATTAATCAAAAATAAAATTGAAGTCCAACAAAATTTTTAAATAATGTTTCATTAATTCGAATATGTTAAAACATGTCATTGTATTCCATTGTATTATAATGTAGTTTTGTACTTTTTCATTTGAATTTCACTGTAAAGGTTCTCATACGTGCTAATAGCAGTGAATTCAGTTCAAGAGATTTTAGGAATTTTATGCTAATAGGAATCCAAAAGAAAATGTAACTGAGAGCATTAACTGTACTATATTTAATAAAATAACTATCGTATTCTTGATAAAAAATAATTGTGAAACAAAAAGAATTTCATGGTGAAGCATTACATACTCACTTCTCTGACAAACCAGCCTTGAATGTCTACAATACATTGTTACATAACAATGTACACATGGAGAGGTCTGGCAAAGGATTCTGGATTTCAATAAGATCTATTTTAGTTAGCTATCATGCTAGAGTCTACTTTTACAACTAATAAAGACCATTGTGGTGAATTGGATGCTAGTGTCAGGAAAAGGTCTCAATGGGATGTCATAAGAATAGTTATAGATTGTGAAATACAGATACAAGATTATGCCTCCTTATTAAGTTATTTCTGATGAAATGCTAGAGAACAAAGTTAATAAAAAACTTGCATCACACAATACTGGAAGTCAGTCTCAGAAACACATTAATGGATTCACAAAGTCTGAAGAGTGGGCAAACTAAAAATCACTATTACCTCTTTAAAATTCAAAATTTCCTTCTTAGAAGTATAAATACAAAACAACTTGCTATGTATGCACAATGTCTGTACCATTAACAAGTTGTTCTTTGTGTGAACTATAAGAACTACCCATTGGGTAGTGTCTGTAAGGAGATGAATGTAACTAGCACTTGGTTGTTAGCAGGCCATTTCTAGGTTAAAGGTTACCATCTGATTTGGTGACTTCAGTGGCCCTATACAGACATTAGAATTACTGAAAATTAAGGAGTTAGATACAGGTATAGAATGCATGTTATAAATTTTGTAATATTTATACTTTTATTTATAACCAAAAAGTATCATAAAAACTTAATGCTTGTGTATACAAAGAACAAATAAATAAACAAGATTACACAATAAAAAGAATAGAATTAATATTTCAGTAAGCTTTAAGAATCTACAAGCTTTCATTGATCCAAATGTTGTTATTGTATTAAACATTCCAATACAGTATTTGTGTTTGTTTAGTATTGTAACTTATTCCTATATATAATTTGTAATTGAAGTTATATGCTAGATTTGACAATCTATCTTGTAGCATACTGAACCAGAGACATTCAGAATTCAGAAATTTATAGCTTTTCTGATGGTATTGAAACAACTAATGGTAAATAGTATTCTGATATCTATGGATATATTAGGGCACAAAATTGTTATATTGTTTTCGTATAAAAACTGTAAGAGTTCTTTAGGAAACACCTTTTTCATCAATATGAATTTTAAAAAAATTTATTTCCTCATACAGGCCATGGCCATTTTTATCTGCCTTCTTCTTTTCATTATCTGACTGTTTGCTGTGCAATCACTCATAGCGTGCCACAAAACTTGTACATGCAATTTCTGTGTATATGTACAGAAAACTAAATAAATCATATACTCTTTTAGTTGTTTGAAGATTTCATCTCTTAAGTGTCTAACAGAGCTAATGTAAGATAAAAAAAAGTGTATTTTTTTAAATTCTAGCACTGGTTCATCTTTATGTTCATATGAAAATTACATGATTTACCATCTAAGTCTTGAGTAAACATTTATAAAGGGCTTTGTAGTATTAAACATTTTTTATTTGTTATCACTGATGCACTCTAGATGAATGTTCAGCAGGTAAAGAAGAAGTAGAGGAAGATAAAAATACATGTTAGAAAGAGAGGTCACTATCCCAATTCAGTTTGTCTCTGTCTGATTTAGATAGGCTTACAGTTCAGGCTATACAGTGCGTACATAATACAATGAATGGTGCCTGTCTAGCTGGGAGAAACAGTATATTTGATATACATGATCATATGGTAGACATTGGCCTAGATGTTAGTATACAAGTTTCTGTTTTAGGATCATGTATTTAAGGTGTGTTTTTGTAGAAAAGTTTATAAGTCAATTACAAGTTTACAATTACACAAGAAAAATTTGTGGCAAAAAACTGTTAACAGTGAATTCTTTATGATAGTGTTCATAGCCCTACAACAAGACACTAATGCTCAAGTTACAAACACACTAACTTGATGTGATGTAAGTTTTATGAAGAGTAAATTGATGTGAACAATATATATTGTTATGAGAAGCCTACCGATCAACCCAGAACATTCTCCACTCCCCCTATTAAGTGTGGCAGCTGTTGCGTCATTCAAGTAGGTGATTCTAGTGAGTTCCAGGAACACTTGAGATACACATTAAGCCCCCGGCGTCCAGTAAGGAGGGAAAGTTATACTTCACCTCAGTGCAGCGCATATAAAGCCATAGCACCCAGGTTGTCAGTTCAGTTATGTGAGCGATTTTTGCTAGTGCGGATTGAGTGTTTGTCAAAGTGAAGTAGTATTGTGTTAATGATTGTGTGAAACTCTGTTAATAGACATTGGTATTGCGTGTGGACAAATCTGACTGGAAATATTGTACAAATTAATTGTAAACTGTTTAATTGTGAAAATTAAAGCGGGTGACTGATTAGCGACGTAATTGATGTCTTGTATTTTGTTTTCCACTGTACTATACGACGATCAGTAGATCGTCATAACAATATGAATCTGCCATATGATTTTGGATATGAGAATCATCTAAGCTTGGTTGTTGTAATCAGAGGCATTTCATGGTTTACATTAAACTTCATGTTACTGGTATAAATACACTAAAATATCGGTATGGAGAACCATACATGACTTCCATGTTCTAAGATTTATATTTAAAATCATTTACGAAATGAAATGTTTCCACAGAAACTACTTCTTTCCACTTATTGCTTCAGCTTTAACCACAGTACTGTGGTCACTAACGTATACCACCACACGTTATCGCACTCGATTTTCACTGATGATGGCAGTCGACGCCACTGGCAAAACGTCTGGTTTGCAGAAAACATTGTACTACAGCCAAACAGCCCAGGAAGGAATTTTAACAACAAACTACTACTTTGTAGCCGATAACGTAGTACACATATAAAAATTATTCCCTCCCCCTTCAACTATAATTTTCATTTATAGAAAATTACCCCCACCCCGTTCCACTAGCCTCTTCATTTATAGATATTTCATCTACGTTTCTACAGTGGTTTATTAAGACCTTCTTATCAGGATACTTTATTTATCAAAATTAAGTACTTTACTCTTGTTATAACAAAAAATGTTTCAGGTAAACTGCCCTTTCCCCATAACCGATCTTCACCAAAATCAACAGGCCTTGAGTATTCCACAACTCAGGCACATATGTAAAAAATTATTTGATTCTGTTTGAATTTACGGCAGTTATCATTCGTCATGAAAATATTTCTCTTGTTACAACATAAAATGTTGCAGGTAAACTACCCCTTTCCCTTAACTGATCTTCACCAAAATCAATAGGTCATGAGTACTCTACAATTCAGGAACGTATGCAAAAAATTATTTGATTCTCTTTGAATTTACGGCAGTTATCGTTCGTCATAGAAAAAATTACCCTTGATAAAACATACAATGTTGCTGGTAAACTACCCCTTGCCCTTAACAAATCTTCACCAAAATCAACAGACCTTGAGTACTTAAAACTTCAGGAATGTATGCAAAAAATTATTTGATTCTCTTTGAATATGCAGCAGTTTTCAATGTCATAAAAATAAAATTACCCTTTTAAAAAATAAAACGTTGCTGTTAAACTACCCTTTTCTCTTAACCGATCTTCACCAAAATCAACAAACCTTGAGTACCCTACAATTCAGGAAGGTGTGCAAAAAAGTATTTGATTCTATTTAAATTTACGGCAGTTATCGTTCGTCATAGAAAAAATTACCCTTGTTAAAACATAAAACGTTGCAGGTAAACTACCCCTTTCCCTTAACCGATCTTCACCAAAAACAATAGCTCATGAGAACTCTACAAGTCAGGAATGTATGCAAAACATTATTTGATTCTGATTGAATTTGCGGCTGTTATTGTTTGCCATAGAAAACAAATTACCATTGATAAAAAAAAAGTTGCAGGTAAATTACCCCTATCCATCAAACCGATCTTCACCAAAAACAATAGGTCTTGAGTACTCTACAATTCAGGGCAGTATGCAAAAAATTATTTGATTCTGTTTGAATTTGCGGCTGTTATCGTTAACCATAGAAAAAATTCTACAGATAGACACGCAGACACTTTTCAAAAATATCGGTATGGAGAACCATACATGACATCCATATTCTAAGATTTATATTTAAAATCATTTTCAGCCAAACAGCCAGGCTGTGTCTTACCTGCCTTTTTATTGCTGTATTAAATGAAAAATATTATATTACATTAAAATGAAAAAATTATAATTTTATTGCCTGGCAACAAAATTATTTTATTTTTAACAATTACCATTGTTTCAAAAAGTTTAAATAAATTTTCAAGTACTTTACTCTTGTTAAAACGTAAAAGATTGCAGGTAAACTACCCCTTCCCCTTAACCGATCTTCACCAAAATCGAAAGTCATTGAGACCTCTACAATTCAGGGACGTATGCAAAAAATTATTTGATTCTGTTTGAATTTGCGGCTGTTATCGTTTGCCATAGAAAATACGCTTGATAAAAAAACGTTGCAGGTAAACTACCCCTTCCCCTTAACCGATCTTCACCAAAAACAATAGGTCTTGAGTACTCTACAAATCAGGGCTGTATGCAAAACATTATTTGATTCCGTTTGAATTTGCGGCTGTTATCGTTTGCCATAGAAAATACCCTTGTTAAAAAAACGTTGCAGGTAAACTACCCCTTTCCCTCAACCGATCTTCACCAAAAACAATAGGTCTTGAGAACTCTACAATTTAGGGCTGTATGCAAATAATCTTTTGATTCTGTTTGAATTTGCGGCTGTTATCGTTTGCCATAGGAAATACCCTTGTTAAAACATAAAACGTTACAGGTAAACTACCCCTTTCCCTCAACCGATCTTCACCAAAAACAATAGGTCGCGAGTACTCTGCAAATCAGGGCTGCATGCAAAACATTATTTGATTCTGTTTGAATTTGCGGCAGTTATCGTTTGCCATAGAAAAAAATCTACAGACACACACACAGACAGACAGACAGACAGACACACACACAGACACTTTTCGGAAAACGACTTTTTTTCATGTTTTGAGTGTAGTAGAATCAGAATCTGCAATAATCTCGAACACGATTTTTTTTTGCCATCACCATACTTCCATTCCTTAAGGAATATGGAAGTAAAATGACTTTTTTTCATGTTTTGAGAGTAGTACAATCAGAATCTGCAATTATCTCGAACGCAATCCCCCCCCCCAATCCCAATACTTCCATTTCCTTATGGTACATGGAAGTAATTACCCTTTTAAAATATCAGTATGGAGAACCATACATTACTTCCATGTTCTAAGATTTATATTATAACAAAGAGAACTTGTATGTGTGTTGTTTGTTATGTCGGGTGTTACACTCCGCGCACTTTTAATACTTACTGATGGCTGTTTTCTCTGCGACGATGTTGTCCTGCAAACACTACTTAAGCTAATATGTGTATATGGGCGCCACTTGGATATTTTTTCCAAGCAATTATTAGTATTATTATTAAATTTGATTTCTTAGTTGTTAAATTAATTATATATAAAAAAATGTGGACAAGACAGTTTGAATTGTAAATAACGTATGTTTAATGAACTTTCTTTTCATAAAAATTGTCTGAAGGACTAACACTCAAATTAAACAAAATTGCAGAGTTACAAAAAATTATTATTGACAAGTTTTTAAGTAAGTATCGGCTAATAAATATTTTATTACTCAGTTGAATAGCATGAATTTAATGTATGAAAAATCTTTATACTCAGGACGTGACTCCTTTGAACTATCAAGACAAATCAGTGGGATGCTTTACAAAAATTGTGTGATTTGAAGGTGTTTGGCATGTGTAGTACAATTGTGTGACAAAGGATACCAGGTAAAAATGATTTTAACTTTTGAACAACTCACGTAAGTATTTTCTTCACTGAACACTGTTCTTGGGGACGATTCCAATCTTGCGCCTCTTCGTGTTCACGTTCTTCGCGCACTGGTAATTATTTATAAGTAAAATTATGGTTTTTAAAACTCCGCACGATTGAAATAAGTTCGTACTGTATCTATGCTTTGAATTCTGGCGACGGCGAACAGCTGTCTGCGTGGTTTCTCGATTCGGCTGTCACAGCGCTAGTTCCAGACTCAACGTACAAGGCTCGTGTCAGTAAATTGTTTTGGGAATGTTGTCAAAGTCAGTTTGTCTTAGCAAATGCCAGCAAAATTGATTTCCTCTATTAAAATCGGTCCTTTTCAGGGCCGCTGGATATCTGGCTGTGTGCGTTTCTATTAAAAATGGCGTGTTGCTGCTCTATTCAACAACACGTTAGTGTATACTCCTTGTATAGGTTAAGTCAGTCTTTTGTCATGTACGGGAAAAAGCCTTTCTGTGTTCTCGTGTTGAATTCTTGTTCTTTGACTTCGCCTTGGACGAGATGATCGGATACGTGGGTGATGTGTCTCTTGTGGATTCAAAGCATAAAGTGTTTTTTGTGTCAAATTTCGTCTTCCTTTTATACTCTGTAAGGCTCATTGTTTTAATTTTTAAACATGAACTTCCGGTATTTTTGAGTAAAATTTTCTTCTGAAACGTTCGAGAACATGCAAATGGAACATCATAGAACAAATTTGACTTCCGTAGAAGCTTTAGAACTAAAACTTCTTATTCTTCATACTAAAGGATATTACTGAAATTATTCTGGTATTTGTCAAACAATTTTACAGAACTACTTACAATCTGCATGCCATTATTATTTTTGGATTCTCTGCTTTCAACTGAATACAATGATACCATACACGATTGGTTTTGAACAAATTAAATCTAATAAATTAACATAAAATACAATTCTTACCTTGTAGTGTTTGCACAAAATTCTAATTCTCTAATTATTAAAATGTTATGAAGTTGCCTGGTCCTTGCTATAACATTAATACATAACACATTTATCCTTTCATAACAAAATAAACACATATTAAAACATATAATACATAAATAAGTTCATTTTTCTATAGGCATTACATATGGCCTAGATTTTTGTCATTAGTTTTTGATGATAATTTGTCTTTTTCGGTATTATTATGGGATTTTTTGGGTATTCACTTAGAGTTTGTTATATTGTTTATCTTTGGGAATACCTGGTTTATCCTGATACATTTTATTTTTACTGTAATATTACTTAGCATCTTACTATTTTGCATAGATGAGTTACTTTCTTTGTGTGACAATTTTCACTTTTATATTTAAAATTCTCTAAGAATTAAGCTTGTCTTCAACTGAGCAAGTATGTTTCCATTGTACATTATAGGATTGTACCTTTTTCCTTTATTTTTTCTAATATTCTGCAATTATTCTGTCAAATATGACTATTTTTGTGATTGTTTTCTGGCCTCAGCCTGGTATGGTATAGGTAAATAGTTTCATAACTTGACTGTTAAAGTGTTTTAGGTGGTCATATATATAAGTATAGTTACATTATATTGTATTTCAACTTTAGAATACAATTTTGTTACATTTTGAAAACATAAAATTCATAAATATTACAATTTTATATGTTCATCACATGTTTTCAGTTTAACACTGTTTTTGACTATTCTGATTGATTTCTAATCAATTTACAGCTTTCTCTATTTAAAATAATTTGTTCGTCTTTGTCTAATTGACATTTACACATATTTTTTATATTAATTCTATAATAATTAATTTTCACATAAAATCTGAGTGATTGGTCTCAGCTCCTAAACCTAGATTTTTTGTCATAACATTTATCTATTTTTTTATTTTAACTTACATCCTTTTTAATGATGTATTAAAATCATTTAATACATTTATTTTATTTATATTACAAAGTATAATAATAGATCTTGTCCATTAATTCACAATAAATAGTTTTTTATACCCTATTCAGAGTTACATTTCTTAATATGTAATGACCTCATTTTGGTCATTTCTGAGATTATCTGTTTCTCTTATAGTATATTATCAGTTTTACACTGTTCTTCTTCACTTAAACAATATATATGGGGTTTGAGTCTTAGTCATAGTCTTTGTTGTTTTTTCATGTTAATGATATTAATTATCGGACAATATTACAAAATTTTTCTGATTACTTGGGTTCGATACTGTTCACCTCACTTTCCTCTTATGATAATTTACTTTGCAATTAAATTCCTTTATGGAACGTTCTGTGATGTTACATATGCCTCCCCGTTAAAATTGATAATTTGGGAAAAACATTTCTTCAGTTTTGATGAAATTATCATTTCTATATTAACCTTTTATTAGCTTCATTATATTTCATTCTTTTATCTTATAATTAGATTCCTGTACTACTCCTTTAATATATTAATCCATCTCATTATCCATGTCTCAATCTTTACCATATCTCCTTTTCCTTTCCTTTACCTTGATGTTAATTATTTAATCTTTGATATAACTCCCTAACAATTCCCTAACTTTTATAGCGGGTTCGGAGTCACAGGGGCCCCATTGGCAATCCAATCTCCGCCGTTTCCTAACTATAACCACTGAAATCAGAGGAAACACATCTCTGTCCAGAAAATATATAAGATGTACTTATAATTGCACTTTCGCAACAAATAATAATAATAAAAATATATAATATTCAAAGATCATAGGCTCCTACACATAAATTCCCTTTCTTAATCTCTTCTGATTATTTCTCAATTATATTAATATACTGTTCTCCGCAGGTAAAATTATCTTTTAAAATCATTCAATGTCAATAGCTATATTTATAAATTCATCATTACCTCCTTATGTAACACACTGTTTCCTTTTTTTTTCATTTATCATCTCCTTTTAGTATCAATTATATGACAGTATTTCTCCTCCTTAGTAATATCCATTGTTATTTGATTGTTCAATAATTTATTTAATTAATTATGTCCTTTCCTTCTTTCCTCCTCTCCTTCTCTAAGTACGGGTAAGTTGGTAAACATACGTTGACTTGGCTATTGGAAATAAATTTATATCTTATATATATATTTTTGCCTTTGGTGGAAGGTGTCCTTCTCGTATTCTTATTTATTAATAATCTTCTGTCCTTTCCTAAGTACGGGTAAGCTGGTAAATATACGTTGACTTGGCTATTGTAAATAAATTTTTATTTTATATATATATTTTTGCCTCTGGTGGAAGGTGTCCTTCTCGTATTTTTATTTATTAATAATATTCTCTCCTTTCTCTCCTTTTATAAGTACGGGTAAGTTGGTAAATATAATGTTGACTTGTATTTTTATTCATGGTACCTTCTCAATGACGCTTGATTATATGTGCCCTTTACTTTGTTATTGATGGTGTCTGTTACCTCGTATGTATTGTTTTCTTTATCTTTCGTAATTGTAAAAGGTCCTGTATATAAAAGTAATAATTTTTTCGTGATGCCTTGTATAGTACTGGGCAATTCTCTATTCCGGACTAACACCTTTTCTCCTACCTTATACTTAATAGCCTTTGGTTGGGATTGAATATATTTCTTCCGTTGTTGTTCTGTTTTTTCTAATACTCTATTATAAAATTTGGTTCCTTCAAAGTGATATTCAGGTTCGCTGGGAAAACTAATAATCTCCTTTATTTCCCGGGGTGGGGGTCTTTCGAACATAACTGTGTACGGTGACTCCTCTATTGTGTTATGATAGGATAAATTGAGAAAGTCCTCTGTTGACGCTAAGTATTCGTGCCATCTCTTCTGTTCATCATGGCAGTAGGTTCTCAACAACCGTCCTACTTCCCTCAACACTCTCTCGGCTGGGTTACTATTTGGGTGATACATGGATGTCTTATACGTCTTTATCCCGTGTTCTATAAGATTCTCTTTCCATAATTTCCCCTTAAATTGGGTACCGTGGTCTGTAATTATAGAATACGGTCTGCCTACCTCCATTATATACCGTTCTATTATGATTTCTATAATTTTCTTTGTCGTAGCCCTAGTTATCGGATAAAGCTTAGTATATTTGCTGAAATGGTCAAAAATAATTACGATGAATTTATATCTGTGTCTTCCACCGCTGCGTGGAAATGGTCCACAGATATCGAGAAATACCTTTTCTAATTTTTCGGTGGATGTTATGGGTATCATGACCCCTTCCTTTCTCTCGTTATTACATTTTACCTTCTGACAAATAACGCATGACTGTATCGCCTGTTGCACTTTTTTATTCATCCCTTTGATGTATACCTGTTCTTCCAACACTTTCCTTACCTTGAGGGCACCCATGTGTCCGTATCTATCGTGATAATCAATGATTAGTGGCCTTTCTATCCCTGGTGGAATTACTAACTTCCAATTCTCTTGGTGTGGGGTATTCCCTATAAACAAAGTATCGTCGTGTATACAGTAATATTTATTTATAACTTCATCGCTTTCCAGTACCCTTCTCCTAATATTTCCTAATTTTGGGTCAGCCTCTTGTTGTGCCTTCACATCTCTTAAGATATTTTTTAAATCCTCCCTGCTTTTAATGATATGATATACCTTCGCTATTTGTTCCTTTTCGCCGTCAAATGTCTGGTTTTGTAAATTGATGCGGGATAGGACGTCGGCTGCTATGTTTTGCTTGCCTGGTATATATTCCCAGGTGATATTATATTCCTGTAGGGCCAAAACCCATCTCGTCAGCCTTCCATGATTTAGCTTACAATGTTTTAAAAATGATGTTGATTTGTGATCACTCCTAACCGTGATGGGGTATCCTAATATATACGTTCAAAATTTACCGCATGCGAAAACTACACTCAATAACTCTTTTTCAGTGGTATTGTAGTTTCGTTCGCAACTGTTCAGCATGCAGTTGGCGAAGCTAATCACTAAATGGTTTCCATCCTGATCTTCCTGATATAAGCCTGCACCTAAACTTACATTACTGGCATCGCAATTTAGATAAAAAGGCTTCGTAAAGTAGGGGTGATGTAGCATAACTGCTTCTAAAAATTTCTCCTTTATCAGATTGAGCACTCCATCTTGCTCTGGTCCCCAAGTCCATTTGACCTTAGCTGATAACTGCTTTTGAAACCTGGCAGTTAGTTCTGAATAATTGGACCGAAACTTCCTGTAATAGTTACAGATTCCTAAAAATGATTGAAGCTGTTTCCTGTTTTTTGGGGTGGAGAACTTCTGTATTGCCTCTACTTTCTCTTTGGATGGAGTAATCCCTTGCTCAGTTAGATTAAAACCTAAAAATTTTACCTCGTTTACAATAAACTGGGACTTATCTAATTTGAGGGTAATATTATTCTCTGATAGCTTCTCTAACACCTGTTCAACCCTATTGCAATGGTCATCCCAATTAGCTGAAGTTACCAATAAATCATCGACGTATACTGTCGTAAATTTCAGCACTTCCTGTCCCAAAATCCTGTCCATTATTTTTACAAATACCGCCACTGAATTTATCAAACCAAAAGGTAATCGTTTAAACTGATAGTTTCTGCCTTCAAATATGAATGCCATATATTTCCTACTATCTGGGTGGAGTTATACCTGCCAGTAGCCGCATACTGTGTCCCATGAAATTATATACCTTGTCCCGTAAAACTTTTTTAGTATTTCTTCTATCTCCCCAGGGGATGTGCGGTCGTTAACAATCATCTTGTTAATCTCCCTAGCATCGAGACATATACGCACCTGTCCATTCTTTTTCGGCACAGCTATGATTGGGCTAGTATAGGGCGAATGACTATATTCAATTATGTCGTCCTCTATCATTCTGTTCAGTTCCTCCCTAACTTCATTTTTTAGTGAGTAAGCAATCGGATATGATTTTTTGTTAAATTCTACAGGGGTTTTAAATTTTATGGTGCATTGATAATTTCTGACTTTGCCTGGAGCATTTGAAAAGATATGTCGATAATTATTGTACACAGTAATCAATCGTTCGGCCTGTGCTTCGCTAATCTGACCCCTTGCTTTCATCCTTTGGAATTCCCTTATTTCTTCCAATTTCTCTAACCATAATTCTGGGTTATCCTCCTGATATAAGGGCATGTTTAGTGGTCGATCAGCACAATAATAATGATTTACAATGGCTTGATAATGTGCGTTGCTTGTACTATTTCCTTGGGTATCAATTAAATTATTGGTCCAAATTCCCTCATTCGTCTTTAACGTTATTACCTTACTATCTAGACTTATTATCGCTTTGTATGGCCTAAGTATATCACAGCCTATTAGGATACTCATGGGTAAATTGTTCGCTACTAATAGTCCTATTGGCAGTGGCGGCCCGTGCTTAGGTTGCACGGTTGCACAACCCCCATTAAATCCTGTAAATTTAATTGTATTTTTAATCCTGTAAATACCCCATAACTGTATTTTAAATTATAAAATTATGAAAAAACAATAATTAATAAGTGTTTTCAAGCTAAATAATCGTAATTAATCATTTGTTGATTGAAAAGTGCAGAGCACTTAATGAAAACCGTACACGCTCTCGCCGCGGTGTACTACGGGTGTGTACACCAGCTGTGACGCGCTTGGTATATGGAGAAACACAATGTAGTTGTGTTCTGGCTGTCTACACTAGGGTGTTCCTATTACATCGCTATAGCTTCGCCTGGTGTGATTAGGGACTGCAAACTCCGCTTGTCAGTCACGGCGCCACCAGTATGTTGGTAAATAACACGTGGTGCGACAGTTCGAATTTGTATGGTTATGTTGTTTTATTAGTTCAGTTGATTAGTGTCGGTCGAATTTTTTGTGAAGTTTATTGTTAGTGTTAGTTAAGTGTTAGTACAATTCATTGTTAAATATAAATAATAGTGCATATTAAAGGATTAAGGCGTCATAGTGTAAGATATTCGTTATATATAACTCGTAGGACGCAATGAATTCTGTCGAAAACTTAACGAAAACACCGTTGAGTTTACGTCCAATTGAGGAAAAATTGAAATTAAGAGAGTAGGTAGACCTACACCAGATCTTTCAAGTTTTAATCAAACTGTAAAGTCAGGTAATAGAATTTTTAATCGTAAATTTAAAACAGACTTATACATAAATATTCCTGGTTATGTGGGTCTGACACTAAAATTGCATTATTTTGCTTTCCTTGTATATTGTTTGGAGGAGAGGAGACTTGGACTAAGACTGGATTTAAAGACTTAAACCATTTTAATGACAGAACTAAAAAACATGAGGCTTCAGGTACCCACATAAAAAATAGTTTACAGTTAGCATTGTTAGGAACAACTAACATAGCAGAACAACTAGATACAGCTTATAAGAGAAATTTTGTAGCTCACAATGAACAAGTTAAGCAGAATAGATATGTGCTAAGTATTATTGTCAACTGTATTCGTTTCTGTGGTGTGTTTGAACTAGCTTTAAGAGGCCACGATGAGTCTAAAGAATCAAATAATCCAGGAATTTTTAGAGGGTTAATAGATTTCAGTGCAGAGCTAGATACAGTTTTAAAAAACCATCTTGAAACTTCAACAGTATTTAGGGGTACTTCTAAAACCATTCAAAACGAATAACTACAAATAATGCTAGATGTCTGTCACGAAAGAATTTCAGATGAAATTAAACAAGCAAATTTTTTAGCTGTTATGCTGATGAAACCAGCGATGTGTCTAATTTATACCAAGTAGCTGTTATCTATAGGTACATAGCAAAAAACAGACCTGTAGAAAGATTCTGGACTTTTCTTAACCCTTCTCGTCATGATGCCAGGGCCTTAGCATCATGTATTCTTGATGAGTTAAAACACCACAAAATAAATGAAACTCCCCAAAAGCTCATTCCACAGACATATGATGGAGCATCTGTAATGGCTGGAACTTCTAGTGGTGTACATGCAATTGTAAAAAATTGTTATGCCGATGCCCAATATGTTCATTGTCATGCACATCAGCTGAATTTAGTTGTGATGAAAGCTGCATCAATAAACAGGGAAGTTCGAGTTTTCTTTGCCAATGTTCAAGGTCTTTGCGCTTTTTTCTCAGTTAGTCCGCAAAGAACATCAATACTAGATGCAGTAGTAAAAAAGCGGTTACCCAGATCTGTACCTACCAGATGGAACTTTCAATCGAGAAGTGTCACAACAATTTATGATCACAGGCAGGACCTAATACAGTGCATGAAAACAATATTAGATTCTGATCACATAAAAAATGACAGTACTCTTTCACAGGCTTCTGGCCACTTAAAAGTTTTAGTAAGTCAAAATTTTATTTTTTGGCTCTCATTTTTTAGAAAAATTATCCCACTTACTGACATACTCTTTAATCAGCTCCAGAAAGTAGATATTGATCTCACTGTTATAAAACGGTCTCTTATAAGTTTTGAAGAAAATGTGTTGAAAATCAGAAATAATATTGACACAGACACTGGAGAGCCACAACAGTCGTCACAAAGTTCACCTCCAAAGAAAAGGAAGATTGACAAAACTGAGTGGAAGAGACAGGCGAAGGAAGTATGTGATGTGATTATATGCCAAATAAAGGAACGGTTTAGATTCACGAGCCATCTCGTAGGAGCATCTTTGTTCATGTAAGAAAAGTTTCCAGATTATGATTCTAAATTTCCAGAAGACACTGTAAAAACTGTATGCAACGCTTACAATTTTCTCAATTTTAAAAAAACTCTGTACGGAACTTGCAACAATCTGTAGTGCAACGGATTTTAGAAGACTGTCAGGGGCTGTTAGTTAGTACTCTTTTTTTAAAGACAATAAGTTAGAAGAAACTTTTAGTGAAGCTGTAAAACTCTTAGAAATTTTGATTACAATACCAATGACCTCTTCTGAAGCAGAAAGATGTTTTTCGACGCTTAAAAGAATAAAGACATTTCTAAGGAACACCATGTCACAAGAGAGGTTGTCTGCATTGGTCATGCTCTCAATAGAAAGGGACCTGATCATGGAAATTCCTGATTTCAATCAGAAGGTGATTGAAAAATTTGCCAGTCTGAAAGAAAGGCGGATGGATTTTCTTTTCAAATAAGGGTAAGTGACAAAATTATTCCCAATTATAACTATATTTTTCAATATTAATTATGTCTACACAGTAAAATAGTTTATCTAAAGTGAATTAATATTAAAATAAATAGGCCTGTTATTACGTTAACTAATTTCAAAATAATTTCAATACATTTTTTGGATGCTGTTACACAGAAAATGTTATATTACCATATAAGTCATAATTTTGAATTAAATAAAACAATACTAACTTTATCATTCAGTCATATAAACTTAGTGATATTTTTGCATTTTCTATTTAAACAATTTAATACCATCCAACCCACAACTGCAACCCCCAAAATTTTCAACCACCAGCCGCCACTGCCTATTGGTAACGTTACACCATTACTGGTCATCTCTAATGACACCTATTTCTTTATAGATTTATTCTGCCTTCCCGTCGCTCCGACTAGTATAATGTTATTTATAGGCAGAGTGGGTATGGGTAGATTACTATTCTGTTTAATTCTCTCTAACTCCACACTGTCTATCAACGATACGTTTGATCCTGTATCAATTAGTAATGTTGCATCTATACCATTTATATCTGCCTTAATTTGTACTATACCATTATTCCCTTTATTATGATTTTCAACTATATTATCCCTCTCTTCTAACAATTCCTCCCTAATGTCTCTGAGATAATTATTTGTTCTCAATGTCATTGTCCTGTCTTCGTCCTGTCTATTTTTGTGTTCAGTTACCCCATAATATTGGATCAGTGAGGGGCTGTTTTCCTTTTTCACTGCCGCGTCTAGTTTAAATGAGCACCTGTCTCATTTGCCCGATCTCCTGGAACATTGGGTTGCTGACTTGTTTGTGGTTCCTGTCTAACCTCGGGGTTACCACTAATAGGTCGGCTATTTGTTGTATTACTCTGGTTACCTTGCGTCTGCTGTGGGTAATACACGTAAGTCGGTAAATTGGGTTGGTACGGTCGTTGACTATTAGCCATCATATAGTTTACCTGGGGTCTGTACTCCTTATTCCTTCTATCACCTCCTCCTTGATTACCTCCGTTCCGATAATTATTTCCCTGACTATAATTATTCCCTCTATAATTATTGCCACGATAACTATTTCCTTGATTATAATTTCTATTGTAATTATTTTTGGGGTAATTATTTCGGTTTGGTCCCGGATGGTTATGGTTATTTGGACCTTGATTATTATTATTTCGGCTATTTAGTGGTGTGCTATTGTTCTGGTTATTTGGGTTAAAATTATTACCATTTCCGCTTCCATTCTGATTTGGTCTGTTGTTATTATTATAATAGTCTACCTTACGACTGGGGGGTTGGTAGTCTTGAAATTTTCCCGCAGACTCGCAGTTCTCTAATAGTTTAGCTAGGTCAGTAATTTTACTAAGTTGCTGGTACAATTGGGCATCTTTAATACCGTAGCTATAGTGTCCAGCTAACTGTCTCACCAAACATTCTTCCGGGATTGTCGGTATTAACTTTCGTGCCAAACATATCTTTCCCAGGAAATATGATGTTGGGGATTGTCCCTTGGACACGTCGTATTTCCCGTAAAATATGTCCATTCTCACTTTGTTTTGCGCTGTTTCTGACCAATATTTTTCTTTGAATTGGCGTTTGAATTCGATTAAGTTTGTTATTTCGGGCCGTACTGCTATCCACCAATTATCCCTCGTATTTCGGAAAGTTTCGTCTAACATTTCCCTTATTCTATCCCATCTTGTTTCCCTATTCCTTTCAATGAACTCTTCCATCCTCTCTAAGAATTCCATAGGGTTCCGGCGATAATTTTGGAAGTTAATTACCTCCCTATTTTCGCTATGACACGTATGGGTATTCAATATCGGTGTGTCCCTCAGCGCTTCTAATCTCTCCTGCAGGTTTTTCTCCCTCTGATCTATTTCCTGTATATTGTTTCTGTTGGTTTTTATCTGCTCGTCCAACCTGTTAGCTATGTCATACGTTCTTTGTATTCTCTCGCTAACGTCTTTCCGGGCTTCTCCTACCTCCTGCACGATTTTGTCTTGGTTGTGCTTTACCTTATTATCGAGAGTTCGAACATCTTGTTTCGTCTCTATGGTTCGTTCCTCTATGGTTTCAAAACAGGTATTATTTCCTTCCTGCAATCTTTCTAACTGTTTCGTCATTGTCTCGACCCTCCTGTCACTGTCGATTTTACTATCATCGATTTTTTTGTTTACTGTCTCATAATTTGTGCTGATTTCCTTTTTCAGGGACTCTATACATTTTTTATTTTCCTCCTGAAATAGCTCCAGCTTTTTCCCATTGTCATTGATCTTATCGGTTATATACTCCCTTAAAGATTCTATTTTTTTGTCTAATTCCTCCTTATCTTCCTGTCTGTCTCTTCTCAGGGATTCTATACTTCCTTTTATTTCCGCCCTATCTTCCTGTCTGTTTTTATTATTCTCCTCCTTATCTTCCTGTCTATCTCTAATATTCTACTCCTTATCTTCCTGTCTATTTCTATTATTATCCTCCCTCAGGGATCCTATTAGTGTCTCAAATTTTTTCTCCGTTTTTTCATTACTCTTATTAGTATTTTTGTTTATCATTTCTTCCATTCTTTGGAACATCGTCATTATTACATTCATGTCGATGCTCCCCATTGCTTTTTCCAGTTCGGGTTTGTCTGTTTGGTCTCCCATTTGTATGGGTCTTTCTCCCGTTTGTTCCACTAGTTCATCTCCCGTTTGTATTGGTCTTTCAATTTCTAGTGTGGGCGGTTCTATTTCTATTTCCTCGACTTGGACTGCCTCCCCATCTTTCACACTTAATTCGGGTTCTATATTTTTCTTCACCTTTTTTCCCTTTGGTTGCGGCATCTTGATTTGTTGATAGTTACCGGGCTTGTTCCTTTCCTTTCAAGCCTCACTAGTTGGGCTGCCAATTTATAACAAAGAGAACTTGTATGTGTGTTGTTTGTTATGTCAGGTGTTACACTCCGAGTACTTTTAATACTTACTGATGGCTGTTTTCTCTGCGACGATGTTGTCCTGCAAACACAACTTAAGCTAATATGTGTATGTGGGCGCCACTTGGATATTTGTTCCAAGAAATTATTAGTATTTTATTAAATTTGATTTCTTAGTTGTTAAATTAATTATATATAAAAAAAATGTGGACAAGACAGTTTGAATTGTAAATAACGTATGTTTAATGAACTTTCTTTTCATAAAAATCGTCTGAAGGACTAACACTCAAATTAAACAAAATTGCAGAGTTACAAAAAAAATTATTGACAAGTTTTTTAAGTAAGTATCGGCTAATAAATATTTTATTACTCAGTTGAATAGCATGAATTTAATGTATGAAAAATCTTTATACTCAGGACGTGACTCCTTTGAACTATCAAGACAAATCAGTGGGATGCTTTACAAAAATTGCGTGATTTGAAGGTGTTTGGCATGTGTAGTACAATTGTGTGACAAAGGATACCAGGTAAAAATGATTTTAACTTTTGAACAACTCACGTAAGTATTTTCTTCACTGAACACTGTTCTTGGGGACGATTCCAATCTTGCGCCTCTTCGTGTTCACGTTCTTCGCGCACTGGTAATTATTTATAAGTAAAATTATGGTTTTTAAAACTCCGCACGATTGAAATAAGTTCGTACTGTATCTATGCTTTGAATTCTGGCGACGGCGAACAGCTGTCTGCGTGGTTTCTCGATTCGGCCGTCACAGCGCTAGTTCCAGACTCAACGTAGAAGGCTCGTGTCAGTAAATTGTTTTGGGAATGTTGTCAAAATCAGTTTGTCTTAGCAAATACCAGCAAAATTGATTTCCTCTATTAAAATCGGTCCTTTTCAGGGCCGCTGGATATCTGGCTGTGTGCGTTTCTACTAAAAATGGTGTGTTGCTGCTCTATTCAACAACACGTTAGTGTATACTCCTTGTATAGGTTAAGTCAGTCTTTTGTCATGTACGGGAAAAAGCCTTTCTGTGTTCTCGTGTTGAATTCTTGTTCTTTGACTTCGCCTTGGACGAGATGATCGGATACGTGGGTGATGTGTCTCTTGTGGATTCAAAGCATAAAGTGTTTTTGTGTCAAATTTCGTCTTCCTTTTATACTCTGTAAGGCTCATTGTTTTAATTTTTAAACATGAACTTCCGGTATTTTTGAGTAAAATTTTCTTCTGGAACGTTCGAGAACATGCAAATGGAACATCATAGAACAAATTTGACTTCCGTAGAAGCTTTAGAACTAAAACTTCTTATTCTTCATACTAAAGGATATTACTGAAATTATTCTGGTATTTGTCAAACAATTTTACAGAACTACTTACAATCTGCATGCCATTATTATTTTTGGATTCTCTGCTTTCAACTGAATACAATGATACCATACACGATTGGTTTTGAACAAATTAAATCTAATAAATTAACATAAAATACAATTCTTACCTTGTAGTGTTTGCACAAAATTCTAATTCTCTAATTATTAAAATGTTATGAAGTTGCCTGGTCCTTGCTATAACATTAATACATAACACATTTATCCTTTCATAACAAAATAAACACATATTAAAACATATAATACATAAATAAGTTCATTTTTCTATAGGCATTACATATGGCCTAGATTTTTGTCATTAGTTTTTGATGATAATTTGTCTTTTTCGGTATTATTATGGGATTTTTTGGGTATTCACTTAGAGTTTGTTATATTGTTTATCTTTGGGAATACCTGGTTTATCCTGATACATTTTATTTTTACTGTAATATTACTTAGCATCTTACTATTTTGCATAGATGAGTTACTTTCTTTGTGTGACAATTTTCACTTTTATATTTAAAATTCTCTAAGAATTAAGCTTGTCTTCAACTGAGCAAGTATGTTTCCATTGTACATTATAGGATTGTACCTTTTTCCTTTATTTTTTTCTAATATTCTGCAATTATTCTGTCAAATATGACTATTTTTGTGATTGTTTTCTGGCCTCAGCCTGGTATGATATAGGTAAATAGTTTCATAACTTGACTGTTAAAGTGTTTTAGGTGGTCATATATATAAGTATAGTTACATTATATTGTATTTCAACTTTAGAATACAATTTTGTTACATTTTGAAAACATAAAATTCATAAATATTACAAATTTATATGTTCATCACATGTTTTCAGTTTAACACTGTTTTTGACTATTCTGATTGATTTCTAATCAATTTACAGCTTTCTCTATTTAAAATAATTTGTTCGTCTTTGTCTAATTGACATTTACACATATTTTTTATATTAATTCTATAATAATTAATTTTCACATAAAATCAGTGATTGGTCTCAGCTCCTAAACCTAGATTTTTTGTCATAACATTTATCTATTTTTTTATTTTAACTTACATCCTTTTTAATGATGTATTAAAATCGTTTAATACATTTATTTTATTTATATTACAAAGTATAATAATAGATTCTGTCCATTTATTCACAATAAATAGTTTTTTATACCCTATTCAGAGTTACATTTCTTAATATGTAATGACCTCATTTTTGGTCATTTCTGAGATTATCTGTTTCTCTTATAGTATATTATCAGTTTTACTCTGTTCTTCACTTAAACAATATATATGGGGTTTGAGTCTTAGTCATAGTCTTTGTTTTTTTTCATGTTAATGATATTAATTATCGGACAATATTACAAATTTTTCTGATTACTTGGGTTCGATACTGTTCACCTCACTTTCCTCTTATGATAATTTACCTTGCAATTAAATTCCTTTATGGAACGTTCAGTGACGCTACAATATTTAAAATAATTTTCGAAATGAAATATTTTCATAGAAACTTCTTTCTTCAGCCTTAACCACAGTACTGTGGTCACTATCGTATACCACCTCACGTTAGCGCATTCGATTTTCACTGATGATGACAGTCCATAGTACTGCAGAAACGTTTGGTTTTGTAGAAAACATTGGACCACGCCAAACAGCACGGGAAGGAGTTTTAACAACAAACTACTTCTTTGTTGCCGATAACGTAGTACCCATGACATATAAATAAAAATTATACCCTCCCATTTCAACAATCAATTTCATATATAGAAAATTACCCCCTTCATTTATTAAAATTACCCCCACCTCTTCATTTATAGATATTTTATCTAAGTTTCTACACTGGATTATTAAGATCTGATTTTCAGGATACTTTATTTATCAAAATTAAATACTTTACTCTTGTTACAACAAAAAATGTTTCAGGTAAAAAACCCTTTTCCCGTAACCGATCTTCACTAAAATCAATAGGCCTTGAGTATTCCACAACTCAGGCATATATGTACAAAATTATTTGATTCTGTTTGAATTTACGGCAGTTATCGTTCGTCATGAAAATATTTCTCTTGTTACAACATAAAATGTTGCAGGTAAACTACGCACAGGTAAACTACCCATTTCCCTTAACCTATCTTCACAAAAATCAACAGACCTTGAGAACTCTACAATGTAGGGATGTATGCAAAATATTTGATTATGTTTGAATTTACGGTAGTTATCGTCCGTCATAGTAAAAATTAACCTTGTTATCACACAAAATGTTCAAGTAAACTACCCCTTTCTCTTAACTGATCTTCACCAGAATCAACAGGTTTTTAGTCCTCTACAAATCAGAGATGCATGCAAAACATTATTTGATTATGTTTGAATGTGCGGCAGTTATCGTTCGTCATAGAAACAATTACTTTTGTTAAAACATTAAAGGTGGCAGTTAACCTACCCCTATCCTTTAACCGATGTTCACCAAAATCAACAGGCCTTCAGATCTTTACAATTGAGGAAAGTATGCAAACAATTATTTGATTCACTTTGGAATTACGGCAGTTATAGTTCGTCATAGAAAAATTTACCCTTGTTAAAACATAAAATGTTGCTGGTAAACTACCCCTTTCCCTTAACCGATCTTCACCAAAATCAACAGACCTTGAGGACTTAAACTTCAGGAACGTATGCAAAAAATTATTTGATTCTCTTTGAATAGGCGGCAGTTATCATTCGCCATAAAAATAAAATTACCATTTTAAAACATAAAACGTTGCAGGTAAACTACCCCATTCCCTTAAACGATCTTCACCAAAACCAACAAGTCTTGAGAACTCTAAAAATCAGGGCTGTATGCAAACAATTATTTGATTCTGTTTGAATTTTCGGTTGTTATCGTTTGCCATATTAAAATATTAAAAAATTACCATTGATAAAAAAATGTTGCAGGTAAACTACCCCTTTCCCTTAACCGATTTCACCAAAAACAATAGGTCCTGAGAACTCTACAATTCAGGAAAGTATGCGAAACATTATTTGATTCTGTTGGAATTTTCGGCTGTTATTGTTTGCCATAGAAAACAAGGTACCCTTGATAAAAAAAATGTTGCTGGTAAACTACCCCTTTCCCTTAACCAATCTTCACCAAAATCAACAGACCTTGAGTACTTAAAACTTCAGGAATATATGCAAAAAATTATTTGATTCTCTTTGAATATGCGGCAGTTATCATTCGTCATAAAAATAAAATTACCCTTTTAAAACATAGAACGTTGCAGGTAAACTACCCCATTCCCTTAAACGATCTTCACCAAAACCAACAAGTCTTGAGAACTCTACAAATCAGGGCTGTATGCAAATCATTATTTGATTCTGTTTGAATTTTCGGTTGTTATCGTTTGCCATATTAAAATATTAAAAAATTACCATTGATAAAAAAATGTTGCAGGTAAACTACCCCTTTCCCTTAACCGATTTCACCAAAAACAATAGGTCCTGAGAACTCTACAATTCAGGAAAGTATGCGAAACATTATTTGATTCTGTTTGAATTTTCGGCTCTTATCGTTTGCCATAGAAAATACACTTGTTAAAACATAAAATGTTGCAGGTAAACTACCCCTTTCCCCTAACCGATTTCACCAAAAACAATAGGTCCTGAGAACTCTACAATTCAGGAATGTATGCGAAACATTATTTGATTCTGCTTCAATTTGCGGCTGTTATTGTTTGCCATAGAAAACAAAGTACCCTTGAAAAAAAAAACGTTGCAGGTAAACTACCCCTTTCCCTTAACCAATCTTCACCAAAATCAACAGACCTTGAGCACTTAAAACTTCAGAAATGTATGCAAAAAATTATTTGATTCTCTTTGAATATGCGGCAGTTATCATTCGTCATAAAAATAAAATTGCCCTTTTAAAACATAAAATGTTGCAGGTAAACTACCATTTTCTCTTAACCGATATTCACCAAAATCAACAAACCTTGATTACTCTAAAATTCAGGAAGGTGTGCAAAAAATTATTTCATTCTATTTAAATTTACGCCGGTTATAGTTCGCCATAGAAAAAATTACCTTTGTTAAAACATAAAATGTTGCCGGTAAACTACCCCATTCCCTTAACCGATCTTCACCAAAAACAACAGCTCATGAGAACTCTACAAGTCAGGAATGTATGCGAAACATTATTTGAATCTGTTTGAATTTGCGGCTGTTATCATTTGCCATAGAAAAAAAATTACCCTTGATAAAAAAAACGTTGCCGGTAAACTACCCCTTTCCCTTAACCGATCTTTACCAAAAATAATAGGTCTTGAGTACTATACAATTCAGGGCTGTATGTAAAAAATATTTGATTATGTTTGAATTTGCGGCTGTTATCGTTTGCCATAGAAAAAATGTATAGACAGACAGACACACACACAGACACTCTTCGAAAATGTCTGTATGGAGAACCATACATGACTTCAATGTTCTAAGATTTAGATTTAATATCATTTTCGAAATTAACTATTTTCATAGAAACTACTTCTTTCTTCAGCCTTAACCACAATACTGTGAACACTAACGTATACCACCTCACGATAATGAACTCAATTTTCACTGACGATGGCAGTCGATAGCTCTTCCGAAATGTCTGGTATTGTAGAAAACATTGGATCAATCCCAAACAGCCCAGGAAGGATTTTTAACAACAAACTATTTCTTTGTTGCCGATAACGTAGTACACATGACTTATAAAAAAATTTATCCCCTCCCACTTCAACTATAATTTTCATTTATAGAAAATTACTCCCATGCCGTTCAACTAGCCTCTTCATTTATAGATATATCATCTACGTTTCTACAGTGGATTATTAAGATCTTCTTATCAGGATACTTTATTTATCAAAATTAAGTACTTTACTCTTGTTACAACAAAAAATGTTTCAGGGAAACTGCCCTTTCCCCATAACCAATTTTCACCAAAATTAACAGGCCTTGAGTATTCTACAACTCAGACACATATGTAAAAAATTATTTGATTCTGTTTGAATTTACGGCAGTTATCGTTTGTCATGAAAAAATGTCTCTAGTTACAACATAAAATGTTGCAGGTAAACTACGCACAGGTAAACTACCCATTTCCCTTAACCTATCTTCACCAAAATCAACAGGCCTTGAGAACTCTACAATGTAGGGATGTATGCAAAATATTTGATTATGTTTGAATTTACGGTAGTTATCGTCCGTCATAGTAAAAATTAACCTTGTTATCACACAAAATGTTCAAGTAAACTACCCCTTTCTCTTAACTGATCTTCACCAAAATCAACAGGTTTTTAGTCCTCTACAAATCAGAGATGCATGCAAAACATTATTTGATTATGTTTGAATGTGCGGCAGTTATCGTTCGTCATAGAAACAATTACTTTTGTTAAAACATTAAAGGTGGCAGTTAACCTACACCTATCCTTTAACCGATGTTCACCAAAATCAACAGGCCTTCAGATCTTTACAATTGAGGAAAGTATGCAAACAATTATTTGATTCACTTTGGAATTACGGCAGTTATAGTTTGTCATAGAAAAATTTACCCTTGTTAAAACATAAAATGTTGCTGGTAAACTACCCCTTTCCCTTAACCGATCTTCACCAAAATCAACAGACCTTGAGGACTTAAACTTCAGGAACGTATGCAAAAAATTATTTGATTCTCTTTGAATAGGCGGCAGTTATCATTCGCCATAAAAATAAAATTACCATTTTAAAACATAAAACGTTGCAGGTAAACTACCCCATTCCCTTAAACGATCTTCACCAAAACCAACAAGTCTTGAGAACTCTAAAAATCAGGGCTGTATGCAAACAATTATTTGATTCTGTTTGAATTTTCGGTTGTTATCGTTTGCCATATTAAAATATTAAAAAATTACCATTGATAAAAAAATGTTGCAGGTAAACTACCCCTTTCCCTTAACCGATTTCACCAAAAACAATAGGTCCTGAGAACTCTACAATTCAGGAAAGTATGCGAAACATTATTTGATTCTGTTGGAATTTTCGGCTGTTATTGTTTGCCATAGAAAACAAGGTACCCTTGATAAAAAAAATGTTGCTGGTAAACTACCCCTTTCCCTTAACCAATCTTCACCAAAATCAACAGACCTTGAGTACTTAAAACTTCAGGAATATATGCAAAAAATTATTTGATTCTCTTTGAATATGCGGCAGTTATCATTCGTCATAAAAATAAAATTACCCTTTTAAAACATAGAACGTTGCAGGTAAACTACCCCATTCCCTTAAACGATCTTCACCAAAACCAACAAGTCTTGAGAACTCTACAAATCAGGGCTGTATGCAAATCATTATTTGATTCTGTTTGAATTTTCGGTTGTTATCGTTTGCCATATTAAAATATTAAAAAATTACCATTGATAAAAAAATGTTGCAGGTAAACTACCCCTTTCCCTTAACCGATTTCACCAAAAACAATAGGTCCTGAGAACTCTACAATTCAGGAAAGTATGCGAAACATTATTTGATTCTGTTTGAATTTTCGGCTCTTATCGTTTGCCATAGAAAATACACTTGTTAAAACATAAAATGTTGCAGGTAAACTACCCCTTTCCCCTAACCGATTTCACCAAAAACAATAGGTCCTGAGAACTCTACAATTCAGGAATGTATGCGAAACATTATTTGATTCTGCTTCAATTTGCGGCTGTTATTGTTTGCCATAGAAAACAAAGTACCCTTGAAAAAAAAAACGTTGCAGGTAAACTACCCCTTTCCCTTAACCAATCTTCACCAAAATCAACAGACCTTGAGCACTTAAAACTTCAGAAATGTATGCAAAAAATTATTTGATTCTCTTTGAATATGCGGCAGTTATCATTCGTCATAAAAATAAAATTGCCCTTTTAAAACATAAAATGTTGCAGGTAAACTACCATTTTCTCTTAACCGATATTCACCAAAATCAACAAACCTTGATTACTCTAAAATTCAGGAAGGTGTGCAAAAAATTATTTCATTCTATTTAAATTTACGCCAGTTATAGTTCGCCATAGAAAAAATTACCTTTGTTAAAACATAAAATGTTGCCGGTAAACTACCCCATTCCCTTAACCGATCTTCACCAAAAACAACAGCTCATGAGAACTCTACAAGTCAGGAATGTATGCGAAACATTATTTGAATCTGTTTGAATTTGCGGCTGTTATCATTTGCCATAGAAAAAAAATTACCCTTGATAAAAAAAACGTTGCCGGTAAACTACCCCTTTCCCTTAACCGATCTTTACCAAAAATAATAGGTCTTGAGTACTATACAATTCAGGGCTGTATGTAAAAAATATTTGATTATGTTTGAATTTGCGGCTGTTATCGTTTGCCATAGAAAAAATGTATAGACAGACAGACACACACACAGACACTCTTCGAAAATGTCTGTATGGAGAACCATACATGACTTCAATGTTCTAAGATTTAGATTTAATATCATTTTCGAAATTAACTATTTTCATAGAAACTACTTCTTTCTTCAGCCTTAACCACAATACTGTGAACACTAACGTATACCACCTCACGATAATGAACTCAATTTTCACTGACGATGGCAGTCGATAGCTCTTCCGAAATGTCTGGTATTGTAGAAAACATTGGATCAATCCCAAACAGCCCAGGAAGGATTTTTAACAACAAACTATTTCTTTGTTGCCGATAACGTAGTACACATGACTTATAAAAAAATTTATCCCCTCCCACTTCAACTATAATTTTCATTTATAGAAAATTACTCCCATGCCGTTCAACTAGCCTCTTCATTTATAGATATATCATCTACGTTTCTACAGTGGATTATTAAGATCTTCTTATCAGGATACTTTATTTATCAAAATTAAGTACTTTACTCTTGTTACAACAAAAAATGTTTCAGGGAAACTGCCCTTTCCCCATAACCAATTTTCACCAAAATTAACAGGCCTTGAGTATTCTACAACTCAGACACATATGTAAAAAATTATTTGATTCTGTTTGAATTTACGGCAGTTATCGTTTGTCATGAAAAAATGTCTCTAGTTACAACATAAAATGTTGCAGGTAAACTACGCACAGGTAAACTACCCATTTCCCTTAACCTATCTTCACCAAAATCAACAGGCCTTGAGAACTCTACAATGTAGGGATGTATGCAAAATATTTGATTATGTTTGAATTTACGGTAGTTATCGTCCGTCATAGTAAAAATTAACCTTGTTATCACACAAAATGTTCAAGTAAACTACCCCTTTCTCTTAACTGATCTTCACCAAAATCAACAGGTTTTTAGTCCTCTACAAATCAGAGATGCATGCAAAACATTATTTGATTATGTTTGAATGTGCGGCAGTTATCGTTCGTCATAGAAACAATTACTTTTGTTAAAACATTAAAGGTGGCAGTTAACCTACACCTATCCTTTAACCGATGTTCACCAAAATCAACAGGCCTTCAGATCTTTACAATTGAGGAAAGTATGCAAACAATTATTTGATTCACTTTGGAATTACGGCAGTTATAGTTTGTCATAGAAAAATTTACCCTTGTTAAAACATAAAATGTTGCTGGTAAACTACCCCTTTCCCTTAACCGATCTTCACCAAAATCAACAGACCTTGAGGACTTAAACTTCAGGAACGTATGCAAAAAATTATTTGATTCTCTTTGAATAGGCGGCAGTTATCATTCGCCATAAAAATAAAATTACCATTTTAAAACATAAAACGTTGCAGGTAAACTACCCCATTCCCTTAAACGATCTTCACCAAAACCAACAAGTCTTGAGAACTCTAAAAATCAGGGCTGTATGCAAACAATTATTTGATTCTGTTTGAATTTTCGGTTGTTATCGTTTGCCATATTAAAATATTAAAAAATTACCATTGATAAAAAAATGTTGCAGGTAAACTACCCCTTTCCCTTAACCGATTTCACCAAAAACAATAGGTCCTGAGAACTCTACAATTCAGGAAAGTATGCGAAACATTATTTGATTCTGTTGGAATTTTCGGCTGTTATTGTTTGCCATAGAAAACAAGGTACCCTTGATAAAAAAAATGTTGCTGGTAAACTACCCCTTTCCCTTAACCAATCTTCACCAAAATCAACAGACCTTGAGTACTTAAAACTTCAGGAATATATGCAAAAAATTATTTGATTCTCTTTGAATATGCGGCAGTTATCATTCGTCATAAAAATAAAATTACCCTTTTAAAACATAGAACGTTGCAGGTAAACTACCCCATTCCCTTAAACGATCTTCACCAAAACCAACAAGTCTTGAGAACTCTACAAATCAGGGCTGTATGCAAATCATTATTTGATTCTGTTTGAATTTTCGGTTGTTATCGTTTGCCATATTAAAATATTAAAAAATTACCATTGATAAAAAAATGTTGCAGGTAAACTACCCCTTTCCCTTAACCGATTTCACCAAAAACAATAGGTCCTGAGAACTCTACAATTCAGGAAAGTATGCGAAACATTATTTGATTCTGTTTGAATTTTCGGCTCTTATCGTTTGCCATAGAAAATACACTTGTTAAAACATAAAATGTTGCAGGTAAACTACCCCTTTCCCCTAACCGATTTCACCAAAAACAATAGGTCCTGAGAACTCTACAATTCAGGAATGTATGCGAAACATTATTTGATTCTGCTTCAATTTGCGGCTGTTATTGTTTGCCATAGAAAACAAAGTACCCTTGAAAAAAAAAACGTTGCAGGTAAACTACCCCTTTCCCTTAACCAATCTTCACCAAAATCAACAGACCTTGAGCACTTAAAACTTCAGAAATGTATGCAAAAAATTATTTGATTCTCTTTGAATATGCGGCAGTTATCATTCGTCATAAAAATAAAATTGCCCTTTTAAAACATAAAATGTTGCAGGTAAACTACCATTTTCTCTTAACCGATATTCACCAAAATCAACAAACCTTGATTACTCTAAAATTCAGGAAGGTGTGCAAAAAATTATTTCATTCTATTTAAATTTACGCCAGTTATAGTTCGCCATAGAAAAAATTACCTTTGTTAAAACATAAAATGTTGCCGGTAAACTACCCCATTCCCTTAACCGATCTTCACCAAAAACAACAGCTCATGAGAACTCTACAAGTCAGGAATGTATGCGAAACATTATTTGAATCTGTTTGAATTTGCGGCTGTTATCATTTGCCATAGAAAAAAAATTACCCTTGATAAAAAAAACGTTGCCGGTAAACTACCCCTTTCCCTTAACCGATCTTTACCAAAAATAATAGGTCTTGAGTACTATACAATTCAGGGCTGTATGTAAAAAATATTTGATTATGTTTGAATTTGCGGCTGTTATCGTTTGCCATAGAAAAAATGTATAGACAGACAGACACACACACAGACACTCTTCGAAAATGTCTGTATGGAGAACCATACATGACTTCAATGTTCTAAGATTTAGATTTAATATCATTTTCGAAATTAACTATTTTCATAGAAACTACTTCTTTCTTCAGCCTTAACCACAATACTGTGAACACTAACGTATACCACCTCACGATAATGAACTCAATTTTCACTGACGATGGCAGTCGATAGCTCTTCCGAAATGTCTGGTATTGTAGAAAACATTGGATCAATCCCAAACAGCCCAGGAAGGATTTTTAACAACAAACTATTTCTTTGTTGCCGATAACGTAGTACACATGACTTATAAAAAAATTTATCCCCTCCCACTTCAACTATAATTTTCATTTATAGAAAATTACTCCCATGCCGTTCAACTAGCCTCTTCATTTATAGATATATCATCTACGTTTCTACAGTGGATTATTAAGATCTTCTTATCAGGATACTTTATTTATCAAAATTAAGTACTTTACTCTTGTTACAACAAAAAATGTTTCAGGGAAACTGCCCTTTCCCCATAACCAATTTTCACCAAAATTAACAGGCCTTGAGTATTCTACAACTCAGACACATATGTAAAAAATTATTTGATTCTGTTTGAATTTACGGCAGTTATCGTTTGTCATGAAAAAATGTCTCTAGTTACAACATAAAATGTTGCAGGTAAACTACGCACAGGTAAACTACCCATTTCCCTTAACCTATCTTCACCAAAATCAACAGGCCTTGAGAACTCTACAATGTAGGGATGTATGCAAAATATTTGATTATGTTTGAATTTACGGTAGTTATCGTCCGTCATAGTAAAAATTAACCTTGTTATCACACAAAATGTTCAAGTAAACTACCCCTTTCTCTTAACTGATCTTCACCAAAATCAACAGGTTTTTAGTCCTCTACAAATCAGAGATGCATGCAAAACATTATTTGATTATGTTTGAATGTGCGGCAGTTATCGTTCGTCATAGAAACAATTACTTTTGTTAAAACATTAAAGGTGGCAGTTAACCTACACCTATCCTTTAACCGATGTTCACCAAAATCAACAGGCCTTCAGATCTTTACAATTGAGGAAAGTATGCAAACAATTATTTGATTCACTTTGGAATTACGGCAGTTATAGTTTGTCATAGAAAAATTTACCCTTGTTAAAACATAAAATGTTGCTGGTAAACTACCCCTTTCCCTTAACCGATCTTCACCAAAATCAACAGACCTTGAGGACTTAAACTTCAGGAACGTATGCAAAAAATTATTTGATTCTCTTTGAATAGGCGGCAGTTATCATTCGCCATAAAAATAAAATTACCATTTTAAAACATAAAACGTTGCAGGTAAACTACCCCATTCCCTTAAACGATCTTCACCAAAACCAACAAGTCTTGAGAACTCTAAAAATCAGGGCTGTATGCAAACAATTATTTGATTCTGTTTGAATTTTCGGTTGTTATCGTTTGCCATATTAAAATATTAAAAAATTACCATTGATAAAAAAATGTTGCAGGTAAACTACCCCTTTCCCTTAACCGATTTCACCAAAAACAATAGGTCCTGAGAACTCTACAATTCAGGAAAGTATGCGAAACATTATTTGATTCTGTTGGAATTTTCGGCTGTTATTGTTTGCCATAGAAAACAAGGTACCCTTGATAAAAAAAATGTTGCTGGTAAACTACCCCTTTCCCTTAACCAATCTTCACCAAAATCAACAGACCTTGAGTACTTAAAACTTCAGGAATATATGCAAAAAATTATTTGATTCTCTTTGAATATGCGGCAGTTATCATTCGTCATAAAAATAAAATTACCCTTTTAAAACATAGAACGTTGCAGGTAAACTACCCCATTCCCTTAAACGATCTTCACCAAAACCAACAAGTCTTGAGAACTCTACAAATCAGGGCTGTATGCAAATCATTATTTGATTCTGTTTGAATTTTCGGTTGTTATCGTTTGCCATATTAAAATATTAAAAAATTACCATTGATAAAAAAATGTTGCAGGTAAACTACCCCTTTCCCTTAACCGATTTCACCAAAAACAATAGGTCCTGAGAACTCTACAATTCAGGAAAGTATGCGAAACATTATTTGATTCTGTTTGAATTTTCGGCTCTTATCGTTTGCCATAGAAAATACACTTGTTAAAACATAAAATGTTGCAGGTAAACTACCCCTTTCCCCTAACCGATTTCACCAAAAACAATAGGTCCTGAGAACTCTACAATTCAGGAATGTATGCGAAACATTATTTGATTCTGCTTCAATTTGCGGCTGTTATTGTTTGCCATAGAAAACAAAGTACCCTTGAAAAAAAAAACGTTGCAGGTAAACTACCCCTTTCCCTTAACCAATCTTCACCAAAATCAACAGACCTTGAGCACTTAAAACTTCAGAAATGTATGCAAAAAATTATTTGATTCTCTTTGAATATGCGGCAGTTATCATTCGTCATAAAAATAAAATTGCCCTTTTAAAACATAAAATGTTGCAGGTAAACTACCATTTTCTCTTAACCGATATTCACCAAAATCAACAAACCTTGATTACTCTAAAATTCAGGAAGGTGTGCAAAAAATTATTTAATTCTATTTAAATTTACGCCAGTTATAGTTCGCCATAGAAAAAATTACCTTTGTTAAAACATAAAATGTTGCCGGTAAACTACCCCATTCCCTTAACCGATCTTCACCAAAAACAACAGCTCATGAGAACTCTACAAGTCAGGAATGTATGCGAAACATTATTTGAATCTGTTTGAATTTGCGGCTGTTATCATTTGCCATAGAAAAAAAATTACCCTTGATAAAAAAAACGTTGCCGGTAAACTACCCCTTTCCCTTAACCGATCTTTACCAAAAATAATAGGTCTTGAGTACTATACAATTCAGGGCTGTATGTAAAAAATATTTGATTATGTTTGAATTTGCGGCTGTTATCGTTTGCCATAGAAAAAATGTATAGACAGACAGACACACACACAGACACTCTTCGAAAATGTCTGTATGGAGAACCATACATGACTTCCATGTTCTAAGATTTAGATTTAATATCATTTTCGAAATTAACTATTTTCATAGAAACTACTTCTTTCATCAGCCTTAACCACAATACTGTGAACACTAACGTATACCACCTCACGATAATGAACTCAATTTTCACTGATGATGGCAGTCGATAGCTCTTCCGAAATGTCTGGTATTGTAGAAAACATTGGATCAATCCCAAACAGCCCAGGAAGGATTTTTAACAACAAACTATTTCTTTGTTGCCGATAACGTAGTACACATGACTTATAAAAAAATTTATCCCCTCCCACTTCAACTATAATTTTCATTTATAGAAAATTACTCCCATGCCGTTCAACTAGCCTCTTCATTTACAGATATATCATCTACGTTTCTACAGTGGATTATTAAGATCTTCTTATCAGGATACTTTATTTATCAAAATTAAGTACTTTACTCTTGTTACAACAACAAATGTTTCAGGGAAACTGCCCTTTCCCCATAACCAATTTTCACCAAAATTAACAGGCCTTGAGTATTCTACAACTCAGACACATATGTAAAAAATTATTTGATTCTGTTTGAATTTACGGCAGTTATCGTTTGTCATGAAAAAATGTCTCTAGTTACAACATAAAATGTTGCAGGTACACTACGCACAGGTAAACTACCCATTTCCCTTAACCTATCTTCACCAAAATCAACAGACCTTGAGAACTCTACAATGTAGGGATGTATGCAAAATATTTGATTATGTTTGAATTTAAGGCAGTTATCGTTCATCATAGTAAAAATTAACCTTGTCATCACATAAAGTGTTCAAGTAAACTACCCCTTTCTCTTAATTGATCTTCACCAAAATCAATAGGTCATGAGTACTCTACAGTTCAGGAACGTATGCAAAAAATTATTTGATTCTCTTTGAATTTACGGCAGTTATCGTTCGTCATAGAAAAAATTACCCTTGATAAAACATACAATGTTGCTGGTAAACTACCCCTTTCCCTTAACCGATCTTTACCAAAAATAATAGGTTTGAGTACTCTACAATTCAGGGCAGTATGCAAAAAATTATTTTATTCTGTTTGAATTTTCAGCTGTTATCGTTTGCCATAGAAAAAATTCTACAGATAGACGCGCAGACACTTTTCAAAAAATGACTTTTTTCATGTTTTGAGGGTAGTACAATCAGAATCTGCAATTATCTCGAACACAATTCCCCCCCCCAATCGCCATACTTCCATTTCCTTATGGTACATTTAAGTAATTACCCTTTTAAAATATCGGTATGGAGAACCATACATTACTTCCATGTTCTAAGATTTATTTTTAAAATCATTTTCGAAATGAAATATTTTCATAGAAACTTCTTTCTTCAGCCTTAACCACAGTACTGTGGTCACTATCGTATACCACCTCACGTTAGCGCATTCGATTTTCACTGATGATGACAGTCCATAGTACTGCAGAAACGTTTGGTTTTGTAGAAAACATTGGACCACGCCAAACAGCACGGGAAGGAATTTTAACAACAAACTACTTCTTTGTTGCCGATAACGTAGTACCCATGACATATAAATAATAATTATACCCTCCCCTTTCAACAATCAATTTCATTTATAGAAAATTACCCCGTCATTTACTAAAATTACCCCCACCTCTTCATTTATAGATATTTCATCTAAGTTTCTACACTGGATTATTAAGATCTGATTTTCAGGATACTTTATTTATCAAAATTAAATACTTTACTCTTGTTACAACAAAAAATGTTTCAGGTAAAAAACCTTTTTCCCGTAACTGATCTTCACTAAAATCAACAGGCCTTGAGTATTCCACAAATCAGGCATATATGTAAAAAATTATTTGATTCTGTTTGAATTTACGGCAGTTATCGTTCGTCATGAAAATATTTCTCTTGTTACAACATAAAATGTTGCAGGTAAACTACGCACAGGTAAACTACCCATTTCCCTTAACCTATCTTCACCAAAATCAACAGACCTTGAGAACTCTACAATGTAGGGATGTATGCAAAATATTTGATTATGTTTGATTTTACGGCAGTTACTGTTCGTCATAGTAAAAATTAACCTTGTTATCACACAAAATGTTCAAGTAAACTACCCCTTTCTCTTAACTGATCTTCACCAGAATCAACAGGTTTTTAGTCCTCTACAAATCAGAGATGCATGCAAAACATTATTTGATTATGTTTGAATGTGCGGCAGTTATCGTTCGTCATAGAAACAATTACTTTTGTGAAAACATTAAAGGTGGCAGTTAACCTACCCCTATCCTTTAACCGATGTTCACCAAAATCAACAGGCCTTCAGATCTTTACAATTGAGGAAAGTATGCAAACAATTATTTGATTCACTTTGGAATTACGGCAGTTATAGTTCGTCATAGAAAAAATTACCGTTGTTAAAACATAAAACGTTGCTGGTAAACTACCCCTTCCCCTGAACCGATCTTCACCAAAATCAACAGACCTTGAGGACTTAAACTTCAGGAACGTATGCAAAAAATTATTTGATTCTCTTTGAATATGCGGCAGTTATCATTCGTCATAAAAATAAAATTACCCTTTTAAAACATAAAACGTTGCAGGTAAACTACCCCATTCCCTTAAACGATCTTCACCAAAACCAACAAGTCTTGAGAACTCTACAAATCAGGGCTGTATGCAAACCATTATTTGATTCTGTTTGAATTTTCGGCTGTTATCGTTTGCCATAGTAAAAAATTACCATTGATAAAAAAACGTTGCTGGTAAACTACCCCTTCCCCTTAACCGATCTTCACCAAAATCAACAGACCTTGAGGACTTAAACTTCAGGAACGTATTCAAAAAATTATTTGATTCTCTTTGAATATGCAGCAGTTATCATTCGTCATAAAAATAAAATTACCCTTTTAAAACATAGAACGTTGCAAGTAAACTACCCCATTCCCTTAAACGATTTTCACCAAAACCAACAAGTCTTGAGAACTCTACAAATCAGGGCTTTATGCAAACCATTATTTGATTCTGTTTGAATTTTCGGCTCTTATCGTTTGCCATAGAAAATACACTTGTTAAAACATAAAATGTTGCAGGTAAACTACCCTTTTCCCCTAACCGATTTCACCAAAAACAATAGGTCCTGAGAACTCTACAATTCAGGAATGTATGCGAAACATTATTTGATTCTGCTTCAATTTGCGGCTGTTATTGTTTGCCATAGAAAACAAAGTACCCTTGAAAAAAAAAACGTTGCAGGTAAACTACCCCTTTCCCTTAACCAATCTTCACCAAAATCAACAGACCTTGAGTACTTAAAACTTCAGAAATGTATGCAAAAAATTATTTGATTCTCTTTGAATATGCGGCAGTTATCATTCGTCATAAAAATAAAATTGCCCTTTTAAAACATAAAATGTTGCAGGTAAACTACCATTTTCTCTTAACCGATATTCACCAAAATCAACAAACCTTGATTACTCTAAAATTCAGGAAGGTGTGCAAAAAATTATTTAATTCTATTTAAATTTACGCCAGTTATAGTTCGCCATAGAAAAAATTACCTTTGTTAAAACATAAAATGTTGCCGGTAAACTACCCCATTCCCTTAACCGATCTTCACCAAAAACAACAGCTCATGAGAACTCTACAAGTCAGGAATGTATGCGAAACATTATTTGAATCTGTTTGAATTTGCGGCTGTTATCATTTGCCATAGAAAAAAAATTACCCTTGATAAAAAAAACGTTGCCGGTAAACTACCCCTTTCCCTTAACCGATCTTTACCAAAAATAATAGGTCTTGAGTACTATACAATTCAGGGCTGTATGTAAAAAATATTTGATTATGTTTGAATTTGCGGCTGTTATCGTTTGCCATAGAAAAAATGTATAGACAGACAGACACACACACAGACACTCTTCGAAAATGTCTGTATGGAGAACCATACATGACTTCCATGTTCTAAGATTTAGATTTAATATCATTTTCGAAATTAACTATTTTCATAGAAACTACTTCTTTCATCAGCCTTAACCACAATACTGTGAACACTAACGTATACCACCTCACGATAATGAACTCAATTTTCACTGATGATGGCAGTCGATAGCTCTTCCGAAATGTCTGGTATTGTAGAAAACATTGGATCAATCCCAAACAGCCCAGGAAGGATTTTTAACAACAAACTATTTCTTTGTTGCCGATAACGTAGTACACATGACTTATAAAAAAATTTATCCCCTCCCACTTCAACTATAATTTTCATTTATAGAAAATTACTCCCATGCCGTTCAACTAGCCTCTTCATTTACAGATATATCATCTACGTTTCTACAGTGGATTATTAAGATCTTCTTATCAGGATACTTTATTTATCAAAATTAAGTACTTTACTCTTGTTACAACAACAAATGTTTCAGGGAAACTGCCCTTTCCCCATAACCAATTTTCACCAAAATTAACAGGCCTTGAGTATTCTACAACTCAGACACATATGTAAAAAATTATTTGATTCTGTTTGAATTTACGGCAGTTATCGTTTGTCATGAAAAAATGTCTCTAGTTACAACATAAAATGTTGCAGGTACACTACGCACAGGTAAACTACCCATTTCCCTTAACCTATCTTCACCAAAATCAACAGACCTTGAGAACTCTACAATGTAGGGATGTATGCAAAATATTTGATTATGTTTGAATTTAAGGCAGTTATCGTTCATCATAGTAAAAATTAACCTTGTCATCACATAAAGTGTTCAAGTAAACTACCCCTTTCTCTTAATTGATCTTCACCAAAATCAATAGGTCATGAGTACTCTACAGTTCAGGAACGTATGCAAAAAATTATTTGATTCTCTTTGAATTTACGGCAGTTATCGTTCGTCATAGAAAAAATTACCCTTGATAAAACATACAATGTTGCTGGTAAACTACCCCTTTCCCTTAACCGATCTTTACCAAAAATAATAGGTTTGAGTACTCTACAATTCAGGGCAGTATGCAAAAAATTATTTTATTCTGTTTGAATTTTCAGCTGTTATCGTTTGCCATAGAAAAAATTCTACAGATAGACGCGCAGACACTTTTCAAAAAATGACTTTTTTCATGTTTTGAGGGTAGTACAATCAGAATCTGCAATTATCTCGAACACAATTCCCCCCCCCAATCGCCATACTTCCATTTCCTTATGGTACATTTAAGTAATTACCCTTTTAAAATATCGGTATGGAGAACCATACATTACTTCCATGTTCTAAGATTTATTTTTAAAATCATTTTCGAAATGAAATATTTTCATAGAAACTTCTTTCTTCAGCCTTAACCACAGTACTGTGGTCACTATCGTATACCACCTCACGTTAGCGCATTCGATTTTCACTGATGATGACAGTCCATAGTACTGCAGAAACGTTTGGTTTTGTAGAAAACATTGGACCACGCCAAACAGCACGGGAAGGAATTTTAACAACAAACTACTTCTTTGTTGCCGATAACGTAGTACCCATGACATATAAATAATAATTATACCCTCCCCTTTCAACAATCAATTTCATTTATAGAAAATTACCCCGTCATTTACTAAAATTACCCCCACCTCTTCATTTATAGATATTTCATCTAAGTTTCTACACTGGATTATTAAGATCTGATTTTCAGGATACTTTATTTATCAAAATTAAATACTTTACTCTTGTTACAACAAAAAATGTTTCAGGTAAAAAACCTTTTTCCCGTAACTGATCTTCACTAAAATCAACAGGCCTTGAGTATTCCACAAATCAGGCATATATGTAAAAAATTATTTGATTCTGTTTGAATTTACGGCAGTTATCGTTCGTCATGAAAATATTTCTCTTGTTACAACATAAAATGTTGCAGGTAAACTACGCACAGGTAAACTACCCATTTCCCTTAACCTATCTTCACCAAAATCAACAGACCTTGAGAACTCTACAATGTAGGGATGTATGCAAAATATTTGATTATGTTTGATTTTACGGCAGTTACTGTTCGTCATAGTAAAAATTAACCTTGTTATCACACAAAATGTTCAAGTAAACTACCCCTTTCTCTTAACTGATCTTCACCAGAATCAACAGGTTTTTAGTCCTCTACAAATCAGAGATGCATGCAAAACATTATTTGATTATGTTTGAATGTGCGGCAGTTATCGTTCGTCATAGAAACAATTACTTTTGTGAAAACATTAAAGGTGGCAGTTAACCTACCCCTATCCTTTAACCGATGTTCACCAAAATCAACAGGCCTTCAGATCTTTACAATTGAGGAAAGTATGCAAACAATTATTTGATTCACTTTGGAATTACGGCAGTTATAGTTCGTCATAGAAAAAATTACCGTTGTTAAAACATAAAACGTTGCTGGTAAACTACCCCTTCCCCTGAACCGATCTTCACCAAAATCAACAGACCTTGAGGACTTAAACTTCAGGAACGTATGCAAAAAATTATTTGATTCTCTTTGAATATGCGGCAGTTATCATTCGTCATAAAAATAAAATTACCCTTTTAAAACATAAAACGTTGCAGGTAAACTACCCCATTCCCTTAAACGATCTTCACCAAAACCAACAAGTCTTGAGAACTCTACAAATCAGGGCTGTATGCAAACCATTATTTGATTCTGTTTGAATTTTCGGCTGTTATCGTTTGCCATAGTAAAAAATTACCATTGATAAAAAAACGTTGCTGGTAAACTACCCCTTCCCCTTAACCGATCTTCACCAAAATCAACAGACCTTGAGGACTTAAACTTCAGGAACGTATTCAAAAAATTATTTGATTCTCTTTGAATATGCAGCAGTTATCATTCGTCATAAAAATAAAATTACCCTTTTAAAACATAGAACGTTGCAAGTAAACTACCCCATTCCCTTAAACGATTTTCACCAAAACCAACAAGTCTTGAGAACTCTACAAATCAGGGCTTTATGCAAACCATTATTTGATTCTGTTTGAATTTTCGGCTCTTATCGTTTGCCATAGAAAATACACTTGTTAAAACATAAAATGTTGCAGGTAAACTACCCTTTTCCCCTAACCGATTTCACCAAAAACAATAGGTCCTGAGAACTCTACAATTCAGGAATGTATGCGAAACATTATTTGATTCTGCTTCAATTTGCGGCTGTTATTGTTTGCCATAGAAAACAAAGTACCCTTGAAAAAAAAAACGTTGCAGGTAAACTACCCCTTTCCCTTAACCAATCTTCACCAAAATCAACAGACCTTGATTACTTAAAACTTCAGAAATGTATGCAAAAAATTATTTGATTCTCTTTGAATATGCGGCAGTTATCATTCGTCATAAAAATAAAATTGCCCTTTTAAAACATAAAATGTTGCAGGTAAACTACCATTTTCTCTTAACCGATATTCACCAAAATCAACAAACCTTGATTACTCTAAAATTCAGGAAGGTGTGCAAAAAATTATTTCATTCTATTTAAATTTACGCCAGTTATAGTTCGCCATAGAAAAAATTACCTTTGTTAAAACATAAAATGTTGCCGGTAAACTACCCCATTCCCTTAACCGATCTTCACCAAAAACAACAGCTCATGAGAACTCTACAAGTCAGGAATGTATGCGAAACATTATTTGAATCTGTTTGAATTTGCGGCTGTTATCATTTGCCATAGAAAAAAAATTACCCTTGATAAAAAAAACGTTGCCGGTAAACTACCCCTTTCCCTTAACCGATCTTTACCAAAAATAATAGGTCTTGAGTACTATACAATTCAGGGCTGTATGTAAAAAATATTTGATTATGTTTGAATCTGCGGCTGTTATCGTTTGCCATAGAAAAAATGTATAGACAGACAGACACACACACAGACACTCTTCGAAAATGTCTGTATGGAGAACCATACATGACTTCAATGTTCTAAGATTTAGATTTAATATCATTTTCGAAATTAACTATTTTCATAGAAACTACTTCTTTCTTCAGCCTTAACCACAATACTGTGAACACTAACGTATACCACCTCACGATAATGAACTCAATTTTCACTGATGATGGCAGTGAATAGCTCTTCCGAAATGTCTGGTATTGTAGAAAACATTGGATCAATCCCAAACAGCCCAGGAAGGATTTTTAACAACAAACTATTTCTTTGTTGCCGATAACGTAGTACACATGACTTATAAAAAAATTTATCCCCTCCCACTACAACTATAATTTTCATTTATAGAAAATTACTCCCATGCCGTTCAACTAGCCTCTTCGTTTATAGATATTTCATCTACGTTTCTACAGTGGATTATTAAGATCTTCTTATCAGGATACTTTATTTATCAAAATTAAGTACTTTACTCTTGTTACAACAAAAAATGTTTCAGGGAAACTGCCCTTTCCCCATAACCAATTTTCACCAAAATTAACAGGCCTTGAGTATTCTACAACTCAGGCACATATGTAAAAAATTATTTGTTTCTGTTTGAATTTACGGCAGTTATCGTTTGTCATGAAAAAATATCTCTTGTTACAACATAAAATGTTGCAGGTAAACTACGCACAGGTAAACTACCCATTTCCCTTAACCTATCTTCACCAAAATCAACAGACCTTGAGAACTCTACAATGTAGGGATGTATGCAAAATATTTGATTATGTTTGAATTTACGGCAGTTATCGTTCATCATAGTAAAAATTAACCTTGTTATCACATAAAATGTTCAAGTAAACTACCCCTTTCTCTTAACTGATCTTCACCAAAATCAATAGGTCATGAGTACTCTACAATTCAGGAACGTATGCAAAAAATTATTTGATTCTCTTTGAATTTACGGCAGTTATCGTTCGTCATAGAAAAAATTACCCTTGATAAAACATACAATGTTGCTGGTAAACTACCCCTTTCCCTTAACAAATCTTCACCAAAATCAACAGACCTTGAGTACTTAAAACTTCAGGAATGTATGCAAAAAATTATTTGATTCTCTTTGAATACGCAGCAGTTATCATTTGTCATAAAAATAAAATTACCCTTTTAAAACATAAAATGTTGCCGTTAAACTACCCTTTTCTCTTAACCGATCTCCGCCAAAATCAAAAAACCTTGAGTACTCTACAATTCAGGAAGGCGTGCAAAAAAGTATTTGATTCTATTTAAATTTACAGCAGTTATCGTTCGTCATAGAAAAAATTACCCTTGTTAAAACATAGAATGTTGCAGGTAAACTACCCCTTTCCCGTAACCGATCTTCACCAAAAACAATAGCTCATGAGAACTCTACAAGTCAGGAACGTATGCGAAACATTATTTGATTCTGTTTGAATTTGCGGCTGTTATCGTTTGCCATAGAAAAAATCTATAGACAGACAGACACACACACAGACACTCTTCAAAAATATCTGTATGGAGAACCATACATGACTTCCATGTTCTAAGATTTAGATTTAAAATCATTTTCGAAATTAACTATTTTCATAGAAACTACTTCTTTCTTCAGCCTTAACCACAATACTGTGATCACTAACGTATACCACCTCACGATAATGAACTCAATTTTCACTGACGATGGCAGTCGATAGCACTGCCGAAATGTCTGGTTTTGTAGAAAACATTGGATCAAACCCAAACAGCCCAGGAAGGATTTTTAACAAAAAACTACTTCTTTGTTGCCGATAACGTAGTACACATATAAAAAATTATCCACTCCCTCTTCAACTATAATTTTTAATAATAGAAAATTACCCCCACCCCGTTCACCTAACCTCTTCATTTATATATATTTCATCTACGTTTCTACAGTGGATTATTATGAGCTTCTTATCAGGATACTTTATTTATAAAAATTAAGTACTTTACTCTTGTTAAATCATAAAATGTTTCAGGTAAACTACCCCGTCTCTTAACCGATCTTCTCCAAAATCAATAGACCTTCAGTTCTCTACGATTCAGGGATGCGTGCAAAACCTTATTTGATTCTGTTTGGAGTTGCGGCTGTTATCGTTTGCCATAGAAACATATTACCCTTGTTAAAACATAAAATGTTGCTGGTAAACTACCCCTTTCCCTTAACCGATCTGCACCAAAAACAATAGATCTTGAGAACTCTACAATTCAGGGCTGTTTGCGAAAAATTATTTGATTCTGTTTGAATTTGCGGCTGTTATCGTTTACCTTAAAAAAAATTACCCTTGATAAAAAAAAACTATGCAGGTAAGTACCACTTTCCCTTAACAGATCTTCACAAAAACAATAGTACTCTACAATTCAGGGCTGTATGTAAAAAATTATTTGATACTGGTTGAATTTGCGGCTGTTATCATTTGCGATAGAAAAAAATCTACAGACACACACAGACACTTTTCGAAAAATGACTTTTTTTCATGTTTTGAGGGTAGTACAATCAAAATCTGCAATTATCTCGAACACGATTTTTTTTGCCATCACCATACTTCCATTTCCTTATGGAACATGGAAGTAAAAAAAATGAATACTACATACAAATAGAGTTCCTAAGGCTTTCATGGCAAACAACCATATATACCTTATATAAAATATAATTATAAGAAGCCTTATATAAGAATCATTATTGCCTGGGCTATTAAGCCATGGTCTAGAATTTATGTTGTTTCAGCCTCACCATTGGAGGTCATCATCAGTGTCAGTAAAAATTAGCATGCGTGCAAAAAAATATTTGAATCTGTTTGAATGTGCGGCAGTTATCGTTCGTCATGGAAACATTTCTCTTGTTACAACATAAAATGTTGCAGGTAACCTACCCCTTACCCTTAACCAATCTTCACCAAAATCAACAGACCTTGAGTTCTCTGCAACTCAGGAAAGTGTGCAAAAAATTATTTGATTCTCTTTGAATTTTCGGCAGTTATCGTTCGTCATAAAAAAATTACCCTTTTTAAAACATTAAACGTTGTTGATAAACTACCCCCTTCCCTTAACCGATCTTCAACAAAATCAACAGACCTTGAGTTCTCTTTAGTTCAAAAAGGTATGCAAAAACCTAGTTGATTCTGTTTGAATGTACGGCAGTTATCGTTCGTCATATAAAAAATTACCCTTGTTAAAACATAAAATGTTGCAGGTAAACTACCCCTTTCCCTTAACCGATCTTCACAAACACCAATAGTTATTGAGAACTCTACAATACAGGGCTGTATGCAAAACATTGATTATGTTAGAATTTGCGGCTGTAATCGTTTGGCAAAGAAAAATTTAACCTTGATAAAAAACCGTTGCAGGTAAACTACCCCTTTCCCTTAACCGATCTTCTCCAAAAAAATATTTAAAAAATCTATAGACACACAGACACACAGACAGACACACAGACACTTTTTGAAAAATGACTTTTTTTTTCATGTTTTGAGTGTAGTACAATCAGAATCTGCAATAATCTTGAACACGATTTTTTTTGCCATCACCATACTTCCATTTCCTTAAGGAACATGGAAGTAAAATGACTTTTTCTCATGTTCTGAGTATAGTACAATCAGAATCTGCAATAATCTGGAACACGATTTTTTTGCCATCACCTTACTTCCATTTCCATAAGGAACATGGAAATAAAAATTATTTGATTCTGTTTGAATTTACGGCAGTTATCGTTAATGTTGCTGGTAAACTACCCCTTTCCTTTAACCGATCTTTACCATAATAAACAAGCCTTGAGGTCTCTATAAATCAGGAAGGTATGCAAAAAAGTATTTGATTCTGTTTGAATTTACAGCAGTTATCGTTCGTCATAGAAAAATTAACCTTATTAAAAACATAAAATGTTGCGAGTAAACTACCCCTTTCCCTTAAACGATCTGCACCAAAAACAATAGGCCTCAAGAACTCTACAAATCAGAGCCGTATGCAAAAAATTATTTGATTCTGTTTGAGTTTGCGGCTGTTATCGTTTGCCATAGAAAAAAATCTACAGATAGACACACAGACACTTTTCGAAAAATGACTTTTTTCATGTTTTGAGTGTAGTACAATCAGAATCTGCAATAATCTCGAACACGATTTTTTTTTCCATCATCATACTTCCATTTCCTTAAGGAACATGGAAGTAAAAATTATTTGATTCTGTTTGAATTTACGGCAGTTATCGTTCGTCATGAAAAAATTTCTCTTGTCACAAAATAAAATGTTGCTTGTGAACTACCCCTTTCCCTTAACCGATCTTCACCAAAATGAAGAGAGCTTGAATACTTAACAATTCAGGAACATATGCAAAATAATATTTGATTCTGTTTGAATGTGTGGCAGTTATCATTCGTCATAAGAAAAATTTCTCTTGTTAAACATAAAAAGTTGCTGATAAACTACCCCTTTCCCTTAACCGATCTTCACCAAAATCAACAAGCCTTGAGTTCTCTATAAATCAGGAAGGTATGCAAAAAAGTATTTGATTTTGTTTGAATTTACGGCAGTTATCTTTCGTCATATAAAAAAAATTACCCTTGTTAAAACATAAAACGTTGCAGGTAAACTACCCATTTATCTTAACCGATCTTCACAAAAATCAATGGGCCTTCAGTCCTCTACAATTCAGCAACACATTCAAAACCTTATTTGATTCTGTTTGAATGTGCGGCAGTTATCGTTCATCATAGAAAAAATTACCCTTGTTAAAACATAAAATGTGGCAGGTAAACTACCCCTTTCCCTTAACTGATCTTCATCAAAAACAATAGGTTTTGAGAACTCCACAATTCAGGGTTGTATGCGAAACATTATTTGATTCTGTTTGAAGTTGCGGCTGTTATCGTTTGCCATAGAAAAAATTACCCTTGTTAAAACATAAAATGTTGCTGGTAAACTACCCCTTTCCCTTAACCGATCTTCACCAAAAACAATAGATCTTGAGAACTCTACAATTCAGGGCTGTATGTAAAAAATTATTTGATACTGTTTGAATTTGCGGCTGTTATCGTTTGCCATAGAAAAAAAATCTACAGACAAACAGACACACACAGACACTTTTCGAAAAATTACTTTTTTCATGTTTTGAGGGTAGTACAATCAGAATCTGCAATTACCTCGAACACGTTTTTTTTTTTGCCATCACCATACTTCCATTTCCTTATGGAACATGGAAGTAAAAAAAATGAATACTACATACAAATAGAGTTCCTAAGGCTTTCATGGCAAACAACCATATATACCTTATATAAAATATAATTATACGAAGCCTTATATAAAAATCATTATTGCCTGGGCTATTAAGCCATGGTCTAGAATTTATGTTGTTTCAGCCTCACCATTGGAGGTCATCATCAGTGTCAGTAAAAATTGGCATGGTGTCTGCCAATTCACACCAGTGATGAGGTAGAGACTATGTATTTTATTTAAAAAGACCCACTTATATAGACTTTTATACCAACTCGATCTAAGCTGGTAAACAACATCAACCAATCAGCACCAAGTGCTATCTGATTGACTTGGGAGCACAGATGGCCACTCTTCTTTGATTGCAATCTTTCTCCTCTTCTATTCATCATGATGGAACCATTTTTAAGGATCTCCATGGACTTCATGTGCAGTTGAGGGTAAAAGTCACACTCTCTGAGGGTAAGATTTGGGTCTCCTCAATGAGAACACAGTGATCATCATTGGAGAGTGCATGCTAAGACACCACAGAATTCTCCAGCTGCCTCAAACGACAACAGTGGCTATGTCCACTAACACGGGTGTGAACACTGCATTTCGTGGTGTCAATATACAGTTCACTGCAAAGCACACTATATACACCTACTGACTAGAGCGGATTCCTTGTGTCCTTCACTCGTCTCAGGAGCTGTTGAGTCTTCATGGTTGTTTTGTACATGATCCTGATGCATCCCCGATTCATCAGCCTCCTAATGCGGTCCATCACCCCATGGATGTAGGGCAAGGGCGCCAATAAATAATATTGTTTGTCTATGTAACAGGTGTAACTGTAATGAGTATTAATAATAACTATTAATAAAAATAAATTCCACCTGCCAATACCCGCAAACTGTATCCCAAGTACTTATAAATCGGGTACCATGAAATTTTTTAAGAATTTCTTCTATCTCTCCCGTGGATGTATGGTAGTTAATGATGGTTTTATTTACCTCTCATGCGTCCAAACAAATTCACACTTTCCCGTTCTTCTTTGGAACTGCTAGAATTGGGCTGGTACTGACTGGGTTCGATTATGTCTTCTCTCAACAAATGGTTTATTTCATCTCGTACTGCTTCTTTCAGTGAATAGACGATGGGATAAGATTTTCGGTTGAAGTTCACTGGTTCCTTAAATCTTATTTCACATTTGTAATTTTTTACTTTGCCAGGCGAGTTGGAGAATACATGTCGGTAATCGTTGTAGATGCCTATCAATGTTTCTACTTGTGTGTCGGTGAGTTGGGCATTCGTCTTTTATTTTTAAAAATACGTATTTCTTGGAGTTTCTCTCTCCACAATAGGTCGTCATCATTTTTATAAAATACACTGTCACTCGGCGTATGCCATCTATGGTTTTTTACTTCTCTGCTATTGTAAATGTCTCGGTCCGAAGGGGCACTTTCGCTTCCAATTAGCTTCGCCGTCCAGTTTATACAATTCAAGTCTAGAGTTACTTTGGCTCTGCTCACATCTATTATTGCTGAATATTTTCTTAGAATATCGCAGCCGATTAACAATGTGAAGGGTAGTCCATGTGCTACCAAAAATTCCATAGTTATGGTCTTGCCGTTGCTGTTTAATTCTAACATGACTTATCTGCGGACGGTCTTGTTCTGACGCCCTGTTGCTCCAATCAACATTATATTATTTACAGGTAGTGTAGGTATTAGTTTGTTACTTTTTTCCTGTATTTTTCTCAGCTCAATATTGTCGATTAATGATACATTCGCACCGGTGTGTATCATCACTTTGACCTATACTCCATTGATTTCGGCGATGATATAGGCAATTTCAGTGTTGTTGTGTTCCGTTTTGTGGCTTTCCTCTTCTAACAATTCCTCTCGTATGTTCTTCAGTAAGTTCGTTTTAATAATTGTAATGGTATTCGTTGTTATGTGGTTATTTACCAATTGATCATACCCAATAGTTCGTGAAGGTCCATTCCGCGTTCTCACTGCCGATTTATTTTAAAGATTGTTCGGCTTCTACCTGCCGTTGGTCTTGCGAACTCCTTCGTTCGTTTTCTTGGGGTCTATTCCCGGGTTCATGGCGATCCTCTTCATAATTAGGCCGTCGATAGTCCTCTTGACTGCGACTGCTCCTGGTGTCGTTTTGGGGTTACACCTGTCATCGTAGCTATGACTCCTTTGTGGGCTACTGTATGCGTTTGAATGTCTCGTGTATTGACGTCTTCCCCTCTATTGTTTCTGGCATGCACATAATTGACTCTGCGATACAGTCGATTTTGTTGACTGTAATTATTGTTCAGGTTCTGATTATTATTATTGTTATAGACTTGGTTATTTGCCCTGTTCGGCGGATTGTTTGGGCCATTTGCCCGGTTATTATGATTATTGGGGCCGTTTGGTCGGTTATTATTATTGTTTATATTACTGTTATTGTTATTGTTTGGTTTGGCCGAAAAACTGTCCTCTGTTGTCATTGTTGTCGTTCCGGTTATTGAAGTTAGGCCGGTAATTCCCACGATTATTATTATTATTATTAGCCTCGTTTACTGGGTCATTATACCGGTCATTCCCTTGACGACTTCTACGGTAGTATCCCTCATGTTCGTATCCTTCAAGTAACGCTGCCATTGCTTGTATCGTCTTTACCTGTCCGCTAAGTCTGGCCCTTGCGATACCTCCTTTGTAATGGAATGCTAACTTGGTTATGAGGCTTTCTTCTGGGATTTGTGGCTCCAAGTTTCTCGCCAGACAAACCTTTCCGAGGAAGTAGGCCGTCAGGCTCGATCCTCTATTTGCTTTGTATCTACCGTAACATATATTGTCCCGTATGATATTCTGGGTACTTTCGGACTAATATTTTGATTTGAACAACTCCTTGAACTCGGCGTAACTCTGAATATCGTGCCGTGTTGCCGTCCACCAATTGTCATTCACTTCTTTGAAGTATTCGTCAATTTGTCCTCTTATGATCGGCTATCTGGTCTCTCAGTTCCTGCTCAAGATCTCATCTATTCGGGCAAGAAATTCCATGGGGTTTCGTTTATATGCCCTAAAATTCATCGCTTCCCGATTGTCGGCGTGCTGGAATTGCGGCACTACTGCTGGTCGGTTTCCAATGTTTTCAATTTCTTCCCGCATCCTTGGAATTTCTCGGCGCTGCACGTCTTCGATCCGCTCATAATTATTGTTGACTCGCCTCTGTATCGTGTTCACAGTCGTCTCGATACCTATGCACCGCTCTTCCGTTTTCTGTTGCATTGTCGTGATCCGGACTTGATTGGTTTCCTCCAAGTTGTTCACTCGAACGTTAATATCCTCTTTGGTTTGTTGCAGTTCGTTACTGGTCTGCTTCCATTTCTCTTTTATCTCGGATATTTCTTTTTTGACTTCTGTCATTTCCTCCTCGTTTTTTTCGTTCAGGGCTTCCATGTTTCTTTGGCTATCTTGTTTCAGCTCATCTATTTTTTTATTAGTGTCATCGATTTTTCCGCTTAACTTTTCCTTCAAGTCCTTGTGCTGTCATCTATTTTCTTATTGGTGTTATCTATTTTTTCTTCCATCTTCTTGCTGTTGTCATCTATTTTCTGGAATTGTTCATTCATAAACTTTATCATTTCTAGGAAGTTCGCGTCCCCTTGTTGGGTGGGTTTCTCGGGTTCCATGGGAGGTAATTTTGCTTCGACGTCTTCTACTGGCATCGCCTCCTTTTCTTCCATGTTGATTTCTGGTTCCGCCTCCGCTGCCAGTTTCTTGGATGTCGCTCTCTTCTGCATGTTCTATTCTTCTGGTACTGCAGCTGCTTGCTCGAAATTAGGTAAAACTGAGTTTATGGTGTTTTATTTATTATTATTTGTGACCTAATTAAAGCCTCTTACGTTGTGCGCCACTTTGTAACGTAACAGGTTTCCGGTGTGTTAATCCGTTTAATTGTTTTAAATTTTAATTGAAGTTTAATTTTAGTTTATTTATTTTTATTTATTTATTCAATTCAATTCAATCGTTCATTGAATGTAATGTAAATAAATCCAATGAATGCACTGGAACTTAGTTAGTTAGCGAAGTCTTTTAAATTACTATTACTTTTATGAAATTACTAACTTCTACAATTTTTATTGTTTAGACAAAGCTTTTCGTCATCACTGACATCATCAGGTCTAAAACAACTAACAACTTTGTTGTTTTAGACCTGATGATGTCAGTGATGATGAAAAGCTTTGTCTAAACAATAAAAATTGTAGCAGTTAGCAATTTCATAAAAGTAATAGTAAGGATGGCTCCTAATTAAAAAATACGAAGAAGTCTTTTAAACTTCGGTTAATTTATTTTAATTTGTTATTCTTCCGTCGACTAGGCGATTTGGTGACGTAGATTCCTCGCTGAAAGCATAAATATTTGGTAAGAAATGATCACTTACTAGTAGTGAGTCTTGCTGATCTTGCAGGTTCGATGTAGCAATCTAATCTGTAGATTGACTTACCGTATTCAAATTCGCCGCTGTGTGTCGGGCTATCCAATAAGAGTCGTTCACCTATTCTGAAAACCCTAGTCTACTGAAATGAACTAACTGACTCCATTTCCTCATATAAAATGATAATTTATTCTTTTTAACACTTCTTTTTTAATGATCTAAAGTATCATTAACCATTTTAGTTGAAAATTAAGTAACATTAATTGTTTGTTTCATAAAAATTGTCTCAGGGTGGTAAAACTGATCTACAACGTCAGTGTGTGATTAAAATGCTTTTTAGTTAAATAAATTAATTCATATGTGGGTTCTTTTAGCTTACAGGATACCAAATTATTTATTAGAACTCTTACTCTACCGTTATTAGGCAGTTTGAGGATGATTACAACTCAATCATCTCTTAATATTTAATATTTAAAATTATAACCATGCCTGTTTTGGACATTTTAGGTTAACTAAATTATTAGTCAACCGACAATAAATGATTTAAAGAACGTTTGTTAACGTTAAAATAACTCTTGATAAAACATTTAAAATGTGAACAATAAAATAATATGTTGAAACGGTGTTGTTGAATGAAACATCTGAATCATCATTTGACTCTATAAAAGGTAATTGTTTAGGTGTAAGTATTTATATAGCTTAACAGCCTTAGTTTCTTATTCATAATAGACATAAATATTTAAATAGTAATAGTAGTAGACTCTCCTTAAATTACAAAACATAAATAGCATTTGAATTTTTCATTAACGTTCGTTAATTGCTTCAGACAGTCGACAATTCTCAATCACTTATGAATGCTTGTTAGTTTGATCCAGGTTTATTAAACAACAACTTTAATCAGGTGTGGTTATATCACACTCAGTATTTATACATAATAAATGATTAATTGTTTGCAAAATTCTTAATAATAGAATATTCAAATTAAGTTGAGGATTGTCATTAGTACTGTTGATTGAATAATATTAATAATGCACCATAATCTACATACTTTATTTATACACATTATTAGAATGTGGTTCGATTATATCGTCTTTTCAAATTCTTAACTAATTTTGAGAAAATCACTGTACTCCCTTTTTTAAATCCCGAAATTGATATGGATTATACACTTAGCAATCCTTATTAACGCACTGTTACACTTAAAACGTCTTCAATACTAGTGTAGTTATGTTGGCACAAATTTAGGTTATGTTGCTTTGTTGACAACGGTGACGCACACAAATTGTGTAAACAGCTGTTTCCTTGCGGTGTCGAGTAGCCGTCTGCTCTCTTCTAAAGTTGATTAAAAAGTGTCTCAAAATGGCATCTCAATCTGCCGTTCCGTCCTGTGATCGTTGTAAAATTGGCTAATTTCTTGGATCTGATTGGTTGATGATCTTTAATTTGATGCACATACCCCCTCCGCGCAATATTTTAATTGTTGTTCTTAGCGTGGGGAGTCTGGGTTTCAGATTATAAATATTTGCTCGAATTGAAACAAATATTTTATAATTGTAATAACTTTCTTATTATGGCATAGATTTAAAATCTAAGCTTATCACTGTATTGGTAACACTTAGCTCTTTATTTAGAGTCCACTCATGGTGTGCTTCCGTTCATTATTAAGGGAGTTAATGTTTGAGATTATCACATTAAACTATTCACTATTAATTGTATTTATTCTTAAATTAAAACTATTTAATGGCAATCATATCTCCTTGTGAGCATGCCTTCCAAGTCCTTCAACACTTCTCACTTATTTGTTACTTATATTTATTGACCAAATATATAATTCTTATGCTACCACTGACTTAGCCTAAGAGTCTACTAATTGTATTTACAAATTATTTATAATAAAAGGTATTTGGGTAACTTCTGTATTGCCCCAGTTGTAAACATTGAGTTGTTACAACTACTGTTTGTCTTTGTTTGTTGGAATATATTGTTATTCCTTGGTATTTTTGTCATTAACATGACCTCTATATGGCACTATGAAGTCTACCTTTAATTTAACTCTTATTTGGGATGTAGTGTCTTTTCAGACCATTATTTAGTTTAGAATAGTTTACTAGTAGTAGTATATTGATAGTTAGTCTTGTGTTTTAATACACTAGTCTGTCCCTTAGCATATAGCATGGGATAATAGTAGTTACATCTGGTGTCATATGACAGGTGTGCTTATTTATTCTTATTACACATTATGTCCTTGCTTATAATTCTTTTATGCTATTATGATAGTGATTTTATATCTTACTTATGACATAGGTATCCTTCTGTTATTTCTATTTAGCATTACAATGTGGTTTTATCTATGTTTCACATAGTGAATCTCATTTTGGCTGGTTTTGTTCACTTTCTCTACTTGAATTCTTAGATAAAGATTACTCTTGGTATCTGATATTGGTATTGGTAGAAACCTTATTACTTCTACTTGATTTGGGGTACAAAATTTTTTTAGTTTAGATATGTTTTACCTACTATTAAATATGAAATTAGGTGGAAAGTACCTGTATCGAGGTTATGTGGTTTTATTATTTGTAGCAACAATGGGTGTATTGAGTTGATTCAAATTTACATTTTTTAACCTTGTTTTTTCAAGTCTAATGTTATTAATGACAACTGTGTAACGTATCAAATTGGCAGTTACATAAAATAACTAATTATTACGTCAAGTAACGGGAGATCATAAAAAAATTTCAAAGTACATAAAATAAGGAACAAGAGAATATAGACAAAGTGTGTATCTACAAAGGTATATTATTGAAAAAATCCAACAAAGAAGAAGGAAGCGTAATAAGAGTATAGAAGAGAGAGAAAATGACAGCAAGCCAATATAAAATGTTAGAAACCAGGCCCAATAGGTCCAAATAGTGAGGGGACATGACAAAAATAATCATTATAATGAAGAGGAGCCAATAGGTCCAAACAGTGAGGGGAAACGACAAAAATAACTATTTAAACATTTTTCTTGCCTCCAGAAACGGTTAAGACTATAAAATAGGTTAATTACCTTCTGTCAACGTTTCTTAAAATCCTTTTCGGGATAACTCGAGTTTCAATACCAATGGTGTCATCATCAGATCGGATATGAATTAGGTCAAAACATTATTGATGTATATACATCTCGTCAGATATTAAAAATTAAAAACAACACATACATTACACAAATAATAAATAAAATATATCATAACAAAACAACAATACAACAACGAAATATAAAAACACGCGGCCGCAAACGAACCTGTACAGGAACGCCCCCACGGTAAGACTAATCAATGCCGGTTTGACCTTGGTTCAATTTTATCGATCTGATATAGCCGATTTCTCGTTCTATATGATCGATTCTATTAAATAAAATATTATTAGTATGTATTGCTTTTTCATTTAGGACACGATTGTGATCCTCCTTTATGGCTTTATATATCTCGAACCTTTCAAGGGTGTCCAGCTTTAGTGACTTTTTACATTTATGTAGGATATCTAAATTATCACTAATACTCTTTATATTATGGTCATATAAGCTCAAATGTTCTGCAAATGTAGATCTTCTTACATTTGACTTGGAGCTTGGGATATGTTCTTTATAGCGTAATTTGAAGGAACGACCTGTTTGTCCTATATAGAACTGTGTGCAATCAGAACAATTAAGTCTATATACACCAGTACCGTCAAATATATCGGAGGGTATATTTTTGTTAGTAAATGTAAGTTTTTTCTCAAGTTTATTACTCGCCTTTGAGGCCAAAGTAATATTATGCTTTTTTAATTGGTTTTTTAAAATATGGTGTAGAATTTCACCATATTCTATTGCAATGTATTTGTTTACTTTTTCTTTGGATACATCAATATTTATTGGTTTATTTTGTTTTTTATTAATTATTCTATCTACTATATGACTTTTGTATCCATTGGCTAATGCTATGTGTTTGATAATGTTTAGTTCATTGTTATAATCTTCCGTAGATAGGGGTAATGCCAGCAATCTATGAATCATACAATTGAAAAATGCCATTTTATGTGAAATAGGGTGATACGATGAGGCGTGAATAGCATGATCTGTGATTGTTGGTTTTCTGTAAATATTATAGTTAATTTTATTATTTATTTTAGTTAAAGTTAAATCTAAATAATTAATTTTATTATTCATTTCCGTCTCTAATGTGAACTGCAAATTATTTGTAATAGTATTCATATATTTTTTAAGCATTTCTAATTGCCTGCAGTTGCCATTGTAAATCATTATTGTGTCATCCACATATCGTCGGTAAAATAAAATTTTTGTATAATGTTTGTTTTTAGTCGATAAAATTTCGTTTGTTTCAATATGATTTAGGTAAATTTCCGCCAGGATGCCTGACAATGGGGATCCCATAGCTAAACCATCCCGTTGTAAATAATATTTGTTGTCGAAAGTGAAATAATTTTGTTCTAATATTACTTTTGTCAAATTGATTAACTCATCAACTGTTTCATGATTTATTGTGGATTTAGATAGTAATAAATTTTTTGCTATTTCTAACGTTTCGGTAATAGGTATGTTCGTGTATAGATTTACTATGTCGAATGAGGCGAGAGTGTCTCGGCTCGATTGTAATAGTTTTTGTAAGTTCGACCAGTTCTAAACTGTTTTTCAAGCTATAATTTTTATTGAACGTTATGTGTTGTCTAAAAATTTTTTCGAGTTTTTTGGCAATTGTATATGAAGGTGCAGACATAAAATTAACTAAAGGACGGACAGGCATATTATTTTTATGTATTTTAGGAAGGCCCTTAAGTCTAGGGGTCTTGGGATCTATCATTTTTAGGTATTTTTTCTCATCGTTCGTTATGACGTATTTGGATTTATTCAATATTGATTTCACTTTATTATTAAATGTAAGAGTGGGATCGCTATGAATCTCAATAATGTTATTGTTTTTAATGAAGTCCAGTATCTTGTTTTTATAATCATCATAAGTTAAAATTACGAGAGTTTGACCTTTGTCCGCTTTGGTGACGATTGCGTTATGGTCTATTAATTTCGTCTTTATCTCATTAAACACCCTTGTTTCATTATGGTAAATAGTTTTTGTATTATTTATGTTTTCGGCCTTCATAACTTTTTTTATTTTATTATCAATTGCATGTCTTATTACTGTTTTCGTTTCTTCATCGGATATGGAATTTATTGTGGTTTCAGCGTTCAATATTTCATTAAAGAGTGATTGTTTGAAACTATTGTTTTTAAAATTGTATTTTAGACCTTTATTCAATAAGTTGGTTTCTTCATTGTTGAATTTAATTCCAGTAAGATTAACAATACGAGGGTAAAACTGATGATTTATTATATTGTTCTCTTGCGTGCCGTTCTGTTTTTTCAATAAGTTACGGATTTTTTTATTTTGTGTCTTCTTTTTCTTAATAATGGTATTATTTATTTGTCTTTCAATCAAATATGTTACATTGTGGACTTGTGAGGCATGTAAGTTTTGTAAAAGTTCGAGATGTTTTTTCATGAGCATCATATTGAATAAGTTCTTTTTACTATGTAATTGTTTTATTTCGTTTTTGATCCATAATTTAGTGGCCATTTCTTAAGTTTTTTTAGCGCTATAAGAATTGGATGTTATTTTTATCTGGACATAACTCGGCACGATTTGCAAATCTAAACATGTTTTGTTATATCTAATATTTAGTGCCGTTTTTAATAGTTTCAACCTTAAATTCATACATTGAAAGGCAATTTTTTACCTGACTGGCATTCAATTTAAACATTTTTCTTGCCTCCAGAAACGGTTAAGACTATAAAATAGGTTAATTACCTTCTGTCAACGTTTCTTAAAATCCTTTTCGGGATAACTCGAGTTTCAACACCAATGGTGTCATCATCAGATCGGATATGAATTAGGTCAAAACATTATTGATGTATATACACCTCGTCAGATATTAAAAATTAAAAACAACACATACATTACACAAATAATAAATAAAATATATCATAACAAAACAACAATATAACAACGAAATATAAAAACACGCGGCCGCAAACGAACCTGTACAGGAACGCCCCCACGGTAAGACTAATCAATGCCGGTTTGACCTTGGTTCAATTTTATCGATCTGATATAGCCGATTTCTCGTTCTATATGATCGATTCTATTAAATAAAATATTATTAGTATGTATTGCTTTTTCATTTAGGACACGATTGTGATCCTCCTTTATGGCTTTATATATCTCGAACCTTTCAAGGGTGTCCAGTTTTAGTGACTTTTTACATTTATGTAGGATATCTAAATTATCACTAATACTCTTTATATTATGGTCATATAAGCTCATAAGAATATATAAGCTATAAGAATAATAAAATTAATTATTTAGATTTAACTTTAACTAAAATAAATAATAAAATTAACTATAATATTTACAGAAAACCAACAATCACAGATCATGCTATTCACGCCTCATCGTATCACCCTATTTCACATAAAATGGCATTTTTCAATTGTATCATTCATAGATTGCTGGCATTACCCCTATCTACGGAAGATTATAACAATGAACTAAACATTATCAAACACATAGCATTAGCCAATGGATACAAAAGTCATATAGTAGATAGAATAATTAATAAAAAACAAAATAAACCAATAAATATTGATGTATCCAAAGAAAAAGTAAACAAATACATTGCAATAGAATATGGTGAAATTCTACACCATATTTTAAAAAACCAATTAAAAAAGCATAATATTACTTTGGCCTCAAAGGCGAGTAATAAACTTGAGAAAAAACTTACATTTACTAACAAAAATATACCCTCCGATATATTTGATGGTACTGGTGTATATAGACTTAATTGTTCCGATTGCACACAGTTCTATATAGGACAAACAGGTCGTTCCTTCAAATTACGCTATAAAGAACATATCCCAAGCTCCAAGTCAAATGTAAGAAGATCTACATTTGCAGAACATTTGAGCTTATATGACCATAATATAAAGAGTATTAGTGATAATTTAGATATCCTACATAAATGTAAAAAGTCACTAAAGCTGGACACCCTTGAAAGGTTCGAGATATATAAAGCCATAAAGGAGGATCACAATCGTGTCCTAAATGAAAAAGCAATACATACTAATAATATTTTATTTAATAGAATCGATCATATAGAATGAGAAATCGGCTATATCAGATCGATAAAATTGAACCAAGGTCAAACCGGCATTGATTAGTTTTACCGTGGGGGCGTTCCTGTACAGGTTCGTTTGCGGCCGCGTGTTTTTATATTTCGTTGTTGTATTGTTGTTTTGTTATGATATATTTTATTTATTATTTGTGTAATGTATGTGTTGTTTTTAATTTTTAATATCTGACGAGATGTATATACATCAATAATGTTTTGACCTAATTCATATCCGATCTGATGATGACACCATTGGTGTTGAAACTCGAGTTATCCCGAAAAGGATTTTAAGAAACGTTGACAGAAGGTAATTAACCTATTTTATAGTCTTAACCGTTTCTGGAGGCAAGAAAAATGTTTAAATTGAATGCCAGTCAGGTAAAAATTGCCTTTCAATGTATGAATTTAAGGTTGAAACTATTAAAAACGGCACTAAATATTAGATATAACAAAACATGTTTAGATTTGCAAATCGTGCCGAGTTATGTCCAGATAAAAATAACATCCAATTCTTATAGCGCTAAAAAAACCAAAGAAATGGCCACTAAATTATGGATCAAAAACGAAATAAAACAATTACATAGTAAAAAGAACTTACTCAATACGATGCTCCTGAAAAAACATCTCGATCTTTTACAAAACTTACATGCCTCACAAGTCCACAATGTAACATATTTGATTGAAAGACAAATAAATAATACCATTATTAAGAAAAAGAAGACACAAAATAAAAAAATTCGTAACTTATTGAAAAAACAGAACGGCACGCAAGAGAACAATATAATAAATCATCAGTTTTACCCTCGTATTGTTAATCTTACTGGAATTAAATTCAACAATGAAGAAACCAACTTATTGAATAAAGGTCTAAAATACAATTTTAAAAACAATAGTTTCAAACAATCACTCTTTAATGAAATATTGAACGCTGAAACCGCAATAAATTCCATATCCAATGAAGAAACGAAAACAGTAATAAGACATGCAATTGATAATAAAATAAAAAAAGTTATGAAGGCCGAAAACATAAATAATACAAAAACTATTTACCATAATGAAACAAGGGTGTTTAATGAGATAAAGACGAAATTAATAGACCATAACGCAATCGTCACCAAAGCGGACAAAGGTCAAACTCTCGTAATTTTAACTTATGATGATTATAAAAACAAGATACTGGACTTCATTAAAAACAATAACATTATTGAGATTCATAGCGATCCCACTCTTACATTTAATAATAAAGTGAAATCAATATTGAATAAATCCAAATACGTCATAACGAACGATGAGAAAAAATACCTAAAAATGATAGATCCCAAGGCCCCTAGACTTAAGGGCCTTCCTAAAATACATAAAAATAATATGCCTGTCCGTCCTTTAGTTAATTTTATGTCTGCACCTTCATATAAAATTGCCAAAAAACTCGAAAAAATTTTTAGACAACACATAACGTTCAATAAAAATTATAGCTTGAAAAACAGTTTAGAACTGGTCGAACTTACAAAAACTATTACAATCGAGCCGAGACACACTCTCGCCTCATTCGACATAGTAAATCTATACACGAACATACCTATTACCGAAACGTTAGAAATAGCAAAAAAATGATTACTATCTAAATCCACAATAAATCATGAAACAGTTGATGAGTTAATCAATTTGACAAAAGTAATATTAGAACAAAATTATTTCACTTTCGACAACAAATATTATTTACAACGGGATGGTTTAGCTATGGGATCCCCATTGTCAGGCATCCTGGCGGAAATTTACCTAAATCATATTGAAACAAACGAAATTTTATCGACTAAAAACAAACATTATACAAAAATTTTATTTTACCGACGATATGTGGATGACACAATAATGATTTACAATGGCAACTGCAGGCAATTAGAAATGCTTAAAAAATATATGAATACTATTACAAATAATTTGCAGTTCACATTAGAGACGGAAATGAATAATAAAATTAATTATTTAGATTTAACTTTAACTAAAATAAATAATAAAATTAACTATAATATTTACAGAAAACCAACAATCACAGATCATGCTATTCACGCCTCATCGTATCACCCTATTTCACATAAAATGGCATTTTTCAATTGTATGATTCATAGATTGCTGGCATTACCCCTATCTACGGAAGATTATAACAATGAACTAAACATTATCAAACACATAGCATTAGCCAATGGATACAAAAGTCATATAGTAGATAGAATAATTAATAAAAAACAAAATAAACCAATAAATATTGATGTATCCAAAGAAAAAGTAAACAAATACATTGCAATAGAATATGGTGAAATTCTACACCATATTTTAAAAAACCAATTAAAAAAGCATAATATTACTTTGGCCTCAAAGGCGAGTAATAAACTTGAGAAAAAACTTACATTTACTAACAAAAATATACCCTCCGATATATTTGACGGTACTGGTGTATATAGACTTAATTGTTCTGATTGCACACAGTTCTATATAGGACAAACAGGTCGTTCCTTCAAATTACGCTATAAAGAACATATCCCAAGCTCCAAGTCAAATGTAAGAAGATCTACATTTGCAGAACATTTGAGCTTATATGACCATAATATAAAGAGTATTAGTGATAATTTAGATATCCTACATAAATGTAAAAAGTCACTAAAGCTGGACACCCTTGAAAGGTTCGAGATATATAAAGCCATAAAGGAGGATCACAATCGTGTCCTAAATGAAAAAGCAATACATACTAATAATATTTTATTTAATAGAATCGATCATATAGAACGAGAAATCGGCTATATCAGATCGATAAAATTGAACCAAGGTCAAACCGGCATTGATTAGTTTTACCGTGGGGGCGTTCCTGTACAGGTTCGTTTGCGGCCGCGTGTTTTTATATTTCGTTGTTGTATTGTTGTTTTGTTATGATATATTTTATTTATTATTTGTGCAATGTATCTGTTGTTTTTAATTTTTAATATCTGACGAGATGTATATACATCAATAATGTTTTGACCTAATTCATATCCGATCTGATGATGACACCATTGGTATTGAAACTCGAGTTATCCCGAAAAGGATTTTAAGAAATGTTGACAGAAGGTAATTAACCTATTTTATAAAAATAACTATTAAAATGAAGAGGAGCCAACTCAAGAACAACCGCAATGATGATAAAACAAACAAATTTATTTTTTAGTATAAAATACTATGGAACAATGACAACCACGAATAGAAATATTGAAGAATATGACAAGAATAAGGGAACATTGATTATCACAAGTAATGTATAACCCAGGAGAACACCGATAGTGAACAACAATTAACCAGAAGAAGAAAGGAAGAAGAAGAGCAAAGGAAACATAACATGAAGAATGAAGATAATGTATGGACAATACAAGAAATCACCATTCACCAGGTATACAAGGAACTATATTGATGACCGGAAGAAGTGTAATGATTATTCGAAGATCAACTACAAAGAAACCAGTGTTTAGCATAATTGAGTAATCACAAACAATGACAGTGGAAACTTAATATAAGTGTGACAACCTGTAACAAGTTAACCAATTTTACCCCAAATAAACACCACAGACAATACAAGTGAGAATGTTTATAACAGAGGAAAATGAGTTACCATTATAAGTGAAAGAGTCCAAGATTAACTAGTTAAAATGCACAGACAATTAGTGTAACCAGTTTAATCAAGATTGTAACACAACATACATAATCACTAAGACCACCAAGAGAAATGTGAGATAGAACAGTAAAATAATTGTTCATAGGAACTGATAATAAAAGCTTTGTAAGCATTAAAATGAAATGTAACTGAATGCCACGGCAAGACAGAACAAAATATAAATAAAATCCAGAACAAATAGTAGCAAATAAGCTAGTTTGTTAGGTATCAAACAATCAATGTACCAAAAACTAGGTACAACACAACAAGAAATGTAATACTATTAGATTAAGAACACTTGTGTTATTGTTTCAACAAATAGTGTAAACATGTGTATTACTTAATAATTAAACCATTGTAGTAGAATACCATAATGAAATGATAATAGTAGAGTCAAATACTGCATAAGAATATGTTGCACATTGTTACCAGATAACTGACACATAACCTCATAGAAAGTGCACCTATAACATAAAATCATGTAGATTAATTAAACCAAGCAACTATCAACAATTGTTTCAACCAAAGACTAATTATGAATAGTAATGCAAACTAATAAATAACATATATACTGAAATACACAGCAAATGAATCAGATTGAATATGATATCATAAAGCCAAAAGAACAGAAACACAATGTGACAAGATAGTTAATCAAAATGCACTATCAAAACTTATTAAAAGATTACAAAAAATGTTATCAGTAGTTAGAGAAATATCTGATACTGCTATGAGAACACATCACAAATGTAATAGTAGTAGTTTTATAATTGAAATATTAGAAACTAACAAACTATCATGGTAAAACCAGATGTAAACAAGCACTATACTAAGAATTGGAAAGCTTTCAGATAACGAAAGACTGATAAATACATTAAACAAACAAGGTACTACAATTGTACACTATTTTAATTTATAACATTATATACCTTGTGTGGTAAAATAATTAAAAAAGTGAAAAATTAGAGAAATGAGAACAGAAGGTTTTTTTGATAATACTATAAGTATATGAAAAATAACATTTTTGCAAAATAAAATATGGACAAATGTGAATAAATATATATATTATTGTTAGAATGTCAAACAAATGTAATTAGGTAAGGAATAATAGCGTTACATGTAATTATAAACAATCGAATATGGTCGCTGGGGACGCCATTACCAAATATTGTTTAAATGGTAATTACAACTATTTTATGTACTAAAACGAAAGAGAAATGGACTCGAGATGTTTAGTAATGACTGTTATAGTGTAATTGGAACAAAATATGGTGAAACAAACTTATTTATATTAAGAATCACCATATGAGTTTGTGAAATGGTTAAGTGAGTTAATAATGAACGGATTTAATCCTTGTTTAGACTTAAATTAAAGCCACAAGTGTCCACGATTTAATGCCACTAACCATTCGACGATACGATAATTGATAAAAAAGTTATGACACTTATAAACTTTTCAGTCATTTTGTGTATCGATGCATACGTCACCCGTAGCCTCGAACCCAAGCGAAAAATTGTAAAAAATTAAAAGTTTTATTTAACCAAAGTGTTTTGGGGTTGAGAGTTTGACCCTTTGAACCAATCAAATGGCTTAAAATAACCAGACGAGAAGGAGACGCTTTGGTGAAGAAAGCATTCGTTCCGTATCACTCAACAGGCAAGGTTCACGAAGGAAGTCGACAAAATTATTTCAAAATGTGCGCGTCATTAACATTAGTTAGCCTACATACACTAACCTATACACGACAGAATACTAACGAGTGTCCAGTGCTTTAAGTGATCAGTGAAAATAACTCGATCAGTGTATAATAAAGGTCGTGTTTTGTGTTTTTTAAATCAGGGAGTACTCTATTTTAATTATTTTAACGAATTGAATTAAAATAATAACTTTCGTTAGTAAACGACAGATATTGTTTTGGGACTGCACTAGTCAAAAGTACTGAAGTGCTTAAACCATGATGAGAAATTATCAGAACTGAATAAATGAATCATAACGCAATTATTAATTGAAAAATAAATATTTTACGATTTTATCGTAATTGAGAAGATCGGAATTAATTTAAATACCGATTATCCATGTATAGTAAATAGTCGCTCATTTGACTAAATTTGTTTGAATTAACGATTAACTGTTTTATTGCGAAAATATTCTAAACGACTGATAATTATACATCAGATAACTTATAAATAAAATGTTTATGTTCATAGTATTAAGAATTTAATAAGTAATAAACTTATTCGAAATAATTACTTACGTTTGCTAGGAACTAACCTAGAAATAACAATTATAACTTTGTCACCAAGTAATGATTCTGTTCTCAAATAATTTTAATTCAATGAAAGCTATAACAAGAGTTTTTTTATTCTAGATTTTTTCTCTTGCCAGTACATAATTTTAATAATTAACGAATAAATAATAATAATATTTTTAACAGTGCTAGCACAGAGCACGTGTTTTCATCACAACTGCTGTATGCGTTTTGCTAACCGTACAATAGTACGATATATATCGGTTTATGGTACCGAATTTTATAATTTTAAATCTTTGTTTGTTTTTATAGTCATACATTATTAAATATTGTTAAATAAGATAACATCTTGTAATCTGGTATCATGTATCTTCCAAGAACCCATGAATTTGGTAATATAACTGAATAAAGAGGACATAACCTCGTTAACCAAAACCATTGTACCAGACATCAGTGTTACCAGCCTTGAGGTACAAAGAGCTCAAGAATTGTTTAAAGTAATTATTGTTTGTAAAGACATTATTAATTGATTGTTTTTTTTTAAGAGTTCAAGGCATTTAACAATTGTTAATAAACCCCAATTTATTTACCAGTGGAACAGAGTTTTTGATTTTTATAATAGATAAAATAGTTTAATTTTTCATGAACAGTTCTACCATAAGGTGGCGGTAGGATTTGAATGGTCAATATCATTCAAATTACAGTTAAACTTTTAATTTACTTTGTTGTGCATGTGCATTATTTATGATATTCAAACGGAATATCCATATATTGTAACATGACATTTGGAACAACTTAATATCGTACCTGATTTAATGAAGACTTTGGTTAAGAAGCTAACAAGAAGAACAATATCTTCCAAGATGATAATGAAGAGGAACGACTAACCATTTTAGACTGACTAGTAAGACAACTGACCGTACCCAAATTAATGATTTAGGCTAAGTGATGCAAAATACCTTCAACCCCAATTATGACATGAATTTTCAATAATGACCAAATAAAGAATTATAAAGACAGATGGCTTATGAATCAGTACTATAAAGAAACAAATGGTTTCATTTAATGTATCATAATATCCAGATAATCAAAATACAAATTGAGGGATAATAGGCCCAAACATGTAATATTATGCAAAAGAGATATTAGTAAATAATTAAGTTAATTGATGTAATGAAAATATAAACAAACCTTATTACAGATACATGAACCATACAACTAATTGTAATAAATAGTGTTCATAAGATTGTCCAGTAAACAACAAATAATAACTTGTTCACAATAACATTTTTGTAACAAGAGTGAAGTTATTTCAATGACCATAAAATGTAAAACCTAAAAACATAGAAAGTGTCAGAGTAATTAATAAATTAACTGACAAAAGACCGATTAATTAGTGTAGAATTTGTTTTATAAAATGTGCATATTATTGTGTTTTAGCACATTGTTTTATTATCATAGTATTTGTGTTGTTTTTTGTATGTAGCAGGTGGAACAGTTATTTCAAAAGAATATCAATTAAATGATATTAATTTCATTTTTTTATGTTAACAAATATAACCATAGAACTGGTGTTAAACCGTGATAAATTGATTGGCAAAGCAGAATAGACTATAAAAAGATGTTATAGCTAAGTGTCAAACAATTATACAGTTTGAGTAAAAAAACAGTTATTTGTGCAAAGATTCAGTAAAATCATAGCCATGTGGGCATGAATTTAACTATTAGAATAATATATCTTTTGTATTGTTAAAATAACGTTATATGTTAAACAATTTTGATGAGTGTTAAAAGTTAATTTAATTGTTAGAGGTTTTAAAACATGGTGATGAAAATAATACCAGTACATAGGCCAGGTGAAACCAACTTTAGTAAATTTTGAATAATAATGTTAGAGATTTTGTAAAACAAATGTGAAAGGGTAGATGTATTTATAGGTAATAATGTATACAAGGAATATAGAAACAAAATAATACATATCAAGTTATTTAAGAAAATTTTCAAATAACAAAATTGTAACATCTGTAGTTCTTAAGTAAAGGTAGGCATGTTTAGTGTCTAAATGTAGCAAATGTAAAGATCAAAATAATGCTGATAATGGTTTTAAATTCCCATTCAGTACGGAAAAGTTATGTTAATTCAAAGATTTTGAACAAATTTCGACTTTGAAATAATGAAAGTATATGACAATGTATATCCGAATTAGCCAACCAGATTCCAAGTTTACCCTTAGCAACCAGAAATTTCGGATAAATAAAATGAGACTTCTTTGACAACGAGCTTAGCGGATAGACGCGTTTGTAAAACGTCCGACATATTATATAATAAACAGTGTAAAAAACGATACAAACATATTAATACTGTTAGAAGTAAACAACACGAACCTTTTACACTAAGAGAAGAACAACAATTATATGAGAGAGAAGACCCAAGAACCAGGAAGAAGATCTGAAGTGGACGAGGACTCTGTATTCGACAAGAACCATAAAAGAAGAGGATTTGGTGATTTTGACATCTTATTATATTGTACTTCAACACCCACATTTGTATACACGACTTTTAAGTACTAATCAACTAAACTACAGAAACCATATCACACAGACACTAAGAACACTCACTAATAACACGATTTAAGATCGACACATTTTCAAACACAACAAGAACCCTTGATTTACTTAATAATTATTAAAGCCTACACTGAACATAACCTTTTAGAACTGGTAACCACTATACAACTGCCTGTGTGCACGTTACACTCTAACATTGTAATATCCTGTAATTGTAAAACTTGTATTTTGATTTATAGAATAATATTTTGTTTAAATGTAATCCCCGAACCATATACGCCCTGAGATATTTTATTATTAATAGAAACATTATCAAAAGCATTCATTTGGTCTGAAAGGAAGAAATACTGAACGTTGGCTACTACTGCCAACTGGTGAAAAGACGTATAATTTGCGCCACAATTGCGATTGTCATAACCAAATTTAAGAACAATTAAACAGTGTTTTTTCTGAATAAAGGATTCCTATAAGGATATATGTTTGATGCTATATTTGTGTCGTTATTATTGCTGTTCTATTTAGGAAATAAGTTAACAGATTACAACGGACACCAGGACAGTTGGCCACATTGAGTGACGTCACGGAGACGTGCGGTATAGTGGGAGCAAGCGGCAAATTACAAAACCATTCGCCGTTCTACATAACACATACATAATTACAAATTGACTACTCCAGTGCGAGTTAGTCACTACATTATTTATCTAGGTTACAAATTGACACTTCCATCGTGCGGTGTATGTAAGTCAATAGTGCACACAACATAAAATACAAGTAACCTATTCCTAATAACATTTTACGTAACGAAATATTCTTATCGTTACAAGCTGACGAACCCGAAGTGAGGCTTAACATTTAAATAACACAGATCACTTCAACATATTTCGTTACAAATTGGCGAACAAACGTGTGAGGCGTGTAATTTAATATAAATTAAATTATTATTAATAGACAAACAAGCAAAAAATAAACAAAATGAGGAAGCGAGAAACATCGCGAAAACGAGCGGTCGAAGCCGAGAAAGTAGACGAATTAGATATGGAAGACAAAGAAGCAACACCGGTCAAGGAAGTAGAAGTAATAATAAGAGAGGACCAAGGGGATAAACAAGAACCGGACAAAGTTACAGAGAGTATTGACATGAAGAGCATTACGGAATATTTAAAACAGAGTAATAAGAACCTAATGGACGAAATGAAGGACAATAAACAGTCTATGGAAGAAAAGATGGAGGAATTAAAAAAGGACAATAAACAGTCTATGGAAGAAAAGATGGAGGAAATAAAGAGTGATAATAAACAATCTACGGAGGAGTTGAGCCGAAAATTGGGAGAATTGAAAGAGAATAGCAAGAAAATGGAGGAGAAAATAGACGAAAATAATAGAGCATTGAGGGAAGAATTGAAGGGAAATTACCTAGAGACCATGAAAAAATTGGATGAACACAAGGAATCATTGAAAGAAGAGTGGAATAACAAGATGGAAATTAATAACCGGCAATTACAGGAAGAATGGGACAAGAAGCTGGAAGAACCGGTGACTGAAATTAAAAGGGTGGAATCCGAGACCAAGGAAAAGTGTGAGCGGATGAACCAAGAGATACTGAGCGTCCGGGAAGAAACGAATGGACGAGTTGAAAATATAAGAACCAACCAAGCAGTGATGGGAGAAAGATTAGAAGGTATGAGTACTAGTCTCAATCGAGTACAAGATCAAACAACTGCCCATAGAGATGAAATTAATTCCCTAAAAAACAGACAGTGTACCGATGCCCATACAACATGCGAGGAAAATCGAGAAGTTATCGACTTCCAAAATTATAGAAGAAACCCCATGCTATTCTTAGAACGAGTCGAAGAGAAGATAGCCAAAACCAGAGAAGACAGATGGTTTGTGATAAGGAGCATGCTGGACGAAATGTTCCGAAAAGTATATGACAATTGGTGGACGGCGATGCGGCCGAGTATACAAAACTTCCAAGAGTTTAAAAAGCAATTCAAATCTAAATATTGGTCTGATGCCACGCAACACATGATAAGAAGTGACATAGGATTGGGCCGATATGACCTGCACGGCAAGCAAACTCCAACCGCATATTTTCTTGGCAAAATAAACATAGCCAGACATTTAGAGCCTGCAATTCCTACAGAATGTTTAGTGCGGCTATTAGCTTACCACTATGGTGGCGAAATTACAAGAGGCCGAATAAACGGACGCATACAAACCATCCAGGAGATGTCAACATTATTAGCGGAGATGGAACAGGAGAAAAACTTCCTCCAGTATAGACGAAGGAACGATGAAATAAATAGAAATAATGGTCGCCGCGACGCCCAATATGAGAACAACGGGCAACGACCGAACAATAGTTACAACAACAACGGTAACCACTATCAACGCGGTTACCAAAACCAGAATAACACTAACAACTATCCACGAAATAATGCGAATAATAACAACAATAACAATAACCACTATTACCGTAGCCCTCCTACAAATAATAACAATAATGGATACCAGCGTGCCAATGACAGAGACCACCAGTACCAGAACAACCGAGGTTATAACAACAACTACGATAACCGATACAGGCATAATAATAACGGCAATAATAACAATCAAAATCAAACATATCGAAGACAAGTGAATTATGTAAGCATTGACGATAGAGATGTGGGAAGACGTTGGTACCAGGGACGAGCAAATTATAATGGGAACCGTGGAAGAAGTTTTCAGGAAGAGAGTAACCAGCACTACCGCGATGAACATCGGCGAAGTAGAAGCTGCGACGACAACAGAAACAACCGAAACTCAGTGACGTTCGATAATAACGCCATTGAGGTACAAGAGTCACAGAGTAGAGACAGACCCAATCAATCAGACAACAGGACTGAAGAGATCAGCCCTGATTTAAACGGACCGCGGCAGTGAAAATCCATCAGGTCCCATCACTGAACCGGCAATTTGGGTACTTACTAGGACGAGACAAAATGACTGACGATACAATGACGATAATGCACAATCATTTCTTAAAAAATGTGAGAGAAGAACTACTGAACGAAGACACGATAACGCAAAATAATTCGAATAATGAGATCGTTTATATCATCGCCCAAATGAATGGACTAGAGACAAGATGCATGATAGATACGGGCGCAAACGTGTCGTTAATCGACAACAATGAATACATCAAAATTCAAAAATATAGTAAGGCCATCTTACCAACTTTACCAATTCAAAATATAATTTTAATCGGAGCCACTGGAAGGCAAAACAAGTCAATAAGAAAACAGGTATCATTAACAGTGACCAGCAGAAATGTAGCTATACCTATGATTTTTCTAATAGCTAGTAATCTACCATTTAATCTACTAATAGGCTGTGATATTTTGAGAAAATACTCAGCAATAATTGACATGAGACAAGCCATAGTGTCATTAAAAGTGGATAATATAGAATGGACAGCAAAATTAGTAGAAAATAAAAATGTACCTTCATGCAATAGTATAAGAAAATTCAATAATAATCAAGATGAGTCATGGAATGTAAGAAGGGAATACTTTGGGAGTGAAGACAGTTTATGGTTGGAAAAATTAGAAGAGATCCGACAATTTCGGTCAGAACAAAATGAATGTAATTTAACCACACAACAAATAGAAAAGTTAATATCAATATATAATAAATACCGCTATGTTTTCTCTGATATACCTGGCAAAGTAAAAGATTATCAATTTTCACTACAATTCAAGGAGCCTGTAAATTTTAATAAAAAATCATATCCCGTTGCTTATGCATTAAAAGAAGCAGTGAGGGCTGAACTAGACAAAATGATAGCAGAAGATATTATTGAATATAGCTGTTCCCCATATACCAGTCCGTTAATAGCCGTTCCTAAGAAAGATGGCAAAGTACGACTCTGTTTGGATGCTAGAGAGATTAATAAGATCATAGTTAATGACAGAACATCTCCCGGAGAGATTGAGGAGATATTGAAAAAATTCAATGGCATACAATTTATTAGCACCTGGGATACGGTTTGTGGGTATTGGCAGGTGGAGTTACACCCAGATAGTCGAAAGTACGTCGCCTTTATTTTTGAAGGAAGGAACTACCAGTTCAAGAGACTACCGTTTGGACTGGTAAATTCAGTAGCTGTATTCGTAAGATGTATGGACCAGGTGTTGGGTCCAGATACTATTCCATATACCACAGTCTATGTTGATGACTTGTTGATTACTTCAGTGAATTGGGAAGACCATTGTGACAGAGTAGGACAAGTATTACAAAAACTATCAGACAATAACGTTACCCTAAAACTTCAAAAATCCAAGCTTATCGCCAGTGAAGTCCAATTCCTGGGTTTTAACCTAACAAGACAAGGAATAACACCATCCAATGAAAAAATTGAAGCTATCCAGAAGTTCCCAAGTCCTAAAAATAAAAAGCAACTTCAATCATTTCTGGGACTTTGCAATAGGAAGTTTCAGAGAAATTATTCTGAAATGACAGCAAAGTTTTCTCTACAATTATCCTCTAAGAACAAATGGTCCTGGGGACAGGAACAAGACAATTTACTCCAAATGATCAAGCATAATTTCCTAAGTTCAGTTGTATTAAAACATCCTAATTTCAAGCAACCTTTCTTCATGAACTGTGATGCCAGTGATATAAGTTTAGGATCTGTATTATATCAAGAAGATAGTGAGGGAGAACATCAGGTGGTGAGTTTTGCAAGCAGGATACTTAATGGATGTGAACGCAATTATAGTGTAACGGAAAAGGAGTTATTAAGTGTTGTATTCGCTTGTGGGAAATTCAGAACCTACATTCTTGGATACCCGATAACTGTGAGGAGCGATCATAAGTCAATATCTTTCCTAAAAAATTGCAAGATTAACCATGACAAGGTGATACACAAGGTGGATACTCGCACTACAGGAGTACCATATAAATTGGGAGTACGTTCCAGGAAAACAGAATATTGCTGCAGATATATTGTCCCGGATTAACATAGAACAACAAACTTTTGAAGGGGAAAAGAAACAATCATCAAGGTATATACTATAATAAAAAACAAGTCAGATTTGGAAAACATCATGAAATCAATTTCACAACAACAAACAGAGGATACCAAAATCAACAATTTTAGACAAAGACTGATCCAACAGGATGAAAAAATCACTGCATATTACTGTCTACATGAAGACATATTATTTTACAAACCAAATAATAACCAAGGATCATGGAAGGTGGTGATACCTAAAGCTTTAGAAACAGAATTAATACTGGACTACCATAGTCGATATGGGCATATGGGTGCATTAAAAGTAATGAAGGCACTTGAGGAACACACTTACATTAAGAATATCAACAGAAGAGTTAGAGAATGTATTCGGCAGTGTCACATCTGTCAATTGGTAAAATGCAATAACGAAAAAACAGAAGGAATTATGCAACCTATTACATCAACTGGTAAATTAGAGAGAGTATTTTTAGATGTGTGTGGACCGTTACCTCGTAGTGGAGGGAGAAAACAGTATAAATTTATTATAATCATGTTCGACCATTACTCCAAGTTTACAAAACTATACCCCATTAATCGGGCAACTACAAAAACGATTTTGCAAATAGTGATCCAACAATATATACCAGAGTTAGGAGCTCCACGGTCAATTATTACCGATCACGGAACTCAGTTTCGAGGAAGGGTATGGAAGGAGACTTTGTTAGACTTAGGTGTCAAGACATATAAAACATCTGTCTATCACCCAAATAGCAACCCGGCGGAAAGAGTACTGAGGGAGGTCGGCCGTATACTCAGGACATATTGTTTTGATAAACACCAGAAGTGGAGTGACTACATTACACAAACAGAAAGCTTTATCAACTTAGCTTACCATGAAGCAATACAAGATACTCCATATACCATAATGCATGAAAGACTACCACCCCGAGAAATTAGTGAAATAATCAATTTCCCAAACAACCCAGCTTACCAGTTCGACAACGTGAGATTCCACAGCAAACTGAATGAACAAGTGGAGAAAAGAAGGAAAAAATACAAAATAATTCAGCAGAAAATGATCCAGTACAAGATTGGAGACAAGGTATTGTTAAAAAACCGCAAATTGCCAAGTTCTAAGGAAGGAATAGCAAAAAAGCTATTATTACTGTATAATGGACCATATGTTGTTATAAAAAACAATAACAATAATACTTATGTCATTAGTGATGTGGAAACAAAAAAGATTAAGGGGACATACAACCAAGTTTCCTTAAAAATATATTATGAACCTAATAAACAAAGTTGAAATACCACCAAAATTCTAAAGAAATAGTAAGAACAACTTACAACTAATTATTTATGAGAGTTAATTTGGAACTGAAGAATTTATTATTATAATACCACCAAAATTCTAAAGAAATAGTAAGATCAACTTACAACTAACTATTTATGAGAATTAATTTGGAATCGAAGAATTTATTATTATAATACCACAAAATTCTAAAGAAATAGTAAGAACAACTTACAACTAATTATTTATGAGAGTTAATTTGGAACTGAAGAATTTATTATTATAATACCTCAAAAATCAAAGAATATAGTAAGCTCACCTTACCAACTTTGATAATCCTGAATATAATTTTAAATGAAGCCAAATAAACAAATTTGAATATCTCAGAATTCCAATAAATAGTGTGGACAACTTACAGTACAGTTTGATAATGTTATTATGAATCAAGCAGATAAACAACTGGGAATAAATTTCCAAATTCTAAACAAAATAAGCACCTCTTATTAAATATAATTATGAACTTATTATTGGAATATAAAAGAAAGATGCAACATCCATAAATTAGAAGAAACCATAATGCTATAAAACGAATAAGAAAGGACAAATGTAGACAGTCGACGATGGAAATAAGACAAGACTAGAAACGAATTTACTACAGATAACCTATCATGATTGTGAGAGAATCCACAACAACTATAAATACAGATACTTGTTATGTTTTAATGGAATGAAGATAGTGAATGAAAAAATGAAGATTAAGCAGTACTGATAAAGAAGGAAAGAAGATAGTACCAATTGAAAAAAAAAAAAGTTATTAATATCGCCACAAGAAAATAAACATCTGAAAGAATCAATGGAAAGAAATATTTAGATCTGAGAAGTTAAACTGAGTGAACAATCCCAAGAATATATTATATTATTTTATTTGATTTAGTCGTGAATAGACTAGTGATTATTAAATGTGATTGACTGATGAGATAGCTCCAGCAATCGATATTATTTATGTATTATGTATTGTAAGGACAGCGGGGTATTAGGTCAAGAGAGCCCTCCGACTGATTCCAGAATATATGGTGATTAATTTGTTAGGGAAGTAACATGTTCCAGGGATAGAACACTTATAATTAAAGACAAGTATACCAGATCATAATAAGAATAACAAATGATAATGTGAAAGATAAGATAATTGATAATTTCAACAAAAACAATATTTCATTAAAATGATCAAATTTGGTGGCAGGGTAGTATGTAACATGACATTTGGAACAACTTAATATCATACCTGATTTAATGAAGACTTTGGTTAAGAAGCTAACAAGAAGAACAATATCTTCCAAGATGATAATGAAGAGGAACGACTAACCATTTTAGACTGACTAGTAAGACAACTGACCGTACCCAAATTAATGATTTAGGCTAAGTGATGCAAAATACCTTCAACCCCAATTATGACATGAACTTTCAATAATGACCAAATAAAGAATTATAAAGACAGACGGCTTATGAACCAGTACTATAAAGAAACAAATGGTTTCATTTAATGTATCATAATATCCAGATAATCAAAATACAAATTGAGGGATAATAGGCCCAAACATGTAATATTATGCAAAAGAGATATTAGTAAATAATTAAGTTAATTGATGTAATGAAAATATAAACAAACCTTATTATAGATACATGAACCATACAACTAATTGTAACAAATAGTGTTCATAAGATTGTCCAGTAAACAACAAATAATAACTTGTTCACAATAACATTTTTGTAACAAGAGTGAAGTTATTTCAATGACCATAAAATGTAAAACCTAAAAACATAGAAAGTGTCAGAGTAATTAATAAATTAAAAGACAAAAGATTAATTAATTAGTGTAGAATTTGTTTTATAAAATGTGCATATTATTGTGTTTTAGCACATTGTTTTATTATCATAGTATTTGTGTTGTTTTTTGTATGTAGCAGGTGGAACAGTTATTTCAAAAGAATATCAATTAAATGATATTAATTTCATTTTTTTATGTTAACAAATATAACCATAGAACTGGTGTTAAACCGTAATAAATTGATTGGCAAAGCAGAATAGACTATAAAAAGATGTTATAGCTAAGTGTCAAACAATTATACAGTTTGAGTAAAAAAACAGTTATTTGTGCAAAGATTCAGTAAAATCATAGCCATGTGGGCATGAATTTATCTATTAGAATAATATATCTTTTGTATTGTTAAAATAACGTTATATGTTAAACAATTTTGATGAGTGTTAAAAGTTAATTTAATTGTTAGAGGTTTTAAAACATGGTGATGAAAATAATACCAGTACATAGGCCAGGTGAAACCAACTTTAGTAAATTTTGAATAATAATGTTAGAGATTTTGTAAAACAAATGTGAAAGGGTAGATGTATTTATAGGTAATAATGTATACAAGGAATATAGAAACAAAATAATACATATCAAGTTAATTAAGAAAATTTTCAAATAACAAAATTGTAACATCTGTATTTCTTAAGTAAAGGTAGGCATGTTTAGTGTCTAAATGTAGCAAATGTAAAGATCAAAATAATGCTGATAATGGTTTTAAATTCCCATTCAGTACGGAAAAGTTATGTTAATTCAAAGATTTTGAACAAATTTCGACTTTGAAATAATGAAAGTATATGACAATGTATATCCGAATTAGCCAACCAGATTCCAAGTTTACCCTTAGCAACCAGAAATTTCAGATAAATAAAATGAGACTTCTTTGACAACGAGCTTAGCGGATAGACGCGTTTGTAAAACGTCCGACATATTATATAATAAACAGTGTAAAAAACGATACAAACATTAATACTGTTAGAAGTAAACAACACGAACCTTTTACACTAAGAGAAGAACAACAATTATATGAGAGAGAAGACCCAAGAACCAGGAAGAAGATCTAAAGTGGATGAGGACTCTGTATTCGACAAGAACCATAAAAGAAGAGGATTTGGTGATTTTGACATCTTATTATATTGTACTTCAACACCCACATTTGTATACACGACTTTTAAGTACTAATCAACTAAACTACAGAAACCATATCACACAGACACTAAGAACACTCACTAATAACACGATTTAAGATCGACACATTTTCAAACACAACAAGAACCCTTGATTTACTTAATAATTATTAAAGCCTACACTGAACATAACCTTTTAGAACTGGTAACCACTATACAACTGCCTGTGTGCACGTTACACTCTAACATTGTAATATCCTGTAATTGTAAAACTTGTATTTTGATTTATAGAATAATATTTTGTTTAAATGTAATCCCCGAACCATATACGCCCTGAGATATTTTATTATTAATAGAAACATTATCAAAAGCATTCATTTGGTCTGAAAGGAAGAAATACTGAACGTTGGCTACTACTGCCAACTGGTGAAAAGACGTATAATTTGCGCCACAATTGCGATTGTCATAACCAAATTTAAGAACAATTAAACAGTGTTTTTTCTGAATAAAGGATTCCTATAAGGATATATGTTTGATGCTATATTTGTGTCGTTATTATTGCTGTTCTATTTAGGAAATAAGTTAACAGATTACAACGGACACCAGGACAGTTGGCCACATTGAGTGACGTCACGGAGACGTGCGGTATAGTGGGAGCAAGCGGCAAATTACAAAACCATTCGCCGTTCTACATAACACATACATAATTACAAATTGACTACTCCAGTGCGAGTTAGTCACTACATTATTTATCTAGGTTACAAATTGACACTTCCAACGTGCGGTGTATGTAAGTCAATAGTGCACACAACATAAAATACAAGTAACCTACTCCTAATAACATTGTATGTAACGAAATATTCTTATCGTTACAAGCTGACGAACCCGAAGTGAGGCTTAACATTTAAATAACACAGATCACTTCAACATAATTCGTTACAATATATGTATCAAGTGTTTTTTGCAGCAGAAGAAGTCACCAACAAGAACATTGACAACATCCACATATGGTAACTGGGGAGGTTGACAGTGAAGTGTTAAGTACTCTTTTAAACTAAAAGACTTAAACGTGAACACCCACACTAATTCTATTAATAATCACAATAATAATAATAATTTTAATTAAATCTTATCGTTGCAACGAAGTTACGTTACAACGTGGCGCCCAACGTCTGAGCACGAATTAGGAAGAAAACACTTAACAATTTAGGTAATTAAACAAATAATTTCCTAACCTAATTCGTCAGCAAGACAGCAAGTGCATTACCAAGATAACAAGATGTACAGGAGGTCGACTTCGAAGAAACGAGCGGCAGAGGCAGAGAGGGAGGCCAGATTGGAAGAAAAAGAAGCGACATCAGCAGAAGATGTTGAAGAGATATTATTAGAAGTGGAAGATAGGCAATCTGAACCAGCGGAGGAGGTTCAGCAACCGGAAGTCATACCGCAGGAAACACAACAGGAAATAAGCCAACCTGAGAGACCAATGCCGACAATGGATGCCAACATTTTAGAAATATTACGGGCAATAAAGTCAATGAAGGAAGACTTGAATAGCAAAATAGATGAGAATAGCCTATCCACGAACCAGAATATAGAGTCACTGAAGGAGGAAAACCGATCCACAAAGGAAGAAAATAGGAAGAATATAGAATCATTAAAGGAGGACAACCGGTCCACGAAGGAGGAATTAAGCAAGAACATAGAATCTCTGAAGGAAGACTTGAATAGTAAAATAAATGAAACAATTAAAAAGACTGAAGAATCCATAAACCAGAAGACTGAAGAGCTATTGGAGAAGAAGATGGAAATAATGAAAGAAAACCTATCTGCAGAATTAGGAGCCAAAATCAATGAAATCAATGGGAAATTAGACCAAATGAGTAAGAAAATGAAGGAAGATGACAAGGAGAGCGTGGAGTCGATAAACCCGGTAGTGGATGGTGATTATAAGCGATTGGGAGAGACAATAAAAAGATGTTGTGAAGGGACAAAAGAGAGTGTTAAGAAGATAAGAAGAGAATTAATAATAGACAATCAAATGGAGGTTGAAGAAGTACCTGAAGATAAAAACAGGGAACAAGCGAGTCCAGAGCCTGAAGAAAGTGAAGGAAAGAAGGTCCAAATCATCAAGGAAGCGGAAGAAGTGAAGATGGAAGAAAGAAGAACCATGCGCCCAAAGAAGACAAGGGTTACAAAAGAATTAATTGAAATGACTCGAGGCGGTCTGATTAATATGATCAACTTACCAATAGTCGACCATGAAGAAGGGATCTTTAGGAAGGAATACCGAAGGGGTTTCATGAAGATGGACGAGGAGGAGGATTATGTGACAACGAAGAAGAAGATAACTAATAAGATATTCCAACCAAAGATTTCCAAAAGGAGAGTAAGATATTTTAAGAAAAAGGAAGGCTACCAAGAACAATGGGACCGGATTGTCGAAGGGTACGCCAGAGAAATAAGAGAACTGAGGAAGAAGAGGAGCCAATTAATGGAAGGACCCAATCAGAAGACAGACGACGGTCAAACAGAATTGGAAGAGATACCAAACGTCAGTACTAACAACAAGGAGAACACTGGACACAAGTACACTGAAGAGAAAGAGAAGAAGAAGACGGAAGAACGGAAGGCAGACGAAGCCCTAATAGCATCAAAATGGAAAAACCAAATGATAGCCAGATATATGACGAGAACCGATAAGAGTATGAGCACTGAAGAAGTTCGAACGACAATAAGAGAGGAGAGCGATGATTACGGATAAAAATGAATAAAAAATACATTGAAATATGGGACGGACTATTTTGATAACAAATGATGCTGACCTGAACAACACATGAAACGGTATATTGAAAATTAAATTATGAAGAAAGAGTGAAATGTTGCGATGAAGACTATTTGTTATTTATACTAAATAAGAAGTGAATATATAACTGTGAGAATAAAGGTTGACTATATTGTAACTATGTAATATAAAAATGTGTTATAAAGAAATTATATAAAGGATAAAGAAAATTGAATTTACCCGTACACATACAAGAAAAGTAAAACTATACAAGACAGACACACAAGATCTATGGCGTGAATTAATATATCCTAGAGCCTAGTCAACAGTAAATCAACAACTTACCCGTACACATATGAAAGAAAAAAAATATACGAGACCGACAAATAAGATCCATGGCACTAATAATATAAAAATTAACAAATTTCCAAGAGCCACGTCAACAAGTAAACAACAACTTACCCGTACTACTACTAGAAACAAAAAAATATACGAGAAAGACACCTTACAACCACGGCATATAAATTTCCTAGAGCCTAGTCAACAAGTAAATCAACAACTTACCCGTACACATATGAAAGAAAAAAAATATACGAGACAGACACACAAGATCTACGGCATGAATTAATATATCCTAGAGCCTAGTCAACAGTAAAATAACAACTTACCCGTACATACAGGAATATTATACGAGAACGACACCTTCCATCTATGGCACAAAATATGATTTCCAAGAGCCAAGTCAACAGTAAAATAACAACTTACCCGTACTACACGTAAAAGAAGAATAATTAACAATACGAGACTGACACCCAACATCTATGGCACCAATATAAATTTTCCAAGAGCCAAGTCAACAAGTAAAATACCAACTTACCCGTACTACTAAAAGAAGAATTATACGAGACCGACAAATAAGATCCATGGCACTAATAATATAAAAGTTAACTAATTTCCAAGAGCCAAGTCAACAGTAAAATAACAACTTACCCATACTACACGTAAAAGAAGAATAATTAACAATACGAGACAGACACACAAGATCTACGGCATGAATTAATATATCCAAGAGCCAAGTCAACAGTAATCAACAACTTACCCGTACAGATAAAAGAGGAGACAATGGACTAGATGATATACAGAAGAAGAAGAAGAAAATAAGAAGTTGGAGGCACGAAAGCAAATAAATAGCATTGATGTAGATAATAGATAACACACAACCAAGAGGCAAGACACTAGAAGAGAGCCTATATCAAATGGGTTATATTTCATTTGACATCATGAGAATATATTCATGAATTATATCCAGAGAAGTGAATCCTGAAAATGAAGAAGATTATGAAATGACGTTTAATGTAATACCAAGAGAAAAGATTAATTGATGACAAAGAAGAATGAAAAACAATATATTAACGAAGATGATCATGAGAGTATACCAGTGATGAAATGTAAAACAAACTATCCCAGTAAAATGTGAAGAATTTAGTTAAGTTGAATCAAGAAGAAGAGAGTATAACAGTGTATAAACCGCAGATGCGTGAGATGATCCCAAGGATATTTATTATTTGTCGAAAGAACGACCACTTTATATTTTTGAATTAATTTGAGATGAATTGACTGATGAAAAATGCCAGCAATCATTTATATTATTGACGGAGATGATGTGCCTCTGTATTTATTGAAGTTAGTATGGCCAGTAGAGTTGTATGCCAAAGTGAGCCACTCTGAACTGCCCCAGCTAAACTTATGTTAGGGAATTAGGGAACTAAATAAACAAGGGAGATAATTACATAGAAAAGAAATAATTATGATTCAAATAGAAGAAAGTGAAGGGATATATAAAAAAGCATAAGAGTCGACATGGAAATGTACAACAATTGATGAATTCTTCAATAAAAATTAATATACTAATTCAGAATTAATCAATTCTTATAGGAAGGCATATGTAACGTACCAAATTGGCAGTTACATAAAATAACTAATTATTACGTCAAGTAACGGGAGATCATGAAAATATTTCAAAGTACATAAAATAAGGAACAAGAGAATATAGACAAAGTGTGTATCTACAAAGGTATATTATTGAAAAAATCCAATAAAGAAGAAGGAAGAGTAATAAGAGTATAGAAGAGAGAGAAAATGACAGCAAGCCAATATAAAATGTTAGAAACCAGGCCCAATAGGTCCAAATAGTGAGGGGACATGACAAAAATAATCATTATAATGCAGAGGAGCCAATAGGTCCAAATAGTGAGGGGAAACGACAAAAATAACTATTAAAATGAAGAGGAGCCAACTCAAGAACAACCGCAATGATGATAAAACAAACAAATTTATTTATTAGTATAAAATACTATGGAACAATGACAACCACGAATAGAAATATTGAAGAATATGACAAGAATAAGGGAACATTGATTATCACAAGTAATGTATAACCCAGGAGAACACCGATAGTGAACAACAATTAACCAGAAGAAGAAAGGAAGAAGAAGAGCAAAGGAAACATAACATGAAGAATGAAGATAATGTATGGACAATACAAGAAATCACCATTCACCAGGTATACAAGGAACTATATTGATGACCGGAAGAAGTGTAATGATTATTCGAAGATCAACTACAAAGAAACCAGTGTTTAGCATAATTGAGTAATCACAAACAATGACAGTGGAAACTTAATATAAGTGTGACAACCTGTAACAAGTTAACCAATTTTACCCCAAATAAACACCACAGACAATACAAGTGAGAATGTTTATAACAGAGGAAAATGAGTTACCATTATAAGTGAAAGAGTCCAAGATTAACTAGTTAAAATGCACAGACAATTAGTGTAACCAGTTTAATCAAGATTGTAACACAACATACATAATCACTAAGACCACCAAGAGAAATGTGAGATAGAACAGTAAAATAATTGTTCATAGGAACTGATAATAAAAGCTTTGTAAGCATTAAAATGAAATGTAACTGAATGCCACGGCAAGACAGAACAAAATATAAATAAAATCCAGAACAAATAGTAGCAAATAAGCTAGTTTGTTAGGTATCAAACAATCAATGTACCAAAAACTAGGTACAACACAACAAGAAATGTAATACTATTAGATTAAGAACACTTGTGTTATTGTTTCAACAAATAGTGTAAACATGTGTATTACTTAATAATTAAACCATTGTAGTAGAATACCATAATGAAATGATAATAGTAGAGTCAAATACTGCATAAGAATATGTTGCACATTGTTACCAGATAACTGACACATAACCTCATAGAAAGTGCACCTATAACATAAAATCATGTAGATTAATTAAACCAAGCAACTATCAACAATTGTTTCAACCAAAGACTAATTATGAATAGTAATGCAAACTAATAAATAACATATGTACTGAAATACACAGCAAATGAATCAGATTGAATATGATATCATAAAGCCAAAAGAACAGAAACACAATGTGACAAGATAGTTAATCAAAATGCACTATCAAAACTTATTAAAAGATTACAAAAAATGTTATCAGTAGTTAGAGAAATATCTGATACTGCTATGAGAACACATCACAAATGTAATAGTAGTAGTTTTATAATTGAAATATTAGAAACTAACAAACTATCATGGTAAAACCAGATGTAAACAAACACTATACTAAGAATTGGAAAGCTTTCAGATAACGAAAGACTGATAAATACATTAAACAAACAAGGTACTACAATTGTACACTATTTTAATTTATAACATTATATACCTTGTGTGGTAAAATAATTAAAAAAGTGACAAATTAGAGAAATGAGAACAGAAGGTATTTTTGATAATACTATAAGTATATGAAAAATAACATTTTTGCAAAATAAAATGTGAACAAATGTGAATAAATGTATATATTATTGTTAGAATGTCAAACAAATGTAATTAGGTAAGGAATAATAGCGTTACATGTAATTATAAACAATCGAATATGGTCGCTGGGGACGCCATTACCAAATATTGTTTAAATGGTAATTACAACTATTTTATGTACTAAAACGAAAGAGAAATGGACTCGAGACGTTTAGTAATGAGTGTTATAGTGTAATTGGAACAAAATATGGTGAAACAAACTTATTTATATTAAGAATCACCATATGAGTTTGTGAAATGGTTAAGTGAGTTAATAATGAACGGATTTAATCCTAGTTTAGACTTAAATTAAAGCCACAAGTGTCCGCGATTTAATGCCACTAACCATTCGACGATACGATAATTGATAAAAAAGTTATGACACTTATAAACTTTTCAGTCATTTTGTGTATCGATGCATACGTCACCCGTAGCCTCGAACCCAAGCGAAAAATTGTAAAAAATTAAAAGTTTTATTTAACCAAAGTGTTTTGGGGTTGAGAGTTTGACCCTTTGAACCAATCAAATGGCTTAAAATAACCAGACGAGAAGGAGACGCTTTGGTGAAGAAAGCATTCGTTCCGTATCACTCAACAGGCAAGGTTCACGAAGGAAGTCGACAAAATTATTTCAAAATGTGCGCGTCATTAACATTAGTTAGCCTACATACACTAACCTATACACGACAGAATACTAACGAGTGTCCAGTGCTTTAAGTGATCAGTGAAAATAACTCGATCAGTGTATAATAAAGGTCGTGTTTTGTGTTTTTTAAATCAGGGAGTACTCCATTTTAATTATTTTAACGAATTGAATTAAAATAATAACTTTCGTTAGTAAACGACAGATATTGTTTTGGGACTGCACTAGTCAAAAGTACTGAAGTGCTTAAACCATGATGAGAAATTATCAGAACTGAATAAATGAATCATAACGCAATTATTAATTGAAAAATAAATATTTTACGATTTTATCGTAATTGAGAAGATCGGAATTAATTTAAATACCGATTATCCATGAATAGTAAATAGTCGCTCATTTGACTAAATTTGTTTAAATTAACGAATAACTGTTTTATTGCGAAAATATTCTAAACGACTGATAATTATACATCAGATAACTTATAAATAAAATGTTTATGTTCATAGTATTAAGAATTTAATAAGTAATACACTTATTCGAAATAATTACTTACGTTTGCTAGGAACTAACCTAGAAATAACAATTATAACTTTGTCACCAAGTAATGATTCTGTTCTCAAATAATTTTAATTCAATGAAAGCTATAACAAGAGTTTTTTTATTCTAGATTTTTTCTCTTGCCAGTACATAATTTTAATAATTAACGAATAAATAATAATAATATTTTTAACAGTGCTAGCACAGAGCACGTGTTTTCATCACAACTGCTGTATGCGTTTTGCTAACCGTACGATAGTACGATATATATCGGTTTATGGTACCGAATTTTATAATTTTAAATCTTTGTTTGTTTTTATAGTCATACATTATTAAATATTGTTAAATAAGATAACATCTTGTAATCTGGTATCATGTTTCTTCCAAGAACCCATGAATTTTGGTAATATAACTGAATAAAGAGGACATAACCTCGTTAACCAAAACCATTGTACCAGACATCAGTGTTACCAGCCTTGAGGTACAAAGAGCTCAAGAATTGTTTAAAGTAATTATTGTTTGTAAAGACATTATTAATTGATTGTTTTTTTAAAAGAGTTCATTGCATTTAACAATTGTTAATAAACCCCAATTTATTTACCAGTGGAACAGAGTTTTTGATTTTTATAATAGATAAAATAGTTTAATTTTTCATGAACAGTTCTATCATAAGGTAGCGGTAGGATTTGAATGGTCAATATCATTCAAATTGCAGTTAAACTTTTAATTTACTTTGTTGTGCATGTGCATTATTTATGATATTCAAACGGAATATCCATATATGTGTATCAAGTGTTTTTTGCAGCAGAAGAAGTCACCAACAAGAACATTGACAACATCCACATATGGTATGTGGGGAGGTTGACAGTGAAGTGTTAAATACTCTTTTAAACTACAAGACTTAAACGTGAACACCCACACTAATTCTATTAATAATCACAATCATAATAATAATTTTAATTAAATCTTATCGTTGCAACCAAGTTACGTTACAACTGGTAATTCATTATTTAGTTCTTTTTTCTATCTTACATGATTTTTTTATTACTTGACTAACAATTATTATAATTATGAGACAATTTTAATTCTTCTTTATATTACATTGATGTTGTGCATAACATGTCATTATGCTTTTATTTACAGCTTCTTTTAACACATTATTGTTACTTCCACTCTTTGTCTAATATAGGATGTCCTACTCATTTACAATATTATTAGTTGTATATGGGTCATCTAAGTTAGTCAGTTATTGTCTATATTTTCAATCTGAAAGTTCTTCAGTTATTATTTATACGGGTAGGATGTTAATCTATAGTTGACTGGCTCTTGGAATCTATATTTTATGCCATGGTTGTTATGTGTCTTTCTCGTAGTATGTTCCTTCCTTGTTTTCATTTGTTCCTTACTGTCCGAAACTATTGGGTTATTGGTTCCTGTGGTATAATCACTGTTTGCTGTATCTTCTTTCTTCTTATATGTTATTGATATTGTTATTTACCATTACATTTTATTAACTCCTGTGTTGTGAGTTTATTCTTCTTGGTGAGTTGCTCATGTAGTTTCATTCTAGATTAAATACTTGGTGTGTCTTGTTGACTCAATTATCATGACATGTGTTAATATTTTGGTTACTTAAATATTGGGCTCATATGTCTTGTTACATATTGTCCCCCCTCGAAAATAGATCATTTGGATTCATTCCTTTATGGGATTTGAGAAATGATCTGTTACATTTTCTTTTTTATTTGAGCTTCCGTCTTCCTATTCTTGTTTCTTTCATTTCATATTTTTATACATTGTCATCTTTGATCTGGTTTACTATCTTCTTGCTTGGTGGTTTATTTCCCTGTAGTATTTAATTCCCTATCATTTCCCTAACGTGGTAATTGGTACAGGTCAGAGGGGCACTCTTGGCTTCCATACTCTGCTGTCCATCCTAAATCTTCTGACACCAGAGGGACATACCGTCTGCTCTGGTATATTGTTGTTGGAGCTTATCTCTATAAACAAACATAAAAACTTAAAGTAGTCATTGTGTGACTAATAAAAAATATTCAGGGGTTACTCACGCAGTTGCTGCTCAGATTTGATAATATCTTCTTTCCTTTTTTCACTTTATTTTATTCTCTTTAGCTCTATTTGAAACAATATTGTTGATAGATTTTTATTTGTATCTATTTTCTCTTTTATGGATCTTCCTTTACTATTTTCTGCTTAGTAACTGCATTAGTTGTAATAATACTAGTTGATTTTATATTTCATGTCTGGTCTTATTGATTATGCCTTCAAGTTTTGGTAACTACTTGTTCTCCATTATTGGAATATTTATCCTCATAAAATTGGTGCTGGTTCTGAATAGTATCTCTTCATCGATGACTGGTTATATGTCCCTTTCTTTCTCTGTGTTTGGGTTTCCATAGGTTCATAGGTATTATTACCATTCTTCTTTGTGATAGATGTTCTTCGTATCGATTTTTTCTTTCTTCTACTTGATCAATTCCCTTTCTTATAACCTTCTCTATATAATACTCTTTGGTGATTTTCTTCTCTTCTCCTTCAAATGTTTGATGGTTAACATTTATTCTGGACAGTGTGTCTGCTGCAATATTCTTTTTTCCTGGGACGTATTCCCAACTTATGTTATATTCTTGCAGTAATAGACTCCACCTCGTTAGTCTGCCATGATTTAGTTTACCATTCTTCAAGAACGAGATCGACTTGTGGTCCATTCGAACCGTTATAGGGTATCATAAATTTTTGTTCGCCATTTGTTGCAGCTCAGTTACTCTTTTTCTGTTACATTGTAATTGCGCTCGCAACTATTAAATATTCAGCTAGCAAAGCTGATCACTAGATGATTCTCTTCATCGTCCTCCTGATATAACACGGATCCTAGGCTGACGTCGCTAGCGTCGCAATTCATGTAGAAAGGTTTTGTAAAATCAGGATGATGTAACATGATGGTTTTAAGAAATTTAGCTTTTATTAATTGCAGTGTCGTGTCTTGTTCTGGCCCCCATGTCCATTTGTTCTTTGACGATAACTGGTGTGCAAATCGTGATGTTAATTCGGAATAATTCTCCTTAAACTTTCGGTAATAATTTCAAATTCCTAAGAACGATTGCAGTTGTTTCTTGTTCCTTGGTGTGGGGAATTTCTGAATCGCCTCGATCTTGTCCTTAGCTGGTGTAATTCCATGTTCGGATAGGTTGAAACCCAGGAACTGCACTTCATCCACTATGAATTTTGATTTTTCCAGCTTCAACGTGATATTGTTTTCAGATAGTTTCTGCAACACATGCTTTATTCTCTGGCAATGTTCTTCCCAGTTTGCTGAGGTTATAAGTAAATCATCCACGTAAATGGTTGTGAATTGAAGTGCTTCTTGTCCCAACACTTGGTCCATGCACTTCACGAATACTGCTACGGAGTTGACCAGTCCGAAGGGTAGCCTTTTGAAGTGGTTGTTGCGACCCTCGAATATGAATGCCATGTATTGGCGCCTGTTCGGGTGTAATTCCAACTGCCAATACCCGCAAACTGTATCCCAAGTACTTATAAATCGGGTACCATGAAATTTTTTAAGAATTTCTTCTATTCTCCCGGGGATGTAATGGTTTATTTCATCTCGTACTGCTTCTTTCAGTGAATAGGCGATGGGATAAGATTTTCGGTTGAAGTTCACTGGTTCCTTAAATCTTATTTCACATTTGTAATTTTTTACTTTGCCAGGCGAGTCGGAGAATACATGTCGGTAATCTTTGTAGATGCTTATCAATGTTTCTACTTGTGTGTCGGTGAGTTGGGCATTCGTCTTTTCTTTTTTAAAAGTACGTATTTCTTGGAGTTTCTCTCTCCACAATAGGTCGTCATCATTTTATAAAATACACTGTCACTCGGCGTATGCCATCTATGGTTTTTTACTTCTCTGCTATTGTAAATGTCTCGGTCTGAAGGGGCACTTTCGCTTCCAATTAGCTTCGCCGTCCAGTTTATACAATTCAAGTCTAGAGTTACTTTGGCTCTGCTCATATCTATTATTGCTGAATATTTTCTTAGCATATCGCAGCCGATTAACATTGTGAAGGGTAGTCCATGTGCTACCAAAAATTCCATAGTTATGGTCTTGCCGTTGCTTTTTAATTCTAACATGACTTATCTGCGGACGGTCTTGTTCTGACGCCCTGTTGCTCCGATCAACACTATATTATTTACAGGTAGTGTAGGTATTAGTTTGTTACTTTTTTCCTGTATTTTTCTCAGCTCAATATTGTCTATTAATGATACATTCGCACCGGTCTCTATCATCACTTTGACCTATACTCCATTGATTTCGGCGATGATATAGGCAATTTCAGTGTTGTTGTGTTCCGTTTTGTGGCTATCCTCTTCTAACAATTCCTCTCGTATGTTCTTCAGTAAGTTAGTTTTAATAATTGTAATGGTATTCGTTGTTATGTGGTTATTTACCAATTGATCGTACCCAATAGTTCGTGAAGGTCCATTCCGCGTTCTCACTGCCGCTTTTAGTTTAAAGATGGTTCGGCTTCTACCTGCCGTTGGTCTTGCGAACTCCTACGTTCATTTTCTTGGGGTCTATTCCCGGGTTCATGGCGATCCTCTTCATAATTAGGCCGTCGATAGTCCTCTTGACTGCGACTCCTCCTGGTGTCGGTTTGGGGTTACACCTGTCATCGTAGCTATGACTCCTTTGTGGGCTACTGTATTAGTTTGAATGTCTCGTGTATTGACGTCTTCCCCTCCATTGTTTCCGGCATGCACATAATTGACTCTGCGATACGGTCGATTTTGTTGACTGTAATTATTGTTCAGGTTCTGAGTATTATTATTGTTATAGCCTTGGTTATTTGCCCTGTTCGGCGGATTGTTTGGGTCATTTGCCCGGTTATTATGATTATTGGGGCCGCTTGGTCGGTTATTATTACTGTTTATATTACTGTTGTTGTTATTGTTTGGGTTTGGCTGAAAAAGCTGTCCTCTGTTGTCATTGTTGTCGTTCCGGTTATTGAAGTTAGGCCGGTAATTCCCATGATTATTATTATTATTAGCCTGGTTTACTGGGCCATTATACCGGTCGTTCCCTTGATGACTTCTACGGTAGTATCCCTAATGTTCGTATCCTTCAAGTAACGCTGCCATTGCTTGTATCGTCTTTACCTGTCCGCTAAGTCTGGCACTTGCGATACCTCCTTCGTAATGGAATGCTAACTTGGTTACGAGGCTTTCTTCTGGGATTCGGGGCTCCAAGTTTCTCGCCAGACAAGCCTTTCCAAGGAAGTATGCCGTCAGGGTCGATCCTCTATTTGCTTCGTATCTACCGTAACATATATTGTCCCGTATGATATTCTGGGTACTTTCAGACTAATATTTTGATTTGAACAACTCCTTGAACTCGGCGTAACGCTGAATATCGTGCCGTGTTGCCATCCACCAATTGTCATTCACTTCTTTGAAGTATTCGTCAATTTGTCCTCCTATGATCGGCCATCTGGTCTCTCGGTTCCTGCTCAAGATCTCATCTATTCGGGCAAGAAATTCCATGGGGTTTCGTTTATATGCCCTAAAATTCATCGCTTCCCGATTGTCATTGTTTCCTGCTGGTCGGTCTCCAATGTTTTCAATTTCTTCCCGCATCCTTGGAATTTCTCGGCGCTGCATGTCTTCGATCCGCTCATAATTATTGTTGACTCGCCTCTGTATCGTGTTCACGGTCGTCTCGATACCTATGCACCGCTCTTCCGTTTTCTGTTGCATTGTCGTGATCCAGACTTGATTGGCTTCCTCCAAGTTGTTCACTCGAACGTTAATATCCTCTTTGGTTTGTTGCAGTTCGTTACTGGTCTGCTTCCATTTCTCTTTTATCTCGGATATTTCTTTTTTGACTTCTGTCATCTCCTCCCCGTTTTTTTCGTTCAGGGCTTTCATGTTTCTTTGGCTATCTTGTTTCAGCTCATCTATTTTTTTATTAGTGTCATCGATTTTTCCACTTAACTCTTCCTTCAAGTCCTTGTGCTGTCATCTATTTTCTTATTAGTGTTGTCTATTTTTTCTTCCATCTTCTTGTTGTTGTCATCTATTTTCTAGAATTGTTCATTCATAAACTTTATCATTTCTAGGAAGTTCGCGTCCCCTTGTTGGGTGGGTTTCTCGGGTTACATGGGACGTAATTTAGCTTCGACATCTTCTACTGGCGTCGCCTCCTTTTCGTCCATGTTGATTTCTGGTTCTGCCTCCGCTGCCCGTTTCTTGGATGTTGCTCTCTTCTGCATGTTCTATTCTTCTGGTACTGCAGCTGCTTGCTCGAAATTAGGTAAAACTGAGTTTATGGTGTTTTATTTATTATTATTTGTGACCTATTTTAAGCCTCTTACGTTGTACGCCACTTTGTAACGTAACGGGTTTCCGGTGTGTTAATCCGTTTAATTGTTTTAAATTTTAATTGAAGTTTAATTTTAGTTTATTTATTTATTCAACTCAATTCAATCGTTCATTGAATCCAATGTAAATAAATCCGATGAATGCACTGGAAGTTAGTTAGCGAAGTCTTTTAAACTTCGGTTAATTTATTTTAATTTGTTATTCTTCCGTCGACTAGGCGAATTGGTGACGTAGATTCCTCGCTGAAAGCATAAATATTTGGTAAGAAATGATCACTTACTAGTAGTGAGTCTTGCCGATCTTGCAGGTTCGATGTAACAATCTAATCTGTAGATTGACTTACCGTATTCAAATTCGCCGCTGTGTGTCGGGCTATCCAATAAGAGTCGTTCACCTATTCTGAAAACCCTAGTCTACTGAAATGAACTAACTGACTCCGTTTCCTCATATAAAATGATAATTTATTCTTTTTAACACTTCGTTTTAATGATCTAAAGTATCATTAACCATTTTAGTTCAAAATTAAGTAACATTAATTGTTTGTTTCATAAAAATTGTCTCAGGGTGGTAAAACTGATCTACAACGTCAGTGTGTGATTAAAATGCTTTTTAGTTAAATAAATTAATTCATATGTGGATTCTTTTAGCTTACAGGATAACAAATTATTTATTATAACTCTTACTCTACCGTTATTAGGCAGTTTGAGGATGATTAAAACTCAATCATCTCTTAATATTTAATATTTAAAATTATAACCATGCCTGCTTTGGACATTTTAGGTTAACTAAATTATTAGTCAACCGACAATAAATGATTTAAAGAACGTTTGTTAACGTTAAAATAACTCTTGATAAAACATTTAAAATGTGAACAATAAAATAATATGTTGAAACGGTGTTGTTGAATGAAACATCTGAATCATCATTTGACTCTATAAAAGGTAATGGTTTAGGTGTAAGTATTTATATAGCTTAACAGCCTTAGTTTCTTATTCATAATAGACATAAATATTTAAAAAGTAATAGTAGTAGACTCTCCTTAAATTACAAAACATAAATAGCATTTGCATTTTTGCATTAATTTTCGTTAATTGCTTCAGACAGTCGACAATTCTCAATCACTTATGAATGCTTGTTAGTTTCATCCAGGTTTATTAAACAACAACTTTAATCAGGTGTGTTTATATCACACTCAGTATTTATACATAATAAATGATTAATTGTTTGCAAAATTCTTAATAATAGAATATTCAATTAAGTTGAGGATTGTCATTAGTACTGTTGATTGAATAATATTAATAATGCACCATAATCTACATACTTTATTTATACACATTATTAGAATGTGGTTCGATTATATCGTCTTTTCAAATTCTTAACTAATTTTGAGAAAATCACTGTACTCCCTTTTTTAAATCCCGGAATTGCTATGGATTATACACTTAGCAATCCTTATTAACGCACTGTTACACTTAAAACATCTTAAATACTAGTGTAGTTATGTTGGAACAAATTTAGGTTATGTTGCTTTGTTGACAACGGTGACGCGCACAAATTGTGTAAACAGCTGTTTCCTTGCGGTGTCGAGTAGCCATCTGCTCTCCTCTAAAGTTGATTAAAAAGTGTCTCGAAATGGCATCTCAATCTGCCATTCCGTCCTGTGATCGTTGTAAAATTGTATAATTTCTTGGATCTGATTGGTTGATGATCTTTAATTTGATGCACATACCCCCTCCGCGCAATATTTTAATTGTTGTTCTTAGCGTGGGGAGTCTGGGTTTGAGATTATAAACATTTGCTCGAATTGACACAAATATTTTATAATTGTAATAACTTTCTTATTATGGCATAGATTTAAAATCTAAGCTTACCACTGTATTGGTAACACTTAGCTCTTTATTTAGAGTCCACTCATGGTGTGCTTCCGTTCATTATTAAGGGAGTTAATGTTTGAGATTATCACATTCAAATATCCACTATTAATTGTATTTATTCGTAAATTAAAACTATTTAATGGCAATCATATCTCCTTGCGAGCATGCCTTCCAAGTCCTTCAACACTTCTCATTTACTTGTTACTTATATTTATTGACCAAATATAGTTCTTATGCTACCATTGACTTAGCCCAAGAGTCTATTAATTGTATTTACAAATTATTTATAATAAAAGGTATTTGGGTAACTTATGTATTGCCCCAGTTGTAAACATTGAGTTGTTACAACTACTGTTTGTCTTTGTTTGTTGGAATATATAGTTATTCCTTGGTATTTTTGTCATTAACATGACCTCTATATGGCACTATGAAGTGTACATTTAATTTAACTCTTATTTGGGAATGTAGTGTCTTTTCAGACCATTATTTAGTTTAGAATAGTTTACTAGTAGTAGTATATTGATAGTTAGTCTTGTGTTTTAACACACTAGTCTGTCCCTTAGCATATAGCATTGGATAATAGTAGTTACATCTGGTGTCATATGACAGGTGTGCTTATTTATTCTTATTACACATTATGTCCTTGCTTATAATTCTTTTATCCTATTATGATAGTGATTTTATATCTTACTTATGACATAGGTATCCTTCTGTTATTTCTATTTAGCATTACAATGTGGTTTTATCTATGTTTCACATAGTGAATCTCATTTTGGCTGGTTTTGTTCACTTTCTCTACTTGAATTCTTAGATAAAGATTACTCTTGGTATCTGATATTGGTATTGGCAGAAACCTTATTACTTCTACTTGATTTGGGGTACAAAATATTTTAGTTTAGATATGTTTTACCTACTATTAAATATGAAATTAGGTGGAAAGTACCTGTATCGAGGTTATGTGGTTTTATTATTTGTAGCAACAATGGGTGTATTGAGTAGATACAAATTTACATTTTTTAACCTTGTTTTTTTCAAGTCTAATGTTATTAATGACAACTGGTAATTCATTATTTAGTTCTTTTTTCTATCTTACATGATTTTTTGATTACTTGACTAACAATTATTATAATTATGAGACAATTTTAATTCTTCTTTATATTACATTGATGTTGTGCATAACATGTCATTATGCTTTTATTTACAGCTTCTTTTAACACATTATTGTTACTTCCACTCTTTGTCTCATATAGGATGTCCTACTCATTTACAATATTATTAGTTGTATATGGGTCATCTAAGTTAGTCAGTTATTGTCTATATTTTCAATCTGAAAGTTCTTCAGTTATTATTTATACGGGTAGGATGTTAATGTATAGTTGACTGGCTCTTGGAATCTATATTTTATGCCATGGTTGTTATGTGTCTTTCTCGTAGTATGTTTCTTCCTTGTTTTCATTTGTTTCTTACTGACCGAAACTATTGGGTTATTGGTTCCTGTGGTATAATCACTGTTTGCTGTATCTTCTTTCTTCTTATATGTTATTGTTATTGTTATTTACCATTACATTTTATTAACTCCTGTGTTGTGAGTTTATTCTTCTTGGTGAGTTGCTCATGTAGTTTCATTCTAGATTAAATACTTGGTGTGTCTTGTTGACTCAATTATCATGACATGTGTTAATATTTTGGTTACTTAAATATTGGGCTCATATGTCTTGTTACATATTGTCCCCCCTCGAAAATAGATCATTTGGATTAATTCCTTTATGGGATTTGAGAAATTATCTGTTACATTTTCTTTTTTATTTGAGCTTCCGTCTTCCTATTCTTGTTTCTTTCATTTCATATTTTTATACATTGTCATCTTTGATCTGGTTTACTATCTTCTTGCTTGGTGGTTTATTTCCCTGTAGTATTTAATTCCCTATCATTTCCCTAACGTGGTAATTGGTACAGGTCAGAGGGGCACTCTTGGCTTCCATACTCTGCTGTCCATCCTAAATCTTCTGACACCAGAGGGACATACCGTCTGCTCTGGTATATTGTTGTTGGAGCTTATCTCTATAAACAAACATAAAAACTTAAAGTAGTCATTGTGTGACTAATAAAAAATATTCAGGGGTTACTCACGCAGTTGCTGCTCAGATTTGATAATATCTTCTTTCCTTTTTTCACTTTATTTTATTCTCTTTAGCTCTATTTGAAACAATATTGTTGATAGATTTTTATTTGTATCTATTTTCTCTTTTATGGATCTTCCTTTACTATTTTCTGCTTAGTAACTGTATTAGTTGTAGTAATACTAGTTGATTTTATATTTCATGTCTGGTCTTATTGATTATGCCTTCAAGTTTTGGTAACTACTTGTTCTTCATTATTGGAATATTTTTCCTCATAAAATTGGTGCTGGTTCTGAATAGTATCTCTTCATCGATGACTGGTTATATGTCCCTTTCTTTCTCTGTGTTTGGGTTTCCATAAGTTCATAGGTATTATTACCATTCTTCTTTGTGATAGATGTTCTTCGTATCGATTTTTTCTTTCTTCTACTTGATCAATTCCCTTTCTTATAACCTTCTCTATATAATACTCTTTGGTGATTTTCTTCTCTTCTCCTTCAAATGTTTGATGGTTAACATTTATTCTGGACAGTGTGTCTGCTGCAATATTCTTTTTTCCTGGGACGTATTCCCAACTTATGTTATATTCTTGCAGTAATAGAATCCATCTCGTTAGTCTGCCATGATTTAGTTTACCATTCTTCAAGAACGAGATCGACTTGTGGTCCATTCGAACCGTTATAGGGTATCATAAATTTTTGTTCGATATTTGTTGCAGCTCAGTAACTCTTTTTCTGTTACATTGTAATTGCGCTCGCAACTATTAAGTATTCGGCTAGCGAAGCTGATCACTAGATGATTCTCTTCATCATCCTGCTGATATAACACGGATCCTATGCTGACGTCGCTAGCGTCGCAATTCATGTAGAAATGTTTTGTAAAATCAGGATGATGTAACATGATGTTTTTAAGAAATTTAGCTTTTATTAATTGCAGTGTCGTGTCTTGTTCTGGCCCCAATGTCCATTTGTTCTTTGACGATAACTGGTGTGCAAATCTTGATGTTAATTCGGAATAATTCTCCTTAAACTTTCGGTAATAATTTCAAAGTTCCTAAGAACGATTGCAGTTGTTTCTTGTTCCTCAGTGTGGGGAATTTCTGAATCGCCTCGATCTTGTCCTTAGCTGGTGTAATTCCATGTTCGGATAGGTTGAAACCCAGGAACTGCACTTCAACCACTATGAATTTTGATTTTTCCAGCTTCAACGTGATATTGTTTTCAGATAGTTTCTGCAACACATGCTTTATTCTCTGGCAATGTTCTTCCCAGTTTGCTGAGGTTATAAGTAAATCATCCACGTAAATGGTTGTGAATTGAAGTGCTTCTTGTCCCAACACTTGGTCCATGCCTTCACGAATACTGCTACGGAGTTGACCAGTCCGAAGGGTAGCCTTTTGAAGTGGTAGTTGCGACCCTCGAATATGAATGCCATGTATTGGCGCCTGTTCGGGTGTAATTCCACCAGCCAATACCCGCAAACTGTATCCCAAGTACTTATAAATCGGGTACCATGAAATTTTTTAAGAATTTCTTCTATTCTCCTGGGGATGTACGGTCGTTAATGATGGTTTTATTTATCTCTCGTGCGTCCAAACAAATTCACACTTTCCCGTTCTTCTTTGGAACTGCTAGAATTGGGCTGGTACTGACTGGGTTCGATTATGTCTTCTCTGAACAAATGGTTTATTTCATCTCGTACTGCTTCTTTCAGTGAATAGACGATGGGATAAGATTTTCGGTTGAAGTTCACTGGTTCCTTAAATCATATTTCGCATTTGTAATTTTTTACTTTGCCAGGCGAGTTGGAGAATACATGTCAGTAATCGTTGTAGATGCCAATCAATGTTTCTACTTGTGTGTCGGTGAGTTGGGCATTCGTCTTTTCTTTTTTAAAAGTACGTATTTCTTGGAGTTTCTCTCTCCACAATAGGTCGTCATCATTTTATAAAATACACTGTCACTCGGCGTATGCCATCTATGGTTTTTTACTTCTCTGCTATTGTAAATGTCTCGGTCCGAAGGGGCACTTTCGCTTCCAATTAGCTTCGCCGTCCAGTTTATACAATTCAAGTCTAGAGTTACTTTGGCTCTGCTCATATCTATTATTGCTGAATATTTTCTTAGCATATCGCAGCCGATTAACATTGTGAAGGGTAGTCCATGTGCTACCAAAAATTCCATAGTTATGGTCTTGCCGTTGCTGTTTAATTCTAACATGACTTATCTGCGGACGGTCTTGTTCTAACGCCCTGTTGCTCCGATCAACACTATATTATTTACAGGTAGTGTAGGTATTAGTTTGTTACTTTTTTCCTGTATTTTTCTCAGCTCAATATTGTCTATTAATGATACATTTCGCACCAGTGTCTATCATCCCTTTGACCTATACTCCATTGATTTCGGCGATGATATAGGCAATTTCAGTGTTGTTGTGTTCCGTTTTGTGGCTATCCTCTTCTAACAGTTCCTCTCGTATGTTCTTCAGAAAGTTCGTTTTAATAATTGTAATGGTATTCGTTGTTATGTGGTTATTTATTGATCGTACCCAATAGTTCGTGAAGGTCCATTCCGCGTTCTCACTGCCGCTTTTAGTTTAAAGATGGTTCGGCTTCTACCTGCTGTTGGTCTTGCGAACTCCTTCGTTCGTTTTCTTGGGGTCTATTCCCGGGTTCATGGCGATCCTCTTCATAATTAGGCCGTCGATAGTCCTCTTGACTGCGACACCTACTGGTGTCGTTCTGGGGTTACACCTGTCATCGTAGCTATGACTCCTTTGTGGGCTACTGTATGCGTTTGAATGTCTCGTGTATTGACATCTTCCCCTCCATTGTTTCCGGCATGCACATAATTGACTCTGCGATACGGTCGATTTTGTTGACTGTAATTATTGTTCAGGTTCTGATTATTATTATTGTTATAGCCTTGGTTATTTGCCCTGTTCGGCAGATTGTTTGGGCCATTTGCCCGGTTATTATGATTATTGGGGCCGCTTGGTCGGTTATTATTATTGGTTATATTACTGTTGATGTTATTGTTTGGGTTTGGCTGAAAAAATGTCCTCTGTTGTCATTGTTGTCGTTCCGGTTATTGAAGTTAGGCCGGTAATTCCCATGATTATTATTATTATTAGCCTGGTTTACTGGGTCATTATACCAGTCATTCCCTTGACGACTTCTACGGTAGTATCCCTAATGTTTGTATCCTTCAAGTAACGCTGCCATTGCTTGTATCGTCTTTACCTGTCCGCTAAGTCTGGCCCTTGCGATACCTCCTTCGTAATGGAATGCTAACTTGGTTACGAGGCTTTCTTCTGGGATTCGTGGCTCCAAGTTTCTCGCCAGGCAAACCTTTCCGAGGAAGTAGGCCGTCAGGGTCGATCCTCTATTTGCTTCGTATCTACCATAACATATATTGTCCCGTATGATATTCTGGGTACTTTCGGACTAATATTTTGATTTGAACAACTCCTTGAACTCGGCGTAACTCTGAATATCGTGCCGTGTTGCCGTCCACCAATTGTCATTCACTTCTTTGAAGTATTCGTCAATTTGTCCTTTTATGATCGGCCATCTGGTCTCTCGGTTCCTGCTCAAGATCTAATCTATTCGGGCAAGAAATTCCATGGGGTTTCGTTTATATGCCCTAAAATTCTTCGCTTCCCGATTGTCGGCGTGTTGGAATTGTGGCACTACTGCTGGTCGGTTTCCAATGTTTTCAATTTCTTCCCGCATCCTTGGAATTTCTCGGCGCTGCATGTATTCGATCCGCTCACAATTATTGTTGACTCGCCTCTGCATCGTGTTCACGGTCGTCTCGATACCTATGCACCGCTCTTCCGTTTTCTGTTGCATTGTCGTGATCCGGACTTGATTGGCTTCTTCCAAGTTGTTCACTCGAACGTTAATATCCTCTTTGGTTTGTTGCAGTTTGTTACTGGTCTGCTTCCATTTCTCTTTTATCTCGAATATTTCTTTTTTGACTTCTGTCATCTCCTCCTCGTTCTTTTCGTTCAGGGCTTCCATGTTTCTTTGGCTATCTTGTTTCAGCTCATCTATTTTTTTATTAGTGTCATCGATTTTTCCGCTTAACTCTTCCTTCAAGTCCTTGTGCTGTCATCTATTTTCTTATTAGTGTTGTCTATTTTTTCTTCCATCTTCTTGCTGTTGTCATCTATTTTCTGGAATTGTTCATTCATAAACTTTATCATTTCTAGGAAGTTCGCGTCTCCTTGTTGGGTGGGTTTCTCGGGTTCCATGGGAGGTAATCTTGCTTCGACGTCTTCTACTGGCGTCGCCTCCTGTTCGTCCATGTTGATTTCTGGTTCCGCCTCCGCTGCCCGATTCTTGGATGTCGCTCTCTTCTGCATGTTCTATTCTTCTGGCACTGCAGCTGCTTGCTCGAAATTAGGTAAAACTGAGTTTATGGTGTTTTATTTATTATTATTTGTGACCTATTTTAAGCCTCTTACGACGTACGCCACTTTGTAACGTAACAGGTTTCCGGTGTGTTATCCGTTTAATTGTTTTAAATTTTAATTGAAGTTTAATTTTAGTTTATTTATTTTTATTTATTTATTGAATTCAATTCAATCGTTCATTGAATCCAATGTAAATAAATCCGATGAATGCACTGGAAGTTAGTTAGCAAAGTCTTTTAAACTTCGGTTAATTTATTTTAATTTGTTATTCTTCCGTCGACTAGGAGAATTGGTGACGTAGATTCCTCGCTGAAAGCATAAATATTTGGTAAGAAATGATCACTTACTAGTAGTGAGTCTTGCCGATCTTGCAGGTTCAATGTAACAATCTAATCTGTAGACTGACTTACCGTATTCAAATTCGCAGCTGTGTATCGGGCTACCCAAAAAGAGTCGTTCACCTATTCTGAAAACCCTAGTCTACTGAAATGAACTAACTGACTCCGTTTCCTCATATAAAATGATAATTTATTCTTTTTAACACTTCTTTTTAATGATCTAAAGTATCATTAACCATTTTAGTTCAAAATTAAGTAACATTAATTGTTTGTTTCATAAAAATTGTCTCAGGGTGGTAAAACTGATCTACAACGTCAGTGTGTGATTAAAATGCTTTTTAGTTAAATAAATTAATTCATATGTGGGTTCTTTTAGCTTACAGGATACCAAATTATTTATTAGAACTCTTACTCTACCGTTATTAGGCAGTTTGAGGATGATTACAACTCAATCATCTCTTAATATTTAATATTTAAAATTATAACCATGCCTGCTTTGGACATTTTAGGTTAACTAAATTATTAGTCAACTGACAATAAATGATTTAAAGAACGTTTGTTAACGTTAAAATAACTCTTGATAAAACATTTAAAATGTGAACAATAAAATAATATGTTGAAACGGTGTTGTTGAATGAAACATCTGAATCATCATTTGACACTATAAAAGGTAATGGTTTAGGTGTAAGTATTTATATAGCTTAACAGCCTTAGTTTCTTATTCATAATAGACATAAATATTTAAATAGTAATAGTAGTAGACTCTCCTTAAAGTACAAAACATAAATAGCATTTGAATTTTTCATTAACTTTCGTTAATTGCTTCAGACAGTCGACAATTCTCAATCACTTATGAATGCTTGTTAGTTTGATCCAGGTTTATTAAACAAAAACTTTAATCAGGTGTGGTTATATCACACTCAGTATTTATACATAATAAATGATTAACTGTTTGCAAAATTCTTAATAATAGAATATTCAAATTAAGTTGAGGATTGTCATTAGTACTGTTGATTGAATAATATTAATAATGCACCATAATCTACATACTTTATTTATACACATTATTAGAATGTGGTTCGATTATATCGTCTTTTCAAATTCTTAACTAATTTTGAGAAAATCATTGTACTCCCTTTTTTAAATCCCGGAATTGCTATGGATTATACACTTAGCAATCCTTATTAACGCACTGTTACACTTAAAACATCTTCAATACTAGTGTAGTTATGTTGGCACAAATTTAGGTTATGTTGCTTTGTTGACAACGGTGACGCGCACAAATTGTGTAAACAGCTGTTTCCTTGCGGTGTCGAGTAGCCGTCTGCTCTTCTCTAAAGTTGATTAAAAAGTGTCTCAAAATGGCATCTAAATCTGCCGTTCCGTCCTGTGATCGTTGTAAAATTGTATAATTTCTTGGATCTGATTGGTTGATGATCTTTAATTTGATGCACATACCCCCTCCGCGCAATATTTTAATTGTTGTTCTTAGCGTGGGGAGTCTGGGTTTGAGATTATAAACATTTGCTCGAATTGACACAAATATTTTATAATTGTAATAACTTATTATGGCATAGATTTAAAATCTAAGCTTATCACTGTATTGGTAACACTTAGCTCTTTATTTAGAGTCCACTCATGGTGTGCTTCCGTTCATTATTAAGGAAGTTAATGTTAGAGATTATCACATTAAACTATTCACTATTAATTGTATTTATTCGTAAATTAAAACTATTTAATGGCAATCATATCTCCTTGTGAGCATGCCTTCCAAGTCCTTCAACACTTCTCACTTATTTGTTACTTATATTTATTGACCAAATATAGATCTTATGCTACCATTGACTTAGCCTAAGAGTCTACTAATTGTATTTACAAATTATTTATAAGAAAAGTATTTGGGTAACTTCTGTATTGCCCCAGTTGTAAACATTGAGTTGTTACAACTACTGTTTGTCTTTGTTTGTTGGAATATATTGTTATTCCTTGGTATTTTTGTCATTAACATGACCTCTATATGGCACTATGAAGTGTACCTTTAATTTAACTCTTATTTGGGAATATAGTGTCTTTTCAGACCATTATTTAGTTTAGAATAGTTTACTAGTCGTAGTATATTGATAGTTAGTCTTGTGTTTTAACACACTAGTCTGTCTCTTAGCATATAGCATTGGATAATAGTAGTTACATCTGGTGTCATATGACAGGTGTGCTTATTTATTCTTATTACACATTATGTCCTTGCTTATAATTCTTTTATCCTATTATGATAGTGATTTTATATCTTACTTATGACATAGGTATCCTTCTGTTATTTCTATTTAGCATTACAATGTGGTTTTTTATCAATGTTTCACATAGTGAATCTCATTTTCGCTGGTTTTGTTCACTTTCTCTACTTGAATTCTTATATAAAGATTACTCTTCGTATCTGATATTGGTATTGGTAGAAACCTTATTACTTCTACTTGATTTGGGGTACAAAATATTTTAGTTTAGATATGTTTTACCTACTATTGTGCCGTACCTAGGTGTACGGCAAGTAGTGGTTATACGGATTCCGGGCGATATTTTCATGCATTTGGGTAGTTCGCCTCGGACAGGTTCACTTCGCTATCTGTGAGACGTTACGGCGACTGTTTGTTATTTCGAATCTTACCCCATCTAGGAGACGTTACGGTAACTTCGAACTACGGTATATTTCGTTCCGTCTGCTAGAGGGAGTCTGCTGAACTTCGACGTGATTTGTAGGCGCCTTTGGGAAATCTGTCAGCTGTGGAGTGAGATTGTTTCGGACTAAAGTAGTGGTTGGCCTATGGTTTCCTTTTCGTTGAGTGGAAAGTCGCGTTGTTGACTCGATGGGTTGGTTCCGGTCAGCTGTTCTCATCAGGAGCGTTTGACGACCAAGTGTTGGTCTCAGTTGTAGACAGCTGAAAAGTTTTGTGGGTTTTTTTTATAATCCAGCATTTTTTTTTTTTAATGATTATGTCAGGCTAAGGGGACAGTGTGCCATGGGGGTCCCTGGGGGCCGGCGTCCGTGATCGTGTGAAGACCGGGATGTTAAATTGTGTGATATACGTGTGTAAGTATTGAGGGACACAGCACGCGTGATTATGCACGCACTATGAACAGGTATGGAGAAATAAAATTTATTAAATTTTGCCCTGGGACTTTATGGGTCGAGTGGGGGTCTGGCTGATTTTTTAACACTACAAAAAGAGAAAGAACATTTTTTTTTTCCTACAAAAAAAAAGAGAAAACAAAAAAAACACAAAAAAAAACTTCAGAAAATGTGTTAGTTATTGGCCAAGGTGTTCATTTGGCCTAGTGGGGCAAAATTCAGCTGAGTTACTTAAATGCTCTTATTCCGTGTGTGCATGTAATTGTCTTGTGTTGTCCACATACGCATGCAATGTTGAGTACAGTTTTTCCTTGTAATCTGTGTGGAACTTATATTGGTGGCTGTTTTAATCGGAAGGTGTAAATCTGCTTGTGAAAAGAGTTTCAGTCCACCTACTGCTGTAACAACACATTCTCTTGTGCTAGAACAGTAATTCCTGTGTTGCCACAGATTTATAATATGGCATAGATTTATAATACCATTCCATCTCAATGAATAATGATATTGTTTCATAAAAATAAAAGTCCATACAAAAAAAACAAAAAAGAAAGAAGGAAACTTGGGAGTTTTACACTAAACAAACATTGTGATTTTTATAATATTTAAATTATTATGAATTGTTGATATATACTTTATTTAGTAAAATTTATTTATTTTTAATGAATATGTTGAAGGGTGTAATATATTTTTAAAACTGTGAACCTGTTAAAACTATTTGCAAAAATCTATTGGAAACTGTTATTCTATTACTTTTATAATTGTTTAAATTGTTGTGGCTTTACTGAGGTTGTACGATAGAATTGCTTGTGACAGGGTTTAGAAAGTTGTTTATATTATTGAAAGCTGCATGTTAATGGTGATCAGTATGCCCTGTGAGAGATTTTAAATGTTTTATATATTTTGTATAGTATGCCATGTAAGAGATTTTAAATGATATATATATTTGTATGGTTTGCATGGAATATTTCTGGTTATTGAATACTTTTACCTTTTAAATTTTGAATACCCTGTCAGAATTTAAATATTTACACATTTTCCATAATTCTAATGGAATAACTTACAGCCTGTGTTTTTGTATGAAATTTCATTGTCAAAAAAAAAAAAAAAAAAAAAAAAGAGCCTCAATAAACTTGTTATTTTTGAAATTGTAAAATTGAGGTCACCTCATTTGTCCTATTCCCCAATGGACCTAGCATGTGGATATTCTTCCACTAGGAGGCCTCTCCTAGTTCAGTGAAATGGTGAGCCGGTCATCAAGGTAAGTTGTAGTTCTTTTTGAAATTTTCTTTTGGATGTCAACTTATAAAGTTTAAAATTTTGTCGTGACGTCATGGGTGATGAGCGGCTCACAAATGGTAGCAGAGCGTGGTTGGACGTAGTCCTGGCCACCTCTGAAACGAAAATTGGAAATGGATGAGGTGACCTCCATATCTTAGTGGGGCATGTTATGTTAAGTATGATATGTTATTAGTGTTGTAAATCTTGGTCTTTGGGTGCGGTTGCCGGTCCGGGACCCCTAGGGGGGGTTGCGCTCAGCCTGGCGATTTCTGATTGTATCTTGGGGGTTCTTAAGTGTTTATCTGTTTGTTTGTGTTCTTGTGTGGTCATTGTTGTCTTTGTTGCCTTATGGCACTTCATCTTGGTCTTCATTGTTGGTCCGGTGTCGGGTCGGGACACTCCAACTAAATTTGTTGTTTTATGGGGATACGAGTTATTGTCAGGGGTAGTTTGTGTGGTGTATAAGTGCAAAAATACGTTGTTTGTCATTGTATCCGGAGTCTAGACATTGACAGGGTAACTTGTAACCAGCTGTATTGTTGTATAATTGTTATCTGGGCGAGTTGGACTATGAGCTGTTGATAGCCGGCTGCAGGGTGGAATGTTGTCGTTGTCGTTTGCGTAATCTGATAAACCCGTCCTTGTCTCTTGTATCGGTTCTAGGTTTGATGTGTCAATTCACGGTCGACCTGGTTGGTGCATCAGCTGATTGGACTTTGTTATTAAATGGCCATGCTGTTTACCCCTGTTGGGATTGGTTAGTGTCCTCGGGTTTGGTTTTCGGGGGGCTTCCTGAAGGGATTGTGTTTTATGGTTTTACTTTTTAGCGTTTTATTGTTTTAAGGTTTTATCGGTATTTTAGCTCCTCCCCCTCCTTTCTTCTTTCTATTGCTTTAGGCCGCGGCCGCTCACACTCCCCGTATCTTCTACACTTACACACACTCAGCTACACACACACACACACACCTTGTCCTTCCTTCTGGTGTCCTTTCGTTTTCAACTTCCGCCTGGTTTTATCTTTTTATTGGTTTTTATTCAATCCCCGCTTTTCCTCCAGGGGTGGCAGTCCCGGTGTCGTCCAACCCGTTGGACTCCTTTTGTTGTGGGGGTGTGCCGTACCTAGGTGTACGGCAAGTAGTGGTTATACGGATTCCGGGCGATATTTTCATGCATTTGGGTAGTTCGCCTCGGACAGGTTCACTTCGCTATCTGTGAGACGTTACGGCGACTGTTTGTTATTTCGAATCTTACCCCATCTAGGAGACGTTACGGTAACTTCGAACTACGGTATCTTTCGTTCCGTCTGCTAGAGGGAGTCTGCTGAACTTCGACGTGATTTGTAGGCGCCTTTGGGAAATCTGTCAGCTGTGGAGTGAGATTGTTTCGGACTCAAGTAGTGGTTGGCCTATGGTTTTCTTTTCGTTGAGTGGAGAGTCGCGTTGTTGACTCGATGGGTTGGTTCCGGTCAGCTGTTCTCATCAGGAGCGTTTGACGACCACGTGTTGGTCTCAGTTGTAGAGAGCTGAAAAGTTTTGGGGTTTTTTTTATATGCCAGCATTTTTTTTTTTTAATGATTATGTCAGGCTAAGGGGACAGTGTGCCATGGGGTCCCTGGGGGCCGGCGTCCGTGATCGTGTGAAGACCGGGATGTTAAATTGTGTGATATACGTGTGTAAGTATTGAGGGACACAGCTCGCGTGTTTATGCACGCACTATGAACAGGTATGGAGAAATAAAATTTATTAAATTTTGCCCTGGGACTTTATGGGTCGAGTGGGGGTCTGGCTGATTTTTTAACACTACAAAAAGAGAAAGAACTTTTTTTTTCCTACAAAAAAAAGAGAAAACAAAAAAAACACAAAATAAAACTTAAGAAAATGTGTTAGTTATTGGCCAAGGTGTTCATTTGGCCTAGTGGGGCAAAATTCAGCTGAGTTACTTAAATGCTCTTATTCCGTGTGTGCATGTAATTGTCTTGTGTTGTCCACATACGCATGCAATGTTGAGTACAGTTTTTCCTTGTAATCTGTGTGGAACTTATATTGGTGGCTGTTTTAATCGGAAGGTGTAAATCTGCTTGTGAAAAGAGTTTCAGTCCACCTACTGCTGTAACAACACATTCTCTTGTGCTAGAACAGTAATTCCTGTGTTGCCACAGATTTATAATATGGCATAGATTTATAATACCATTCCATCTCAATGAATAATGATATTGTTTCATAAAAATAAAAGTCCATACAAAAAAAACAAAAAAGAAAGAAGGAAACTTGGGAGTTTTACACTAAACAAACATTGTGATTTTTATAATATTTAAATTATTATGAATTGTTGATATATACTTTATTTAGTAAAATTTATTTATTTTTAATGAATATGTTGAAGGGTGTAATATATTTTTAAAACTGTGAACCTGTTAAAACTATTTGCAAAAATCTATTGGAAACTGTTATTCTATTACTTTTATAATTGTTTAAATTGTTGTGGCTTTACTGAGGTTGTACGATAGAATTGCTTGTGACAGGGTTTAGAAAGTTGTTTATATTATTGAAAGCTGCATGTTAATGGTGATCAGTATGCCCTGTGAGAGATTTTAAATGTTTTATATATTTTGTATAGTATGCCATGTAAGAGATTTTAAATGATATATATATTTGTATGGTTTGCATGGAATATTTCTGGTTATTGAATACTTTTACCTTTTAAATTTTGAATACCCTGTCAGAATTTAAATATTTCCACATTTTCCATAATTCTAATGGAAGAACTTACAGCCTGTGTTTTTGTATGAAATTTCATTGTCAAAAAAAAAAAAAAAAAAAAAAAAAAAAAAAAGAGCCTCAATAAACTTGTTATTTTTGAAATTGTAAAATTGAGGTCACCTCATTCGTCCAATTCCCCAATGGACCTAGCATGTGGATATTCTTCCACTAGGAGGCCTCTCCTAGTTCAGTGAAATGGTGAGCCGGTCATCAAGGTAAGTTGTAGTTCTTTTTGAAATTTTCTTTTGGATGTCAACTTATAAAGTTTAAAATTTTGTCGTGACGTCATGGGTGATGAGCGGCTCACAAATGGTAGCAGAGCGTGGTTGGACGTAGTCCTGGCCACCTCTGAAACGAAAATTGGAAATGGATGAGGTGACCTCCATATCTTAGTGGGGCATGTTATGTTAAGTATGATATGTTATTAGTGTTGTAAATCTTGGTCTTTGGGTGCGGTTGCCGGTCCGGGACCCCTAGGGGGGGTTGCGCTCAGCCTGGCGATTTCTGATTGTATCTTGGGGGTTCTTAAGTGTTTATCTGTTTGTTTGTGTTCTTGTGTGGTCATTGTTGTCTTTGTTGCCTTATGGCACTTCATCTTGGTCTTCATTGTTGGTCCGGTGTCGGGTCGGGACACTCCAACTAAATTTGTTGTTTTATGGGGATACGAGTTATTGTCAGGGGTAGTTTGTGTGGTGTATAAGTGCAAAAATACGTTGTTTGTCATTGTATCCGGAGTCTAGACATTGACAGGGTAACTTGTAACCAGCTGTATTGTTGTAAAATTGTTATCTGGGCGAGTTGGACTATGAGCTGTTGATAGCCGGCTGCAGGGTGGAATGTTGTCGTTGTCGTTTGCGTAATCTGATAAACCCGTCCTTGTCTCTTGTATCGGTTCTAGGTTTGATGTGTCAAATCACGGTCGACCTGGTTGGTGCATCAGCTGATTGGACTTTGTTATTAAATGGCCATGCTGTTTACCCCTGTTGGGATTGGTTAGTGTCCTCGGGTTTGGTTTTCGGGGGGCTTCCTGAAGGGATTGTGTTTTATGGTTTTACTTTTTAGCGTTTTATTGTTTTAAGGTTTTATCGGTATTTTAGCTCCTCCCCCTCCTTTCTTCTTTCTATTGCTTTAGGCCGCGGCCGCTCACACTCCCCGTATCTTCTACACTTACACACACTCAGCTACACACACACACACACACACACCTTGTCCTTCCTTCTGGTGTCCTTTCGTTTTCAACTTCCGCCTGGTTTTATCTTTTTATTGGTTTTTATTCAATCGCCGCTTTTCCTCCAGGGGTGGCAGTCCCGGTGTCGTCCAACCCGTTGGACTCCTTTTGTTGTGGGGGTGTGCCGTACCTAGGTGTACGGCAAGTAGTGGTTATACGGATTCCGGGCGATATTTTCATGCATTTGGGTAGTTCGCCTCGGACAGGTTCACTTCGCTATCTGTGAGACGTTACGGCGACTGTTTGTTATTTCGAATCTTACCCCATCTAGGAGACGTTACGGTAACTTCGAACTACGGTATCTTTCGTTCCGTCTGCTAGAGGGAGTCTGCTGAACTTCGACGTGATTTGTAGGTGCCTTTGGGAAATCTGTCAGCTGTGGAGTGAGATTGTTTCGGACTCAAGTAGTGGTTGGCCTATGGTTTTCTTTTCGTTGAGTGGAGAGTCGCGTTGTTGACTCGATGTGTTGGTTCCGGTCAGCTGTTCTCATCAGGAGCGTTTGACGACCACGTGTTGGTCTCAGTTGTAGAGAGCTGAAAAGTTTTGTGGTTTTTTTTATATGCCAGCGTTTTTTTTTTTTAAATGATTATGTCAGGCTAAGGGTACAGTGTGCCATGGGGGTCCCTGGGGGCCGGCGTCCGTGATCGTGTGAAGACCGGGATGTTAAATTGTTAGATATACGTGTGTAAGTATTGAGGGACACAGCACGCGTGATTATGCACGCACTATGAACGGGTATGGAGAAATAAAATTTATTAAATTTTGCCCTGGGACTTTATGGGTCGAGTGGGGGTCTGGCTGATTTTTTAACACTACAAAAAGAGAAAGAACATTTTTTTTTCCTACAAAAAAAAAGAGAAAACAAAAAAAAACACAAAATAAAACTTAAGAAAATGTGTTAGTTATTGGCCAAGGTGTTCATTTGGCCTAGTGGGGCAAAATTCAGCTGAGTTACTTAAATGCTCTTATTCCGTGTGTGCATGTAATTGTCTTGTGTTGTCCACATACGCATGCAATGTTGAGTACAGTTTTTCCTTGTAATCTGTGTGGAACTTATATTGGTGGCTGTTTTAATCGGAAGGTGTAAATCTGCTTGTGAAAAGAGTTTCAGTCCACCTACTGCTGTAACAACACATTCTCTTGTGCTAGAACAGTAATTCCTGTGTTGCCACAGATTTATAATATGGCATAGATTTATAATACCATTACATCTCAATGAATAATGATATTGTTTCATAAAAATAAAAGTCCATACAAAAAAAAAAAGAAAGAAGGAAACTTGGGAGTTTTACACTAAACAAACATTGTGATTTTTATTATATTTAAATTATTATGAATTGTTGATATATACTTTATTTAGTAAAATTTATTTATTTTTAATGAGTATGTTGAAGGGTGTAATATATTTTTAAAACTGTGAACCTGTTAAAACTATTTGCAAAAATCTATTGGAAACTGTTATTCTATTACTTTTATAATTGTTTAAATTGTTGTGGCTTTACTGAGGTGGTACGATAGAATTGCTTGTGACAGGGTTTAGAAAGTTGTTTATATTATTGAAAGCTGCATGTTAATGGTGATCAGTATGCCCTGTGAGAGATTTTAAATGTTTTATATATTTTGTATAGTATGCCATGTAAGAGGTTTTAAATGATATATATATATTTGTATGGTTTGCATGGAATATTTCTGGTTATTGAATACTTTTACCTTTTAAATTTTGAATACCCTGTCAGAATTTAAATATTTACACATTTTCCATAATTCTAATGGAATAACTTACAGCCTGTGTTTTTGTATGAAATTTCATTGTCAAAAAAAAAAAAAAAAAAAAAAAGAGCCTCAATAAACTTGTTATTTTTGAAATTGTAAAATTGAGGTCACCTCATTTGTCCTATTCCCCAATGGACCTAGCATGTGGATATTCTTCCACTAGGAGGCCTCTCCTAGTTCAGTGAAATGGTGAGCCGGTCATCAAGGTAAGTTGTAGTTCTTTTTGAAATTTTCTTTTGGATGTCAACTTATAAAGTTTAAAATTTTGTCGTGACGTCATGGGTGATGAGCGGCTCACAAATGGTAGCAGAGCGTGGTTGGACGTAGTCCTGGCCACCTCTGAAACGAAAATTGGAAATGGATGAGGTGACCTCCATATCTTAGTGGGGCATGTTATGTTAAGTATGATATGTTATTAGTGTTGTAAATCTTGGTCTTTGGGTGCGGTTGCCGGTCCGTGACCCCTAGGGGGGGTTGCGCTCAGCCTGGCGATTTCTGATTGTATCTTGGGGGTTCTTAAGTTTTTATCTGTTTGTTTGTGTTCTTGTGTGGTCATTGTTGTCTTTGTTGCCTTATGGCACTTCATCTTGGTCTTCATTGTTGGTCCGGTGTCGGGTCGGGACACTCCAACTAAATTTGTTGTTTTATGGGGATACGAGTTATTGTCAGGGGTAGTTTGTGTGGTGTATAAGTGCAAAAATACGTTGTTTGTCATTGTATCCGGAGTCTAGACATTGACAGGGTAACTTGTAACCAGCTGTATTGTTGTAAAATTGTTATCTGGGCGAGTTGGACTATGAGCTGTTGATAGCCGGCTGCAGGGTGGAATGTTGTCGTTGTCGTTTGCGTAATCTGATAAACCCGTCCTTGTCTCTTGTATCGGTTCTAGGTTTGATGTGTCAATTCACGGTCGACCTGGTTGGTGCATCAGCTGATTGGACTTTGTTATTAAATGGCCATGCTGTTTACCCCTGTTGGGATTGGTTAGTGTCCTCGGGTTTGGTTTTCGGGGGGCTTCCTGAAGGGATTGTGTTTTATGGTTTTACTTTTTAGCGTTTTATTGTTTTAAGGTTTTATCGGTATTTTAGCTCCTCCCCCTCCTTTCTTCTTTCTATTGCTTTAGGCCGCGGCCGCTCACACTCCCCGTATCTTCTACACTTACACACACTCAGCTACACACACACACACACACCTTGTCCTTCCTTCTGGTGTCCTTTCGTTTTCAACTTCCGCCTGGTTTTATCTTTTTATTGGTTTTTATTCAATCCCCGCTTTTCCTCCAGGGGTGGCAGTCCCGGTGTCGTCCAACCCGTTGGACTCCTTTTGTTGTGGGGGTGTGCCGTACCTAGGTGTACGGCAAGTAGTGGTTATACGGATTCCGGGCGATATTTTCATGCATTTGGGTAGTTCGCCTCGGACAGGTTCACTTCGCTATCTGTGAGACGTTACGGCGACTGTTTGTTATTTCGAATCTTACCCCATCTAGGAGACGTTACGGTAACTTCGAACTACGGTATCTTTCGTTCCGTCTGCTAGAGGGAGTCTGCTGAACTTCGACGTGATTTGTAGGCGCCTTTGGGAAATCTGTTAGCTGTGGAGTGAGATTGTTTCGGACTCAAGTAGTGGTTGGCCTATGGTTTTCTTTTCGTTGAGTGGAGAGTCGCGTTGTTGACCCGATGGGTTGGTTCCGGTCAGCTGTTCTCATCAGGAGCGTTTGACGACCACGTGTTGGTCTCAGTTGTAGACAGCTGAAAAGTTTTGTGGGTTTTTTTTATAATCCAGCATTTTTTTTTTTAATGATTATGTCAGGCTAAGGGGACAGTGTGCCATGGGGGTCCCTGGGGGCCGGCGTCCGTGATCGTGTGAAGACCGGGATGTTAAATTGTGTGATATACGTGTGTAAGTATTGAGGGGCACAGCACGCGTGATTATGCACGCACTATGAACAGGTATGGAGAAATAAAATTTATTAAATTTTGCCCTGGGACTTTATGGGTCGAGTGGGGGTCTGGCTGATTTTTTAACACTACAAAAAGAGAAAGAACTTTTTTTTCCTACAAAAAAAAAGAGAAAACAAAAAAAAACAAAATAAAACTTAAGAAAATGTGTTAGTTATTGGCCAAGGTGTTCATTTGGCCTAGTGGGGCAAAATTCAGCTGAGTTACTTAAATGCTCTTATTCCGTGTGTGCATGTAATTGTCTTGTGTTGTCCACATACGCATGCAATGTTGAGTACAGTTTTTCCTTGTAATCTGTGTGGAACTTATATTGGTGGCTGTTTTAATCGGAAGGTGTAAATCTGCTTGTGAAAAGAGTTTCAGTCCACCTACTGCTGTAACAACACATTCTCTTGTGCTAGAACAGTAATTCCTGTGTTGCCACAGATTTATAATATGGCATAGATTTATAATACCATTACATCTCAGTGAATAATGATATTGTTTCATAAAAATAAAAGTCCATACAAAAAAAAAAAAGAAAGAAGGAAACTTGGGAGTTTTACACTAAACAAACATTGTGATTTTTATAATATTTAAATTATTATGAAATGTTGATATATACTTTATTTAGTAAAATTTATTTATTTTTAATGAGTATGTTGAAGGGTGTAATATATTTTTAAAACTGTGAACCTGTTAAAACTATTTGCAAAAATCTATTGGAAACTGTTATTCTATTACTTTTATAATTGTTTAAATTGTTGTGGCTTTACTGAGGTTGTACGATAGAATTGCTTGTGACAGGGTTTAGAAAGTTGTTTATATTATTGAAAGCTGCATGTTAATGGTGATCAGTATGCCCTGTGAGAGATTTTAAATGTTTTATATATTTTGTATAGTATGCCATGTAAGAGATTTTAAATGATATATATATTTGTATGGTTTGCATGGAATATTTCTGGTTATTGAATACTTTTACCTTTTAAATTTTGAATACCCTGTCAGAATTTAAATATTTACACATTTTCCATAATTCTAATGGAATAACTTACAGCCTGTGTTTTTGTATGAAATTTCATTGTCAAAAAAAAAAAAAAAAAAAAAGAGCCTCAATAAACTTGTTATTTTTGAAATTGTAAAATTGAGGTCACCTCATTCGTCCAATTCCCCAATGGACCTAGCATGTGGATATTCTTCCACTAGGAGGCCTCTCCTAGTTCAGTGAAATGGTGAGCCGGTCATCAAGGTAAGTTGTAGTTCTTTTTGAAATTTTCTTTTGGATGTCAACTTATAAAGTTTAAAATTTTGTCGTGACGTCATGGGTGATGAGCGGCTGACAAATGGTAGCAGAGCGTGGTTGGACGTAGTCCTGGCCACCTCTGAAACGAAAATTGGAAATGGATGAGGTGACCTCCATATCTTAGTGGGGCATGTTATGTTAAGTATGATATGTTATTAGTGTTGTAAATCTTGGTCTTTGGGTGCGGTTGCCGGTCCGTGACCCCTAGGGGGGGTTGCGCTCAGCCTGGCGATTTCTGATTGTATCTTGGGGGTTCTTAAGTTTTTATCTGTTTGTTTGTGTTCTTGTGTGGTCATTGTTGTCTTTGTTGCCTTATGGCACTTCATCTTGGTCTTCATTGTTGGTCCGGTGTCGGGTCGGGACACTCCAACTAAATTTGTTGTTTTATGGGGATACGAGTTATTGTCAGGGGTAGTTTGTGTGGTGTATAAGTGCAAAAATATGTTGTTTGTCATTGTATCCGGAGTCTAGACATTGACAGGGTAACTTGTAACCAGCTGTATTGTTGTAAAATTGTTATCTGGGCGAGTTGGACTATGAGCTGTTGATAGCCGGCTGCAGGGTGGAATGTTGTCGTTGTCGTTTGCGTAATCTGATAAACCCGTCCTTGTCTCTTGTATCGGTTCTAGGTTTGATGTGTCAATTCACGGTCGACCTGGTTGGTGCATCAGCTGATTGGACTTTGTTATTAAATGGCCATGCTGTTTACCCCTGTTGGGATTGGTTAGTGTCCTCGGGTTTGGTTTTCGGGGGGCTTCCTGAAGGGATTGTGTTTTATGGTTTTACTTTTTAGCGTTTTATTGTTTTAAGGTTTTATCGGTATTTTAGCTCCTCCCCCTCCTTTCTTCTTTCTATTGCTTTAGGCCGCGGCCGCTCACACTCCCCGTATCTTCTACACTTACACACACTCAGCTACACACACACACACACACCTTGTCCTTCCTTCTGGTGTCCTTTCGTTTTCAACTTCCGCCTGGTTTTATCTTTTTATTGGTTTTTATTCAATCCCCGCTTTTCCTCCAGGGGTGGCAGTCCCGGTGTCGTCCAACCCGTTGGACTCCTTTTGTTGTGGGGGTGTGCCGTACCTAGGTGTACGGCAAGTAGTGGTTATACGGATTCCGGGCGATATTTTCATGCATTTGGGTAGTTCGCCTCGGACAGGTTCACTTCGCTATCTGTGAGACGTTACGGCGACTGTTTGTTATTTCGAATCTTACCCCATCTAGGAGACGTTACGGTAACTTCGAACTACGGTATCTTTCGTTCCGTCTGCTAGAGGGAGTCTGCTGAACTTCGACGTGATTTGTAGGCGCCTTTGGGAAATCTGTTAGCTGTGGAGTGAGATTGTTTCGGACTCAAGTAGTGGTTGGCCTATGGTTTTCTTTTCGTTGAGTGGAGAGTCGCGTTGTTGACCCGATGGGTTGGTTCCGGTCAGCTGTTCTCATCAGGAGCGTTTGACGACCACGTGTTGGTCTCAGTTGTAGACAGCTGAAAAGTTTTGTGGGTTTTTTTTATAATCCAGCATTTTTTTTTTTAATGATTATGTCAGGCTAAGGGGACAGTGTGCCATGGGGGTCCCTGGGGGCCGGCGTCCGTGATCGTGTGAAGACCGGGATGTTAAATTGTGTGATATACGTGTGTAAGTATTGAGGGGCACAGCACGCGTGATTATGCACGCACTATGAACAGGTATGGAGAAATAAAATTTATTAAATTTTGCCCTGGGACTTTATGGGTCGAGTGGGGGTCTGGCTGATTTTTTAACACTACAAAGAGAGAAAGAACTTTTTTTTCCTACAAAAAAAAAGAGAAAACAAAAAAAAACAAAATAAAACTTAAGAAAATGTGTTAGTTATTGGCCAAGGTGTTCATTTGGCCTAGTGGGGCAAAATTCAGCTGAGTTACTTAAATGCTCTTATTCCGTGTGTGCATGTAATTGTCTTGTGTTGTCCACATACGCATGCAATGTTGAGTACAGTTTTTCCTTGTAATCTGTGTGGAACTTATATTGGTGGCTGTTTTAATCGGAAGGTGTAAATCTGCTTGTGAAAAGAGTTTCAGTCCACCTACTGCTGTAACAACACATTCTCTTGTGCTAGAACAGTAATTCCTGTGTTGCCACAGATTTATAATATGGCATAGATTTATAATACCATTACATCTCAGTGAATAATGATATTGTTTCATAAAAATAAAAGTCCATACAAAAAAAAAAAAGAAAGAAGGAAACTTGGGAGTTTTACACTAAACAAACATTGTGATTTTTATAATATTTAAATTATTATGAAATGTTGATATATACTTTATTTAGTAAAATTTATTTATTTTTAATGAGTATGTTGAAGGGTGTAATATATTTTTAAAACTGTGAACCTGTTAAAACTATTTGCAAAAATCTATTGGAAACTGTTATTCTATTACTTTTATAATTGTTTAAATTGTTGTGGCTTTACTGAGGTTGTACGATAGAATTGCTTGTGACAGGGTTTAGAAAGTTGTTTATATTATTGAAAGCTGCATGTTAATGGTGATCAGTATGCCCTGTGAGAGATTTTAAATGTTTTATATATTTTGTATAGTATGCCATGTAAGAGATTTTAAATGATATATATATTTGTATGGTTTGCATGGAATATTTCTGGTTATTGAATACTTTTACCTTTTAAATTTTGAATACCCTGTCAGAATTTAAATATTTACACATTTTCCATAATTCTAATGGAATAACTTACAGCCTGTGTTTTTGTATGAAATTTCATTGTCAAAAAAAAAAAAAAAAAAAAAAAAAAAGAGCCTCAATAAACTTGTTATTTTTGAAATTGTAAAATTGAGGTCACCTCATTCGTCCAATTCCCCAATGGACCTAGCATGTGGATATTCTTCCACTAGGAGGCCTCTCCTAGTTCAGTGAAATGGTGAGCCGGTCATCAAGGTAAGTTGTAGTTCTTTTTGAAATTTTCTTTTGGATGTCAACTTATAAAGTTTAAAATTTTGTCGTGACGTCATGGGTGATGAGCGGCTCACAAATGGTAGCAGAGCGTGGTTGGACGTAGTCCTGGCCACCTCTGAAACGAAAATTGGAAATGGATGAGGTGACCTCCATATCTTAGTGGGGCATGTTATGTTAAGTATGATATGTTATTAGTGTTGTAAATCTTGGTCTTTGGGTGCGGTTGCCGGTCCGGGACCCCTAGGGGGGGTTGCGCTCAGCCTGGCGATTTCTGATTGTATCTTGGGGGTTCTTAAGTGTTTATCTGTTTGTTTGTGTTCTTGTGTGGTCATTGTTGTCTTTGTTGTCTTATGGCACTTCATCTTGGTCTTCATTGTTGGTCCGGTGTCGGGTCGGGACACTCCAACTAAATTTGTTGTTTTATGGGGATACGAGTTATTGTCAGGGGTAGTTTGTGTGGTGTATAAGTGCAAAAATACGTTGTTTGTCATTGTATCCGGAGTCTAGACATTGACAGGGTAACTTGTAACCAGCTGTATTGTTGTAAAATTGTTATCTGGCCGAGTTGGACTATGAGCTGTTGATAGCCGGCTGCAGGGTGGAATGTTGTCGTTGTCGTTTGCGTAATCTGATAAACCCGTCCTTGTCTCTTGTATCGGTTCTAGGTTTGATGTGTCAAATCACGGTCGACCTGGTTGGTGCATCAGCTGATTGGACTTTGTTATTAAATGGCCATGCTGTTTACCCCTGTTGGGATTGGTTAGTGTCCTCGGGTTTGGTTTTCGGGGGGCTTCCTGGAGGGATTTTGTTTTATGGTTTTACTTTTTAGCGTTTTATTGTTTTAAGGTTTTATCGGTATTTTAGCTCCTCTCCCTCCTTTCTTCTTTCTATTGCTTTAGGCCGCGGCCGCTCACACTCCCCGTATCTTCTACACTTACACACACTCAGCTACACACACACACACACACACCTTGTCCTTCCTTCTGGTGTCCTTTCGTTTTCAACTTCCGCCTGGTTTTATCTTTTTATTGGTTTTTTGTCAGTCCCCGCTTTTCCTCCAGGGGTGGCAGTCCCGGTGTCGTTCAACCCGTTGGACTCCTTTTGTTGTGGGGGTGTGCCGTACCTAGGTGTACGGCAAGTAGTGGTTATACGGATTCCGGGCGATATTTTCATGCATTTGGGTAGTTCGCCTCGGACAGGTTCACTTCGCTATCTGTGAGACGTTACGGCGACTGTTTGTTATTTCGAATCTTACCCCATCTAGGAGACGTTACGGTAACTTCGAACTACGGTATCTTTCGTTCCGTCTGCTAGAGGGAGTCTGCTGAACTTCGACGTGATTTGTAGGCGCCTTTGGGAAATCTGTTAGCTGTGGAGTGAGATTGTTTCGGACTCAAGTAGTGGTTGGCCTATGGTTTTCTTTTCGTTGAGTGGAGAGTCGCGTTGTTGACCCGATGGGTTGGTTCCGGTCAGCTGTTCTCATCAGGAGTGTTTGACGACCACGTGTTGGTCTCAGTTGTAGACAGCTGAAAAGTTTTGTGGGTTTTTTTTATAATCCAGCATTTTTTTTTTTTAATGATTATGTCAGGCTAAGGGGACAGTGTGCCATGGGGGTCCCTGGGGGCCGGCGTCCGTGATCGTGTGAAGACCGGGATGTTAAATTGTGTGATATACGTGTGTAAGTATTGAGGGGCACAGCACGCGTGATTATGCACGCACTATGAACAGGTATGGAGAAATAAAATTTATTAAATTTTGCCCTGGGACTTTATGGGTCGAGTGGGGGTCTGGGTGATTTTTTAACACTACAAAAAGAGAAAGAACTTTTTTTTCCTACAAAAAAAAAAAGAGAAAACAAAAAAAAACAAAATAAAACTTAAGAAAATGTGTTAGTTATTGGCCAAGGTGTTCATTTGGCCTAGTGGGGCAAAATTCAGCTGAGTTACTTAAATGCTCTTATTCCGTGTGTGCATGTAATTGTCTTGTGTTGTCCACATACGCATGCAATGTTGAGGACAGTTTTTCCTTGTAATCTGTGTGGAACTTATATTGGTGGCTGTTTTAATCGGAAGGTGTAAATCTGCTTGTGAAAAGAGTTTCAGTCCACCTACTGCTGTAACAACACATTCTCTTGTGCTAGAACAGTAATTCCTGTGTTGCCACAGATTTATAATATGGCATAGATTTATAATACCATTCCATCTCAATGAATAATGATATTGTTTCATAAAAATAAAAGTCCATACAAAAAAAAAAAAAAAAAGAAAGAAGGAAACTTGGGAGTTTTACACTAAACAAACATTGTGATTTTTATAATATTTAAATTATTATGAATTGTTGATATATACTTTATTTAGTAAAATTTATTTATTTTTAATGAGTATGTTGAAGGGTGTAATATATTTTTAAAACTGTGAACCTGTTAAAACTATTTGCAGAAATCTATTGGAAACTGTTATTCTATTACTTTTATAATTGTTTAAATTGTTGTGGCTTTACTGAGGTTGTACGATAGAATTGCTTGTGACAGGGTTTAGAAAGTTGTTTATATTATTGAAAGCTGCATGTTAATGGTGATCAGTATGCCCTGTGAGAGATTTTAAATGTTTTATATATTTTGTATAGTATGCCATGTAAGAGATTTTAAATGATATATATTGTCACCGGACAAAAGGCTTGCCGCATGACAAATGGCGCCAACCGTACACTCTAGTTATTTTGGTGGCCCTAAAAAGGACCGAGTGGCGAGAACTGTGATGTTGGTCGTGCCGCGCTGAGGTGTTCGGCGGCTGCGCCCGCTGATCGTGGCGTACTGCAGTCCTCCTCTTCTTTCGGCACCGGTTGTAGAGTCGGCTGCCGGCCCAGCGAAATCCATCGCTGGCGCGGAACGGGAGTGCGAAGATGCAAGAACGGCGGCGGTTCTATTCTTCGGCTGTTCCTTCCGGCTGACTCCGCCCCGATGTCGTCCGAGAGAGGAGAGGAGATGAAGTGCGTTCGATGGCGTGGCGATGGAGAGTGTGCAAAATTTTCTGCCAGCCCGGGTTTTATTGACTAACCGGGATCGCTGATTGGCTCGCTCCGAGCACGTTGTTTGATTGGCTCGCTGTGTCCACCGCTGGTACTGGAGAGCAGATGTTCGCATACCGCTGCCGTCACAATATATTTGTATGGTTTGCATGGAATATTTCTGGTTATTGAATACTTTTACCTTTTAAATTTTGAATACCCTGTCAGAATTTAAATATTTACACATTTTCCATAATTCTAATGGAATAACTTACAGCCTGTGTTTTTGTATGAAATTTCATTGTCAAAAAAAAAAAAAAAAAAAAAAGAGCCTCAATAAACTTGTTATTTTTGAAATTGTAAAATTGAGGTCACCTCATTCGTCCAATTCCCCAATGGACCTAGCATGTGGATATTCTTCCACTAGGAGGCCTCTCCTAGTTCAGTGAAATGGTGAGCCGGTCATCAAGGTAAGTTGTAGTTCTTTTTGAAATTTTCTTTTGGATGTCAACTTATAAAGTTTAAAATTTTGTCGTGACGTCATGGGTGATGAGCGGCTCACAAATGGTAGCAGAGCGTGGTTGGACGTAGTCCTGGCCACCTCTGAAACGAAAATTGGAAATGGATGAGGTGACCTCCATATCTTAGTGGGGCATGTTATGTTAAGTATGATATGTTATTATTGTTGTAAATCTTGGTCTTTGGGTGCGGTTGCCGGTCCGGGACCCCTAGGGGGGGTTGCGCTCAGCCTGGCGATTTCTGATTGTATCTTGGGGGTTCTTAAGTGTTTATCTGTTTGTTTGTGTTCTTGTGTGGTCATTGTTGTCTTTGTTGTCTTATGGCACTTCATCTTGGTCTTCATTGTTGGTCCGGTGTCGGGTCGGGACACTCCAACTAAATTTGTTGTTTTATGGGGATACGAGTTATTGTCAGGGGTAGTTTGTGTGGTGTATAAGTGCAAAAATACGTTGTTTGTCATTGTATCCGGAGTCTAGACATTGACAGGGTAACTTGTAACCAGCTGTATTGTTGTAAAATTGTTATCTGGGCGAGTTGGACTATGAGCTGTTGATAGCCGGCTGCAGGGTGGAATGTTGTCGTTGTCGTTTGCGTAATCTGATAAACCCGTCCTTGTCTCTTGTATCGGTTCTAGGTTTGATGTGTCAATTCACGGTCGACCTGGTTGGTGCATCAGCTGATTGAACTTTGTTATTAAATGGCCATGCTGTTTACCCCTCTTGGGATTGGTTAGGGTCCTCGGGTTTGGTTTTCGGGGGGCTTCCTGGAGGGATTTTGTTTTATGGTTTTACTTTTTAGCGTTTTATTGTTTTAAGGTTTTATCGGTATTTTAGCTCCTCTCCCTCCTTTCTTCTTTCTATTGCTTTAGGCCGCGGCCGCTCACACTCCCCGTGTCTTCTACACTTACACACACTCAGCTACACACACACACACACACACCTTGTCCTTCCTTCTGGTGTCCTTTCGTTTTCAACTTCCGCCTGGTTTTATCTTTTTATTGGTTTTTAGTCAGTCCCCGCTTTTCCTCCAACGGTGGCAGTCCCGGTGTCGTCCAACCCGTTGGACTCCTTTTGTTGTGGGGGTGTGCCGTACCTAGGTGTACGGCAAGTAGTGGTTATACGGATTCCGGGCGATATTTTCATGCATTTGGGTAGTTCGCCTCGGACAGGTTCACTTCGCTATCTGTGAGACGTTACGGCGACTGTTTGTTATTTCGAATCTTACCCCATCTAGGAGACGTTACGGTAACTTCGAACTACGGTATCTTTCGTTCCGTCTGCTAGAGGGAGTCTGCTGAACTTCGACGTGATTTGTAGGCGCCTTTGGGAAATCTGTCAGCTGTGGAGTGAGATTGTTTCGGACTCAAGTAGTGGTTGGCCTATGGTTTTCTTTTCGTTGAGTGGAGGGTCGCGTTGTTGACTCGATGGGTTGGTTCCGGTCAGCTGTTCTCATCAGGAGCGTTTGACGACCACGTGTTGGTCTCAGTTGTAGACAGCTGAAAAGTTTTGTGGGTTTTTTTTATAATCCAGCATTTTTTTTTTTTAATGATTATGTCAGGCTAAGGGGACAGTGTGCCATGGGGGTCCCTGGGGGCCGGCGTCCGTGATCGTGTGAAGACCGGGATGTTAAATTGTGTGATATACGTGTGTAAGTATTGAGGGACACAGCACGCGTGATTATGCACGCACTATGAACAGGTATGGAGAAATAAAATTTATTAAATTTTGCCCTGGGACTTTATGGGTCGAGTGGGGGTCTGGCTGATTTTTTAACACTACAAAAAGAGAAAGAACTTTTTTTTCCTACAAAAAAAAAGAGAAAACAAAAAAAAACACAAAATAAAACTTAAGAAAATGTGTTAGTTATTGGCCAAGGTGTTCATTTGGCCTAGTGGGGCAAAATTCAGCTGAGTTACTTAAATGCTCTTATTCCGTGTGTGCATGTAATTGTCTTGTGTTGTCCACATACGCATGCAATGTTGAGTACAGTTTTTCCTTGTAATCTGTGTGGAACTTATATTGGTGGCTGTTTTAATCGGAAGGTGTAAATCTGCTTGTGAAAAGAGTTTCAGTCCACCTACTGCTGTAACAACACATTCTCTTGTGCTAGAACAGTAATTCCTGTGTTGCCACAGATTTATAATATGGCATAGATTTATAATACCATTACATCTCAATGAATAATGATATTGTTTCATAAAAATAAAAGTCCATACAAAAAAAAAAAGAAAGAAGGAAACTTGGGAGTTTTACACTAAACAAACATTGTGATTTTTATAATATTTAAATTATTATGAATTGTTGATATATACTTTATTTAGTAAAATTTATTTATTTTTAATGAGTATGTTGAAGGGTGTAATATATTTTTAAAACTGTGAACCTGTTAAAACTATTTGCAAAAATCTATTGGAAACTGTTATTCTATTACTTTTATAATTGTTTAAATTTTTGTGGCTTTACTGAGGTTGTACGATAGAATTGCTTGTGACAGGGTTTAGAAAGTTGTTTATATTATTGAAAGCTGCATGTTAATGGTGATCAGTATGCCCTGTGAGAGATTTTAAATGTTTTATATATTTTGTATAGTATGCCATGTAAGAGATTTTAAATGATATATATATTTGTATGGTTTGCATGGAATATTTCTGGTTATTGAATACTTTTACCTTTTAAATTTTGAATACCCTGTCAGAATTTAAATATTTACACATTTTCCATAATTCTAATGGAATAACTTACAGCCTGTGTTTTTGTATGAAATTTCATTGTCAAAAAAAAAAAAAAAAAAAAAGAGCCTCAATAAACTTGTTATTTTTGAAATTGTAAAATTGAGGTCACCTCATTCGTCCAATTCCCCAATGGACCTAGCATGTGGATATTCTTCCACTAGGAGGCCTCTCCTAGTTCAGTGAAATGGTGAGCCGGTCATCAAGGTAAGTTGTAGTTCTTTTTGAAATTTTCTTTTGGATGTCAACTTATAAAGTTTAAAATTTTGTCGTGACGTCATGGGTGATGAGCGGCTCACAAATGGTAGCAGAGCGTGGTTGGACGTAGTCCTGGCCACCTCTGAAACGAAAATTGGAAATGGATGAGGTGACCTCCATATCTTAGTGGGGCATGTTATGTTAAGTATGATATGTTATTATTGTTGTAAATCTTGGTCTTTGGGTGCGGTTGCCGGTCCGGGACCCCTAGGGGGGGTTGCGCTCAGCCTGGCGATTTCTGATTGTATCTTGGGGGTTCTTAAGTGTTTATCTGTTTGTTTGTGTTCTTGTGTGGTCATTGTTGTCTTTGTTGTCTTATGGCACTTCATCTTGGTCTTCATTGTTGGTCCGGTGTCGGGTCGGGACACTCCAACTAAATTTGTTGTTTTATGGGGATACGAGTTATTGTCAGGGGTAGTTTGTGTGGTGTATAAGTGCAAAAATACGTTGTTTGTCATTGTATCCGGAGTCTAGACATTGACAGGGTAACTTGTAACCAGCTGTATTGTTGTAAAATTGTTATCTGGCCGAGTTGGACTATGAGCTGTTGATAGCCGGCTGCAGGGTGGAATGTTGTCGTTGTCGTTTGCGTAATCTGATAAACCCGTCCTTGTCTCTTGTATCGGTTCTAGGTTTGATGTGTCAAATCACGGTCGACCTGGTTGGTGCATCAGCTGATTGGACTTTGTTATTAAATGGCCATGCTGTTTACCCCTGTTGGGATTGGTTAGGGTCCTCGGGTTTGGTTTTCGGGGGGCTTCCTGGAGGGATTTTGTTTTATGGTTTTACTTTTTAGCGTTTTATTGTTTTAAGGTTTTATCGGTATTTTAGCTCCTCTCCCTCCTTTCTTCTTTCTATTGCTTTAGGCCGCGGCCGCTCACACTCCCCGTATCTTCTACACTTACACACACTCAGCTACACACACACACACACACACCTTGTCCTTCCTTCTGGTGTCCTTTCGTTTTCAACTTCCGCCTGGTTTTATCTTTTTATTGGTTTTTTGTCAGTCCCCGCTTTTCCTCCAGGGGTGGCAGTCCCGGTGTCGTTCAACCCGTTGGACTCCTTTTGTTGTGGGGGTGTGCCGTACCTAGGTGTACGGCAAGTAGTGGTTATACGGATTCCGGGCGATATTTTCATGCATTTGGGTAGGTCGCCTCGGACAGGTTCACTTCGCTATCTGTGAGACGTTACGGCGACAGTTTGTTATTTCGAATCTTACCCCATCTAGGAGACGTTACGGTAACTTCGAACTACGGTATCTTTCGTTCCGTCTGCTAGAGGGAGTCTGCTGAACTTCGACGTGATTTGTAGGCGCCTTTGGGAAATCTGTTAGCTGTGGAGTGAGATTGTTTCGGACTCAAGTAGTGGTTGGCCTATGGTTTTCTTTTCGTTGAGTGGAGAGTCGCGTTGTTGACCCGATGGGTTGGTTCCGGTCAGCTGTTCTCATCAGGAGTGTTTGACGACCACGTGTTGGTCTCAGTTGTAGACAGCTGAAAAGTTTTGTGGGTTTTTTTTATAATCCAGCATTTTTTTTTTTTAATGATTATGTCAGGCTAAGGGGACAGTGTGCCATGGGGGTCCCTGGGGGCCGGCGTCCGTGATCGTGTGAAGACCGGGATGTTAAATTGTGTGATATACGTGTGTAAGTATTGAGGGGCACAGCACGCGTGATTATGCACGCACTATGAACAGGTATGGAGAAATAAAATTTATTAAATTTTGCCCTGGGACTTTATGGGTCGAGTGGGGGTCTGGCTGATTTTTTAACACTACAAAAAGAGAAAGAACTTTTTTTTCCTACAAAAAAAAAAAAGAGAAAACAAAAAAAAACAAAATAAAACTTAAGAAAATGTGTTAGTTATTGGCCAAGGTGTTCATTTGGCCTAGTGGGGCAAAATTCAGCTGAGTTACTTAAATGCTCTTATTCCGTGTGTGCATGTAATTGTCTTGTGTTGTCCACATACGCATGCAATGTTGAGGACAGTTTTTCCTTGTAATCTGTGTGGAACTTATATTGGTGGCTGTTTTAATCGGAAGGTGTAAATCTGCTTGTGAAAAGAGTTTCAGTCCACCTACTGCTGTAACAACACATTCTCTTGTGCTAGAACAGTAATTCCTGTGTTGCCACAGATTTATAATATGGCATAGATTTATAATACCATTCCATCTCAATGAATAATGATATTGTTTCATAAAAATAAAAGTCCATACAAAAAAAAAAAAAAAAGAAAGAAGGAAACTTGGGAGTTTTACACTAAACAAACATTGTGATTTTTATAATATTTAAATTATTATGAATTGTTGATATATACTTTATTTAGTAAAATTTATTTATTTTTAATGAGTATGTTGAAGGGTGTAATATATTTTTAAAACTGTGAACCTGTTAAAACTATTTGCAGAAATCTATTGGAAACTGTTATTCTATTACTTTTATAATTGTTTAAATTGTTGTGGCTTTACTGAGGTTGTACGATAGAATTGCTTGTGACAGGGTTTAGAAAGTTGTTTATATTATTGAAAGCTGCATGTTAATGGTGATCAGTATGCCCTGTGAGAGATTTTAAATGTTTTATATATTTTGTATAGTATGCCATGTAAGAGATTTTAAATGATATATATATTTGTATGGTTTGCATGGAATATTTCTGGTTATTGAATACTTTTACCTTTTAAATTTTGAATACCCTGTCAGAATTTAAATATTTACACATTTTCCATAATTCTAATGGAATAACTTACAGCCTGTGTTTTTGTATGAAATTTCATTGTCAAAAAAAAAAAAAAAAAAGAGCCTCAATAAACTTGTTATTTTTGAAATTGTAAAATTGAGGTCACCTCATTCGTCCAATTCCCCAATGGACCTAGCATGTGGATATTCTTCCACTAGGAGGCCTCTCCTAGTTCAGTGAAATGGTGAGCCGGTCATCAAGGTAAGTTGTAGTTCTTTTTGAAATTTTCTTTTGGATGTCAACTTATAAAGTTTAAAATTTTGTCGTGACGTCATGGGTGATGAGCGGCTCACAAATGGTAGCAGAGCGTGGTTGGACGTAGTCCTGGCCACCTCTGAAACGAAAATTGGAAATGGATGAGGTGACCTCCATATCTTAGTGGGGCATGTTATGTTAAGTATGATATGTTATTATTGTTGTAAATCTTGGTCTTTGGATGCGGTTGCCGGTCCGGGACCCCTAGGGGGGGTTGCGCTCAGCCTGGCGATTTCTGATTGTATCTTGGGGGTTCTTAAGTGTTTATCTGTTTGTTTGTGTTCTTGTGTGGTCATTGTTGTCTTTGTTGTCTTATGGCACTTCATCTTGGTCTTCATTGTTGGTCCGGTGTCGGGTCGGGACACTCCAACTAAATTTGTTGTTTTATGGGGATACGAGTTATTGTCAGGGGTAGTTTGTGTGGTGTATAAGTGCAAAAATACGTTGTTTGTCATTGTATCCGGAGTCTAGACATTGACAGGGTAACTTGTAACCAGCTGTATTGTTGTAAAATTGTTATCTGGGCGAGTTGGACTATGAGCTGTTGATAGCCGGCTGCAGGGTGGAATGTTGTCGTTGTCGTTTGCGTAATCTGATAAACCCGTCCTTGTCTCTTGTATCGGTTCTAGGTTTGATGTGTCAATTCACGGTCGACCTGGTTGGTGCATCAGCTGATTGGACTTTGTTATTAAATGGCCATGCTGTTTACCCCTCTTGGGATTGGTTAGGGTCCTCGGGTTTGGTTTTCGGGGGGCTTCCTGGAGGGATTTTGTTTTATGGTTTTACTTTTTAGCGTTTTATTGTTTTAAGGTTTTATCGGTATTTTAGCTCCTCTCCCTCCTTTCTTCTTTCTATTGCTTTAGGCCGCGGCCGCTCACACTCCCCGTGTCTTCTACACTTACACACACTCAGCTACACACACACACACACACACCTTGTCCTTCCTTCTGGTGTCCTTTCGTTTTCAACTTCCGCCTGGTTTTATCTTTTTATTGGTTTTTAGTCAGTCCCCGCTTTTCCTCCAACGGTGGCAGTCCCGGTGTCGTCCAACCCGTTGGACTCCTTTTGTTGTGGGGGTGTGCCGTACCTAGGTGTACGGCAAGTAGTGGTTATACGGATTCCGGGCGATATTTTCATGCATTTGGGTAGTTCGCCTCGGACAGGTTCACTTCGCTATCTGTGAGACGTTACGGCGACTGTTTGTTATTTCGAATCTTACCCCATCTAGGAGACGTTACGGTAACTTCGAACTACGGTATCTTTCGTTCCGTCTGCTAGAGGGAGTCTGCTGAACTTCGACGTGATTTGTAGGCGCCTTTGGGAAATCTGTCAGCTGTGGAGTGAGATTGTTTCGGACTCAAGTAGTGGTTGGCCTATGGTTTTCTTTTCGTTGAGTGGAGAGTCGCGTTGTTGACTCGATGGGTTGGTTCCGGTCAGCTGTTCTCATCAGGAGCGTTTGACGACCACGTGTTGGTCTCAGTTGTAGACAGCTGAAAAGTTTTGTGGGTTTTTTTTATAATCCAGCATTTTTTTTTTTTAATGATTATGTCAGGCTAAGGGGACAGTGTGCCATGGGGGTCCCTGGGGGCCGGCGTCCGTGATCGTGTGAAGACCGGGATGTTAAATTGTGTGATATACGTGTGTAAGTATTGAGGGACACAGCACGCGTGATTATGCACGCACTATGAACAGGTATGGAGAAATAAAATTTATTAAATTTTGCCCTGGGACTTTATGGGTCGAGTGGGGGTCTGGCTGATTTTTTAACACTACAAAAAGAGAAAGAACTTTTTTTTTCCTACAAAAAAAAAGAGAAAACAAAAAAAAACACAAAATAAAACTTAAGAAAATGTGTTAGTTATTGGCCAAGGTGTTCATTTGGCCTAGTGGGGCAAAATTCAGCTGAGTTACTTAAATGCTCTTATTCCGTGTGTGCATGTAATTGTCTTGTGTTGTCCACATACGCATGCAATGTTGAGTACAGTTTTTCCTTGTAATCTGTGTGGAACTTATATTGGTGGCTGTTTTAATCGGAAGGTGTAAATCTGCTTGTGAAAAGAGTTTCAGTCCACCTACTGCTGTAACAACACATTCTCTTGTGCTAGAACAGTAATTCCTGTGTTGCCACAGATTTATAATATGGCATAGATTTATAATACCATTACATCTCAATGAATAATGATATTGTTTCATAAAAATAAAAGTCCATACAAAAAAAAAAAGAAAGAAGGAAACTTGGGAGTTTTACACTAAACAAACATTGTGATTTTTATAATATTTAAATTATTATGAATTGTTGATATATACTTTATTTAGTAAAATTTATTTATTTTTAATGAGTATGTTGAAGGGTGTAATATATTTTTAAAACTGTGAACCTGTTAAAACTATTTGCAAAAATCTATTGGAAACTGTTATTCTATTACTTTTATAATTGTTTAAATTGTTGTGGCTTTACTGAGGTTGTACGATAGAATTGCTTGTGACAGGGTTTAGAAAGTTGTTTATATTATTGAAAGCTGCATGTTAATGGTGATCAGTATGCCCTGTGAGAGATTTTAAATGTTTTATATATTTTGTATAGTATGCCATGTAAGAAGTTTTAAATGATATATATATATTTGTATGGTTTGCATGGAATATTTCTGGTTATTGAATACTTTTACCTTTTAAATTTTGAATACCCTGTCAGAATTTAAATATTTACACATTTTCCATAATTCTAATGGAATAACTTACAGCCTGTGTTTTTGTATGAAATTTCATTGTCAAAAAAAAAAAAAAAAAGAAAAAAGAGCCTCAATAAACTTGTTATTTTTGAAATTGTAAAATTGAGGTCACCTCATTCGTCCAATTCCCCAATGGACCTAGCATGTGGATATTCTTCCACTAGGAGGCCTCTCCTAGTTCAGTGAAATGGTGAGCCGGTCATCAAGGTAAGTTGTAGTTCTTTTTGAAATTTTCTTTTGGATGTCAACTTATAAAGTTTAAAATTTTGTCGTGACGTCATGGGTGATGAGCGGCTCACAAATGGTAGCAGAGCGTGGTTGGACGTAGTCCTGGCCACCTCTGAAACGAAAATTGGAAATGGATGAGGTGACCTCCATATCTTAGTGGGGCATGTTATGTTAAGTATGATATGTTATTAGTGTTGTAAATCTTGGTCTTTGGGTGCGGTTGCCGGTCCGGGACCCCTAGGGGGGGTTGCGCTCAGCCTGGCGATTTCTGATTGTATCTTGGGGGTTCTTAAGTGTTTATCTGTTTGTTTGTGTTCTTGTGTGGTCATTGTTGTCTTTGTTGCCTTATGGCACTTCATCTTGGTCTTCATTGTTGGTCCGGTGTCGGGTCGGGACACTCCAACTAAATTTGTTGTTTTATGGGGATACGAGTTATTGTCAGGGGTAGTTTGTGTGGTGTATAAGTGCAAAAATACGTTGTTTGTCATTGTATCCGGAGTCTAGACATTGACAGGGTAACTTGTAACCAGCTGTATTGTTGTAAAATTGTTATCTGGGCGAGTTGGACTATGAGCTGTTGATAGCCGGCTGCAGGGTGGAATGTTGTCGTTGTCGTTTGCGTAATCTGATAAACCCGTCCTTGTCTCTTGTATCGGTTCTAGGTTTAATATGTCAATTCACGGTCGACCTGGTTGGTGCATCAGCTGATTGGACTTTGTTATTAAATGGCCATGCTGTTTACCCCTGTTGGGATTGGTTAGTGTCCTCGGGTTTGGTTTTCGGGGGGCTTCCTGAAGGGATTGTGTTTTATGGTTTTACTTTTTAGCGTTTTATTGTTTTAAGGTTTTATCGGTATTTTAGCTCCTCCCCCTCCTTTCTTCTTTCTATTGCTTTAGGCCGCGGCCGCTCATACTCCCCGTATCTTCTACACTTACACACACTCAGCTACACACACACACACACACCTTGTCCTTCCTTCTGGTGTCCTTTCGTTTTCAACTTCCGCCTGGTTTTATCTTTTTATTGGTTTTTATTCAATCCCCGCTTTTCCTCCAGGGGTGGCAGTCCCGGTGTCGTCCAACCCGTTGGACTCCTTTTGTTGTGGGGGTGTGCCGTACCTAGGTGTACGGCAAGTAGTGGTTATACGGATTCCGGGCGATATTTTCATGCATTTGGGTAGTTCGCCTCGGACAGGTTCACTTCGCTATCTGTGAGACGTTACGGCGACTGTTTGTTATTTCGAATCTTACCCCATCTAGGAGACGTTACGGTAACTTCGAACTACGGTATCTTTCGTTCCGTCTGCTAGAGGGAGTCTGCTGAACTTCGACGTGATTTGTAGGCGCCTTTGGGAAATCTGTTAGCTGTGGAGTGAGATTGTTTCGGACTCAAGTAGTGGTTGGCCTATGGTTTTCTTTTCGTTGAGTGGAGAGTCGCGTTGTTGACCCGATGGGTTGGTTCCGGTCAGCTGTTCTCATCAGGAGTGTTTGACGACCACGTGTTGGTCTCAGTTGTAGACAGCTGAAAAGTTTTGTGGGTTTTTTTTATAATCCAGCATTTTTTTTTTTTAATGATTATGTCAGGCTAAGGGGACAGTGTGCCATGGGGGTCCCTGGGGGCCGGCGTCCGTGATCGTGTGAAGACCGGGATGTTAAATTGTGTGATATACGTGTGTAAGTATTGAGGGGCACAGCACGCGTGATTATGCACGCACTATGAACAGGTATGGAGAAATAAAATTTATTAAATTTTGCCCTGGGACTTTATGGGTCGAGTGGGGGTCTGGCTGATTTTTTAACACTACAAAAAGAGAAAGAACTTTTTTTTCCTACAAAAAAAAAAAGAGAAAACAAAAAAAAACAAAATAAAACTTAAGAAAATGTGTTAGTTATTGGCCAAGGTGTTCATTTGGCCTAGTGGGGCAAAATTCAGCTGAGTTACTTAAATGCTCTTATTCCGTGTGTGCATGTAATTGTCTTGTGTTGTCCACATACGCATGCAATGTTGAGGACAGTTTTTCCTTGTAATCTGTGTGGAACTTATATTGGTGGCTGTTTTAATCGGAAGGTGTAAATCTGCTTGTGAAAAGAGTTTCAGTCCACCTACTGCTGTAACAACACATTCTCTTGTGCTAGAACAGTAATTCCTGTGTTGCCACAGATTTATAATATGGCATAGATTTATAATACCATTCCATCTCAATGAATAATGATATTGTTTCATAAAAATAAAAGTCCATACAAAAAAAAAAAAAAAAGAAAGAAGGAAACTTGGGAGTTTTACACTAAACAAACATTGTGATTTTTATAATATTTAAATTATTATGAATTGTTGATATATACTTTATTTAGTAAAATTTATTTATTTTTAATGAGTATGTTGAAGGGTGTAATATATTTTTAAAACTGTGAACCTGTTAAAACTATTTGCAGAAATCTATTGGAAACTGTTATTCTATTACTTTTATAATTGTTTAAATTGTTGTGGCTTTACTGAGGTTGTACGATAGAATTGCTTGTGACAGGGTTTAGAAAGTTGTTTATATTATTGAAAGCTGCATGTTAATGGTGATCAGTATGCCCTGTGAGAGATTTTAAATGTTTTATATATTTTGTATAGTATGCCATGTAAGAGATTTTAAATGATATATATATTTGTATGGTTTGCATGGAATATTTCTGGTTATTGAATACTTTTACCTTTTAAATTTTGAATACCCTGTCAGAATTTAAATATTTACACATTTTCCATAATTCTAATGGAATAACTTACAGCCTGTGTTTTTGTATGAAATTTCATTGTCAAAAAAAAAAAAAAAAAAAGAGCCTCAATAAACTTGTTATTTTTGAAATTGTAAAATTGAGGTCACCTCATTCGTCCAATTCCCCAATGGACCTAGCATGTGGATATTCTTCCACTAGGAGGCCTCTCCTAGTTCAGTGAAATGGTGAGCCGGTCATCAAGGTAAGTTGTAGTTCTTTTTGAAATTTTCTTTTGGATGTCAACTTATAAAGTTTAAAATTTTGTCGTGACGTCATGGGTGATGAGCGGCTCACAAATGGTAGCAGAGCGTGGTTGGACGTAGTCCTGGCCACCTCTGAAACGAAAATTGGAAATGGATGAGGTGACCTCCATATCTTAGTGGGGCATGTTATGTTAAGTATGATATGTTATTATTGTTGTAAATCTTGGTCTTTGGGTGCGGTTGCCGGTCCGGGACCCCTAGGGGGGGTTGCGCTCAGCCTGGCGATTTCTGATTGTATCTTGGGGGTTCTTAAGTGTTTATCTGTTTGTTTGTGTTCTTGTGTGGTCATTGTTGTCTTTGTTGTCTTATGGCACTTCATCTTGGTCTTCATTGTTGGTCCGGTGTCGGGTCGGGACACTCCAACTAAATTTGTTGTTTTATGGGGATACGAGTTATTGTCAGGGGTAGTTTGTGTGGTGTATAAGTGCAAAAATACGTTGTTTGTCATTGTATCCGGAGTCTAGACATTGACAGGGTAACTTGTAACCAGCTGTATTGTTGTAAAATTGTTATCTGGGCGAGTTGGACTATGAGCTGTTGATAGCCGGCTGCAGGGTGGAATGTTGTCGTTGTCGTTTGCGTAATCTGATAAACCCGTCCTTGTCTCTTGTATCGGTTCTAGGTTTGATGTGTCAATTCACGGTCGACCTGGTTGGTGCATCAGCTGATTGGACTTTGTTATTAAATGGCCATGCTGTTTACCCCTCTTGGGATTGGTTAGGGTCCTCGGGTTTGGTTTTCGGGGGGCTTCCTGGAGGGATTTTGTTTTATGGTTTTACTTTTTAGCGTTTTATTGTTTTAAGGTTTTATCGGTATTTTAGCTCCTCTCCCTCCTTTCTTCTTTCTATTGCTTTAGGCCGCGGCCGCTCACACTCCCCGTGTCTTCTACACTTACACACACTCAGCTACACACACACACACACACACCTTGTCCTTCCTTCTGGTGTCCTTTCGTTTTCAACTTCCGCCTGGTTTTATCTTTTTATTGGTTTTTAGTCAGTCCCCGCTTTTCCTCCAACGGTGGCAGTCCCGGTGTCGTCCAACCCGTTGGACTCCTTTTGTTGTGGGGGTGTGCCGTACCTAGGTGTACGGCAAGTAGTGGTTATACGGATTCCGGGCGATATTTTCATGCATTTGGGTAGTTCGCCTCGGACAGGTTCACTTCGCTATCTGTGAGACGTTACGGCGACTGTTTGTTATTTCGAATCTTACCCCATCTAGGAGACGTTACGGTAACTTCGAACTACGGTATCTTTCGTTCCGTCTGCTAGAGGGAGTCTGCTGAACTTCGACGTGATTTGTAGGCGCCTTTGGGAAATCTGTCAGCTGTGGAGTGAGATTGTTTCGGACTCAAGTAGTGGTTGGCCTATGGTTTTCTTTTCGTTGAGTGGAGAGTCGCGTTGTTGACTCGATGGGTTGGTTCCGGTCAGCTGTTCTCATCAGGAGCGTTTGACGACCACGTGTTGGTCTCAGTTGTAGACAGCTGAAAAGTTTTGTGGGTTTTTTTTATAATCCAGCATTTTTTTTTTTTAATGATTATGTCAGGCTAAGGGGACAGTGTGCCATGGGGGTCCCTGGGGGCCGGCGTCCGTGATCGTGTGAAGACCGGGATGTTAAATTGTGTGATATACGTGTGTAAGTATTGAGGGACACAGCACGCGTGATTATGCACGCACTATGAACAGGTATGGAGAAATAAAATTTATTAAATTTTGCCCTGGGACTTTATGGGTCGAGTGGGGGTCTGGCTGATTTTTTAACACTACAAAAAGAGAAAGAACTTTTTTTTTCCTACAAAAAAAAAGAGAAAACAAAAAAAACACAAAATGAAACTTAAGAAAATGTGTTAGTTATTGGCCAAGGTGTTCATTTGGCCTAGTGGGGCAAAATTCAGCTGAGTTACTTAAATGCTCTTATTCCGTGTGTGCATGTAATTGTCTTGTGTTGTCCACATACGCATGCAATGTTGAGTACAGTTTTTCCTTGTAATCTGTGTGGAACTTATATTGGTGGCTGTTTTAATCGGAAGGTGTAAATCTGCTTGTGAAAAGAGTTTCAGTCCACCTACTGCTGTAACAACACATTCTCTTGTGCTAGAACAGTAATTCCTGTGTTGCCACAGATTTATAATATGGCATAGATTTATAATACCATTACATCTCAATGAATAATGATATTGTTTCATAAAAATAAAAGTCCATACAAAAAAAAAAAGAAAGAAGGAAACTTGGGAGTTTTACACTAAACAAACATTGTGATTTTTATAATATTTAAATTATTATGAATTGTTGATATATACTTTATTTAGTAAAATTTATTTATTTTTAATGAGTATGTTGAAGGGTGTAATATATTTTTAAAACTGTGAACCTGTTAAAACTATTTGCAAAAATCTATTGGAAACTGTTATTCTATTACTTTTATAATTGTTTAAATTGTTGTGGCTTTACTGAGGTTGTACGATAGAATTGCTTGTGACAGGGTTTAGAAAGTTGTTTATATTATTGAAAGCTGCATGTTAATGGTGATCAGTATGCCCTGTGAGAGATTTTAAATGTTTTATATATTTTGTATAGTATGCCATGTAAGAGGTTTTAAATGATATATATATATTTGTATGGTTTGCATGGAATATTTCTGGTTATTGAATACTTTTACCTTTTAAATTTTGAATACCCTGTCAGAATTTAAATATTTACACATTTTCCATAATTCTAATGGAATAACTTACAGCCTGTGTTTTTGTATGAAATTTCATTGTCAAAAAAAAAAAAAAAAGAAAAAAGAGCCTCAATAAACTTGTTATTTTTGAAATTGTAAAATTGAGGTCACCTCATTCGTCCAATTCCCCAATGGACCTAGCATGTGGATATTCTTCCACTAGGAGGCCTCTCCTAGTTCAGTGAAATGGTGAGCCGGTCATCAAGGTAAGTTGTAGTTCTTTTTGAAATTTTCTTTTGGATGTCAACTTATAAAGTTTAAAATTTTGTCGTGACGTCATGGGTGATGAGCGGCTCACAAATGGTAGCAGAGCGTGGTTGGACGTAGTCCTGGCCACCTCTGAAACGAAAATTGGAAATGGATGAGGTGACCTCCATATCTTAGTGGGGCATGTTATGTTAAGTATGATATGTTATTAGTGTTGTAAATCTTGGTCTTTGGGTGCGGTTGCCGGTCCGGGACCCCTATGGGGGTTGCGCTCAGCCTGGCGATTTCTGATTGTATCTTGGGGGTTCTTAAGTGTTTATCTGTTTGTTTGTGTTCTTGTGTGGTCATTGTTGTCTTTGTTGCCTTATGGCACTTCATCTTGGTCTTCATTGTTGGTCCGGTGTCGGGTCGGGACACTCCAACTAAATTTGTTGTTTTATGGGGATACGAGTTATTGTCAGGGGTAGTTTGTGTGGTGTATAAGTGCAAAAATACGTTGTTTGTCATTGTATCCGGAGTCTAGACATTGACAGGGTAACTTGTAACCAGCTGTATTGTTGTAAAATTGTTATCTGGGCGAGTTGGACTATGAGCTGTTGATAGCCGGCTGCAGGGTGGAATGTTGTCGTTGTCGTTTGCGTAATCTGATAAACCCGTCCTTGTCTCTTGTATCGGTTCTAGGTTTAATATGTCAATTCACGGTCGACCTGGTTGGTGCATCAGCTGATTGGACTTTGTTATTAAATGGCCATGCTGTTTACCCCTGTTGGGATTGGTTAGTGTCCTCGGGTTTGGTTTTCGGGGGGCTTCCTGAAGGGATTGTGTTTTATGGTTTTACTTTTTAGCGTTTTATTGTTTTAAGGTTTTATCGGTATTTTAGCTCCTCCCCCTCCTTTCTTCTTTCTATTGCTTTAGGCCGCGGCCGCTCATACTCCCCGTATCTTCTACACTTACACACACTCAGCTACACACACACACACACACCTTGTCCTTCCTTCTGGTGTCCTTTCGTTTTCAACTTCCGCCTGGTTTTATCTTTTTATTGGTTTTTATTCAATCCCCGCTTTGCCTCCAGGGGTGGCAGTCCCGGTGTCGTCCAACCCGTTGGACTCCTTTTGTTGTGGGGGTGTGCCGTACCTAGGTGTACGGCAAGTAGTGGTTATACGGATTCCGGGCGATATTTTCATGCATTTGGGTAGTTCGCCTCGGACAGGTTCACTTCGCTATCTGTGAGACGTTACGGCGACTGTTTGTTATTTCGAATCTTACCCCATCTAGGAGACGTTACGGTAACTTCGAACTACGGTATCTTTCGTTCCGTCTGCTAGAGGGAGTCTGCTGAACTTCGACGTGATTTGTAGGCGCCTTTGGGAAATCTGTTAGCTGTGGAGTGAGATTGTTTCGGACTCAAGTAGTGGTTGGCCTATGGTTTTCTTTTCGTTGAGTGGAGAGTCGCGTTGTTGACCCGATGGGTTGGTTCCGGTCAGCTGTTCTCATCAGGAGCGTTTGACGACCACGTGTTGGTCTCAGTTGTAGACAGCTGAAAAGTTTTGTGGGTTTTTTTTATAATCCAGCATTTTTTTTTTTTAATGATTATGTCAGGCTAAGGGGACAGTGTGCCATGGGGGTCCCTGGGGGCCGGCGTCCGTGATCGTGTGAAGACCGGGATGTTAAATTGTGTGATATACGTGTGTAAGTATTGAGGGGCACAGCACGCGTGATATGCACGCACTATGAACAGGTATGGAGAAATAAAATTTATTAAATTTTGCCCTGGGACTTTATGGGTCGAGTGGGGGTCTGGCTGATTTTTTAACACTACAAAAAGAGAAAGAGCTTTTTTTTCCTACAAAAAAAAAAGAGAAAACAAAAAAAAAACAAAATAAAACTTAAGAAAATGTGTTAGTTATTGGCCAAGGTGTTCATTTGGCCTAGTGGGGCAAAATTCAGCTGAGTTACTTAAATGCTCTTATTCCGTGTGTGCATGTAATTGTCTTGTGTTGTCCACATACGCATGCAATGTTGAGTACAGTTTTTCCTTGTAATCTGTGTGGAACTTATATTGGTGGCTGTTTTAATCGGAAGGTGTAAATCTGCTTGTGAAAAGAGTTTCAGTCCACCTACTGCTGTAACAACACATTCTCTTGTGCTAGAACAGTAATTCCTGTGTTGCCACAGATTTATAATATGGCATAGATTTATAATACCATTCCATCTCAATGAATAATGATATTGTTTCATAAAAATAAAAGTCCATACAAAAAAAAAAAAGAAAGAAGGAAACTTGGGAGTTTTACACTAAACAAACATTGTGATTTTTATAATATTTAAATTATTATGAATTGTTGATATATACTTTATTTAGTAAAATTTATTTATTTTTAATGAGTATGTTGAAGGGCGTAATATATTTTTAAAACTGTGAACCTGTTAAAACTATTTGCAAAAATCTATTGGAAACTGTTATTCTATTACTTTTATAATTGTTTAAATTGTTGTGGCTTTACTGAGGTTGTACGATAGAATTGCTTGTGACAGGGTTTAGAAAGTTGTTTATATTATTGAAAGCTGCATGTTAATGGTGATCAGTATGCCCTGTGAGAGATTTTAAATGTTTTATATATTTTGTATAGTATGCCATGTAAGAGATTTTAAATGATATATATATTTGTATGGTTTGCATGGAATATTTCTGGTTATTGAATACTTTTACCTTTTAAATTTTGAATACCCTGTCAGAATTTAAATATTTACACATTTTCCATAATTCTAATGGAATAACTTACAGCCTGTGTTTTTGTATGAAATTTCATTGTCAAAAAAAAAAAAAAAAAAAAAAGAGCCTCAATAAACTTGTTATTTTTGAAATTGTAAAATTGAGGTCACCTCATTCGTCCAATTCCCCAATGGACCTAGCATGTGGATATTCTTCCACTAGGAGGCCTCTCCTAGTTCAGTGAAATGGTGAGCCGGTCATCAAGGTAAGTTGTAGTTCTTTTTGAAATTTTCTTTTGGATGTCAACTTATAAAGTTTAAAATTTTGTCGTGACGTCATGGGTGATGAGCGGCTCACAAATGGTAGCAGAGCGTGGTTGGACGTAGTCCTGGCCACCTCTGAAACGAAAATTGGAAATGGATGAGGTGACCTCCATATCTTAGTGGGGCATGTTATGTTAAGTATGATATGTTATTATTGTTGTAAATCTTGGTCTTTGGGTGCGGTTGCCGGTCCGGGACCCCTAGGGGGGGTTGCGCTCAGCCTGGCGATTTCTGATTGTATCTTGGGGGTTCTTAAGTGTTTATCTGTTTGTTTGTGTTCTTGTGTGGTCATTGTTGTCTTTGTTGTCTTATGGCACTTCATCTTGGTCTTCATTGTTGGTCCGGTGTCGGGTCGGGACACTCCAACTAAATTTGTTGTTTTATGGGGATACGAGTTATTGTCAGGGGTAGTTTGTGTGGTGTATAAGTGCAAAAATACGTTGTTTGTCATTGTATCCGGAGTCTAGACATTGACAGGGTAACTTGTAACCAGCTGTATTGTTGTAAAATTGTTATCTGGGCGAGTTGGACTATGAGCTGTTGATAGCCGGCTGCAGGGTGGAATGTTGTCGTTGTCGTTTGCGTAATCTGATAAACCCGTCCTTGTCTCTTGTATCGGTTCTAGGTTTGATGTGTCAATTCACGGTCGACCTGGTTGGTGCATCAGCTGATTGGACTTTGTTATTAAATGGCCATGCTGTTTACCCCTCTTGGGATTGGTTAGGGTCCTCGGGTTTGGTTTTCGGGGGGCTTCCTGGAGGGATTTTGTTTTATGGTTTTACTTTTTAGCGTTTTATTGTTTTAAGGTTTTATCGGTATTTTAGCTCCTCTCCCTCCTTTCTTCTTTCTATTGCTTTAGGCCGCGGCCGCTCACACTCCCCGTATCTTCTACACTTACACACACTCAGCTACACACACACACACACACACACCTTGTCCTTCCTTCTGGTGTCCTTTCGTTTTCAACTTCCGCCTGGTTTTATCTTTTTATTGGTTTTTATTCAATCCCCGCTTTTCCTCCAGGCGTGGCAGTCCCGGTGTCGTCCAACCCGTTGGACTCCTTTTGTTGTGGGGGTGTGCCGTACCTAGGTGTACGGCAAGTAGTGGTTATACGGATTCCGGGCGATATTTTCATGCATTTGGGTAGTTTGCCTCGGACAGGTTCACTTCGCTATCTGTGAGACGTTACGGCGACTGTTTGTTATTTCGAATCTTACCCCATCTAGGAGACGTTACGGTAACTTCGAACTACGGTATCTTTCGTTCCGTCTGCTAGAGGGAGTCTGCTGAACTTCGACGTGATTTGTAGGCGCCTTTGGGAAATCTGTCAGATGTGGAGTGAGATTGTTTCGGACTCAAGTAGTGGTTGGCCTATGGTTTTCTTTTCGTTGAGTGGAGAGTCGCGTTGTTGACTCGATGGGTTGGTTCCGGTCAGCTGTTCTCATCAGGAGCGTTTGACGACCACGTGTTGGTCTCAGTTGTAGACAGCTGAAAAGATTTGTGGGTTTTTTTTATAATCCAGCATTTTTTTTTTTTAATGATTATGTCAGGCTAAGGGGACAGTGTGCCATGGGGGTCCCTGGGGGCCGGCGTCCGTGATCGTGTGAAGACCGGGATGTTAAATTGTGTGATATACGTGTGTAAGTATTGAGGGACACAGCACGCGTGATTATGCACGCACTATGAACAGGTATGGAGAAATAAAATTTATTAAATTTTGCCCTGGGACTTTATGGGTCGAGTGGGGGTCTGGCTGATTTTTTAACACTACAAAAAGAGAAAGAACTTTTTTTCCTACAAAAAAAAAAGAGAAAACAAAAAAAAACAAAATAAAACTTAAGAAAATGTGTTAGTTATTGGCCAAGGTGTTCATTTGGCCTAGTGGGGCAAAATTCAGCTGAGTTACTTAAATGCTCTTATTCCGTGTGTGCATGTAATTGTCTTGTGTTGTCCACATACGCATGCAATGTTGAGTACAGTTTTTCCTTGTAATCTGTGTGGAACTTATATTGGTGGCTGTTTTAATCGGAAGGTGTAAATCTGCTTGTGAAAAGAGTTTCAGTCCACCTACTGCTGTAACAACACATTCTCTTGTGCTAGAACAGTAATTCCTGTGTTGCCACAGATTTATAATATGGCATAGATTTATAATACCATTACATCTCAATGAATAATGATATTGTTTCATAAAAATAAAAGTCCATACAAAAAAAAAAAGAAAGAAGGAAACTTGGGAGTTTTACACTAAACAAACATTGTGATTTTTATATTATTTAAATTATTATGAATTGTTGATATATACTTTATTTAGTAAAATTTATTTATTTTTAATGAGTATGTTGAAGGGTGTAATATATTTTTAAAACTGTGAACCTGTTAAAACTATTTGCAAAAATCTATTGGAAACTGTTATTCTATTACTTTTATAATTGTTTAAATTGTTGTGGCTTTACTGAGGTTGTACGATAGAATTGCTTGTGACAGGGTTTAGAAAGTTGTTTATATTATTGAAAGCTGCATGTTAATGGTGATCAGTATGCCCTGTGAGAGATTTTAAATGTTTTATATATTTTGTATAGTATGCCATGTAAGAGATTTTAAATGATATATATATTTGTATGGTTTGCATGGAATATTTCTGGTTATTGAATACTTTTACCTTTTAAATTTTGAATACCCTGTCAGAATTTAAATATTTACACATTTTCCATAATTCTAATGGAATAACTTACAGCCTGTGATTTTGTATGAAATTTCATTGTCAAAAAAACAAAAAAAAAAAAAAAAAAAAAAAGCCTCAATAAACTTGTTATTTTTGAAATTGTAAAATTGAGGTCACCTCATTCGTCCAATTCCCCAATGGACCTAGCATGTGGATATTCTTCCACTAGGAGGCCTCTCCTAGTTCAGTGAAATGGTGAGCCGGTCATCAAGGTAAGTTGTAGTTCTTTTTGAAATTTTCTTTTGGATGTCAACTTATAAAGTTTAAAATTTTGTCGTGACGTCATGGGTGATGATCGGCTCACAAATGGTAGCAGAGCGTGGTTGGACGTAGTCCTGGCCACCTCTGAAACGAAAATTGGAAATGGATGAGGTGACCTCCATATCTTAGTGGGGCATGTTATGTTAAGTATGATATGTTATTATTGTTGTAAATCTTGGTCTTTGGGTGCGGTTGCCGGTCCGGGACCCCTAGGGGGGGTTGCGCTCAGCCTGGCGATTTCTGATTGTATCTTGGGGGTTCTTAAGTGTTTATCTGTTTGTTTGTGTTCTTGTGTGGTCATTGTTGTCTTTGTTGTCTTATGGCACTTCATCTTGGTCTTCATTGTTGGTCCGGTGTCGGGTCGGGACACTCCAACTAAATTTGTTGTTTTATGGGGATACGAGTTATTGTCAGGGGTAGTTTGTGTGGTGTATAAGTGCAAAAATACGTTGTTTGTCATTGTATCCGGAGTCTAGACATTGACAGGGTAACTTGTAACCAGCTGTATTGTTGTAAAATTGTTATCTGGGCGAGTTGGACTATGAGCTGTTGATAGCCGGCTGCAGGGTGGAATGTTGTCGTTGTCGTTTGCGTAATCTGATAAACCCGTCCTTGTCTCTTGTATCGGTTCTAGGTTTGATGTGTCAATTCACGGTCGACCTGGTTGGTGCATCAGCTGATTGGACTTTGTTATTAAATGGCCATGCTGTTTACCCCTGTTGGGATTGGTTAGGGTCCTCGGGTTTGGTTTTCGGGGGGCTTCCTGAAGGGATTGTGTTTTATGGTTTTACTTTTTAGCGTTTTATTGTTTTAAGGTTTTATCGGTATTTTAGCTCCTCCCCCTCCTTTCTTCTTTCTATTGCTTTAGGCCGCGGCCGCTCACACTCCCCGTATCTTCTACACTTACACACACTCAGCTACACACTCACACACACACCTTGTCCTTCCTTCTGGTGTCCTTTCGTTTTCAACTTCCGCCTGGTTTTATCTTTTTATTGGTTTTTATTCAATCCCCGCTTTTCCTCCAGGGGTGGCAGTCCCGGTGTCGTCCAACCCGTTGGACTCCTTTTGTTGTGGGGGTGTGCCGTACCTAGGTGTACGGCAAGTAGTGGTTATACGGATTCCGGGCGATATTTTCATGCATTTGGGTAGTTCGCCTCGGACAGGTTCACTTCGCTATCTGTGAGACGTTACGGCGACTGTTTGTTATTTCGAATCTTACCCCATCTAGGAGACGTTACGGTAACTTCGAACTACGGTATCTTTCGTTCCGTCTGCTAGAGGGAGTCTGCTGAACTTCGACGTGATTTGTAGGCGCCTTTGGGAAATCTGTCAGCTGTGGAGTGAGATTGTTTCGGACTCAAGTAGTGGTTGGCCTATGGTTTTCTTTTCGTTGAGTGGAGAGTCGCGTTGTTGACTCGATGGGTTGGTTCCGGTCAGCTGTTCTCATCAGGAGCGTTTGACGACCACGTGTTGGTCTCAGTTGTAGACAGCTGAAAAGTTTTGTGGGTTTTTTTTATAATCCAGCATTTTTTTTTTTAATGATTATGTCAGGCTAAGGGGACAGTGTGCCATGGGGGTCCCTGGGGGCCGGCGTCCGTGATCGTGTGAAGACCGGGATGTTAAATTGTGTGATATACGTGTGTAAGTATTGAGGGACACAGCACGCGTGATTATGCACGCACTATGAACAGGTATGGAGAAATAAAATTTATTAAATTTTGCCCTGGGACTTTATGGGTCGAGTGGGGGTCTGGCTGATTTTTTAACACTACAAAAAGAGAAAGAACATTTTTTTCCTACAAAAAAAAAAGAGAAAACAAAAAAAAAACACAAAATAAAACTTAAGAAAATGTGTTAGTTATTGGCCAAGGTGTTCATTTGGCCTAGTGGGGCAAAATTCAGCTGAGTTACTTAAATGCTCTTATTCCGTGTGTGCATGTAATTGTCTTGTGTTGTCCACATACGCATGCAATGTTGAGTACAGTTTTTCCTTGTAATCTGTGTGGAACTTATATTGGTGGCTGTTTTAATCGGAAGGTGTAAATCTGCTTGTGAAAAGAGTTTCAGTCCACCTACTGCTGTAACAACACATTCTCTTGTGCTAGAACAGTAATTCCTGTGTTGCCACAGATTTATAATATGGCATAGATTTATAATACCATTACATCTCAATGAATAATGATATTGTTTCATAAAAATAAAAGTCCATTCAAAAAAAAAAAGAAAGAAGGAAACTTGGGAGTTTTACACTAAACAAACATTGTGATTTTTATAATATTTAAATTATTATGAATTGTTGATATATACTTTATTTAGTAAAATTTATTTATTTTTAATGAGTATGTTGAAGGGTGTAATATATTTTTAAAACTGTGAACCTGTTAAAACTATTTGCAAAAATCTATTGGAAACTGTTATTCTATTACTTTTATAATTGTTTAAATTGTTGTGGCTTTACTGAGGTTGTACGATAGAATTGCTTGTGACAGGGTTTAGAAAGTTGTTTATATTATTGAAAGCTGCATGTTAATGGTGATCAGTATGCCCTGTGAGAGATTTTAAATGTTTTATATATTTTGTATAGTATGCCATGTAAGAGATTTTAAATGATATATATATTTGTATGGTTTGCATGGAATATTTCTGGTTATTGAATACTTTTACCTTTTAAATTTTGAATACCCTGTCAGAATTTAAATATTTACACATTTTCCATAATTCTAATGGAATAACTTACAGCCTGTGATTTTGTATGAAATTTCATTGTCAAAAAAACAAAAAAAAAAAAAAAGCCTCAATAAACTTGTTATTTTTGAAATTGTAAAATTGAGGTCACCTCATTCGTCCAATTCCCCAATGGACCTAGCATGTGGATATTCTTCCACTAGGAGGCCTCTCCTAGTTCAGTGAAATGGTGAGCCGGTCATCAAGGTAAGTTGTAGTTCTTTTTGAAATTTTCTTTTGGATGTCAACTTATAAAGTTTAAAATTTTGTCGTGACGTCATGGGTGATGATCGGCTCACAAATGGTAGCGGAGCGTGGTTGGACGTAGTCCTGGCCACCTCTGAAACGAAAATTGGAAATGGATGAGGTGACCTCCATATCTTAGTGGGCATGTTATGTTAAGTATGATATGTTATTATTGTTGTAAATCTTGGTCTTTGGGTGCGGTTGCCGGTCCGGGACCCCTAGGGGGGGTTGCGCTCAGCCTGGCGATTTCTGATTGTATCTTGGGGGTTCTTAAGTGTTTATCTGTTTGTTTGTGTTCTTGTGTGGTCATTGTTGTCTTTGTTGTCTTATGGCACTTCATCTTGGTCTTCATTGTTGGTCCGGTGTCGGGTCGGGACACTCCAACTAAATTTGTTGTTTTATGGGGATACGAGTTATTGTCAGGGGTAGTTTGTGTGGTGTATAAGTGCAAAAATACGTTGTTTGTCATTGTTTCCGGAGTCTAGACATTGACAGGGTAACTTGTAACCAGCTGTATTGTTGTAAAATTGTTATCTGGGCGAGTTGGACTATGAGCTGTTGATAGCCGGCTGCAGGGTGGAATGTTGTCGTTGTCGTTTGCGTAATCTGATAAACCCGTCCTTGTCTCTTGTATCGGATCTAGGTTTGATGTGTCAATTCACGGTCGACCTGGTTGGTGCATCAGCTGATTGGACTTTGTTATTAAATGGCCATGCTGTTTACCCCTGTTGGGATTGGTTAGGGTCCTCGGGTTTGGTTTTCGGGGGGCTTCCTGAAGGGATTGTGTTTTATGGTTTTACTTTTTAGCGTTTTATTGTTTTAAGGTTTTATCGGTATTTTAGCTCCTCCCCCTCCTTTCTTCTTACTATTGCTTTAGGCCGCGGCCGCTCACACTCCCCGTATCTTCTACACTTACACACACTCAGCTACACACTCACACACACACCTTGTCCTTCCTTCTGGTGTCCTTTCGTTTTCAACTTCCGCCTGGTTTTATCTTTTTATTGGTTTTTATTCAATCCCCGCTTTTCCTCCAGGGGTGGCAGTCCCGGTGTCGTCCAACCCGTTGGACTCCTTTTGTTGTGGGGGTGTGCCGTACCTAGGTGTACGGCAAGTAGTGGTTATACGGATTCCGGGCGATATTTTCATGCATTTGGGTAGTTCGCCTCGGACAGGTTCACTTCGCTATCTGTGAGACGTTACGGCGACTGTTTGTTATTTCGAATCTTACCCCATCTAGGAGACGTTACGGTAACTTCGAACTACGGTATCTTTCGTTCCGTCTGCTAGAGGGAGTCTGCTGAACTTCGACGTGATTTGTAGGCGCCTTTGGGAAATCTGTCAGCTGTGGAGTGAGATTGTTTCGGACTCAAGTAGTGGTTGGCCTATGGTTTTCTTTTCGTTGAGTGGAGAGTCGCGTTTTTGACTCGATGGGTTGGTTCCGGTCAGCTGTTCTCATCAGGAGCGTTTGACGACCACGTGTTGGTCTCAGTTGTAGAGAGCTGAAAAGTTTTGTGGGTTTTTTTTATATGCCAGCGTTTTTTTTTTTTTAAATGATTATGTCAGGCTAAGGGGACAGTGTGCCATGGGGGTCCCTGGGGGCCGGCGTCCGTGATCGTGTGAAGACCGGGATGTTAAATTGTGTGATATACGTGTGTAAGTATTGAGGGACACAGCACGCGTGATTATGCACGCACTATGAACAGGTATGGAGAAATAAAATTTATTAAATTTTGCCCTGGGACTTTATGGGTCGAGTGTGGGTCTGGCTGATTTTTAACACTACAAAAAGAGAAAGAACATTTTTTTTCCTACAAAAAAAAGAGAAAACAAAAAAAAACACAAAATAAAACTTAAGAAAATGTGTTAGTTATTGGCCAAGGTGTTCATTTGGCCTAGTGGGGCAAAATTCAGCTGAGTTACTTAAATGCTCTTATTCCGTGTGTGCATGTAATTGTCTTGTGTTGTCCACATACGCATGCAATGTTGAGTACAGTTTTTCCTTGTAATCTGTGTGGAACTTATATTGGTGGCTGTTTTAATCGGAAGGTGTAAATCTGCTTGTGAAAAGAGTTTCAGTCCACCTACTGCTGTAACAACACATTCTCTTGTGCTAGAACAGTAATTCCTGTGTTGCCACAGATTTATAATATGGCATAGATTTATAATACCATTACATCTCAATGAATAATGATATTGTTTCATAAAAATAAAAGGCCATACAAAAAAAAAAAGAAAGAAGGAAACTTGGGAGTTTTACACTAAACAAACATTGTGATTTTTATAATATTTAAATTATTATGAATTGTTGATATATACTTTATTTAGTAAAATTTATTTATTTTTAATGAGTATGTTGAAGGGTGTAATATATTTTTAAAACTGTGAACCTGTTAAAACTATTTGCAAAAATCTATTGGAAACTGTTATTCTATTACTTTTATAATTGTTTAAATTGTTGTGGCTTTACTGAGGTTGTACGATAGAATTGCTTGTGACAGGGTTTAGAAAGTTGTTTATATTATTGAAAGCTGCATGTTAATGGTGATCAGTATGCCCTGTGAGAGATTTTAAATGTTTTATATATTTTGTATAGTATGCCATGTAAGAGATTTTAAATGATATATATATTTGTATGGTTTGCATGGAATATTTCTGGTTATTGAATACTTTTACCTTTTAAATTTTGAATACCCTGTCAGAATTTAAATATTTACACATTTTCCATAATTCTAATGGAATAACTTACAGCCTGTGTTTTTGTATGAAATTTCATTGTCAAAAAAAAAAAAAAAAAAAGAGCCTCAATAAACTTGTTATTTTTGAAATTGTAAAATTGAGGTCACCTCATTCGTCCAATTCCCCAATGGACCTAGCATGTGGATATTCTTCCACTAGGAGGCCTCTCCTAGTTCAGTGAAATGGTGAGCCGGTCATCAAGGTAAGTTGTAGTTCTTTTTGAAATTTTCTTTTGGATGTCAACTTATAAAGTTTAAAATTTTGTCGTGACGTCATGGGTGATGATCGGCTCACAAATGGTAGCAGAGCGTGGTTGGACGTAGTCCTGGCCACCTCTGAAACGAAAATTGGAAATGGATGAGGTGACCTCCATATCTTAGTGGGGCATGTTATGTTAAGTATGATATGTTATTATTGTTGTAAATCTTGGTCTTTGGGTGCGGTTGCCGGTCCGGGACCCCTAGGGGGGGTTGCGCTCAGCCTGGCGATTTCTGATTGTATCTTGGGGGTTCTTAAGTGTTTATCTGTTTGTTTGTGTTCTTGTGTGGTCATTGTTGTCTTTGTTGTCTTATGGCACTTCATCTTGGTCTTCATTGTTGGTCCGGTGTCGGGTCGGGACACTCCAACTAAATTTGTTGTTTTATGGGGATACGAGTTATTGTCAGGGGTAGTTTGTGTGGTGTATAAGTGCAAAAATACGTTGTTTGTCATTGTATCCGGAGTCTAGACATTGACAGGGTAACTTGTAACCAGCTGTATTGTTGTAAAATTGTTATCTGGGCGAGTTGGACTATGAGCTGTTGATAGCCGGCTGCAGGGTGGAATGTTGTCGTTGTCGTTTGCGTAATCTGATAAACCCGTCCTTGTCTCTTGTATCGGTTCTAGGTTTGATGTGTCAATTCACGGTCGACCTGGTTGGTGCATCAGCTGATTGGACTTTGTTATTAAATGGCCATGCTGTTTACCCCTGTTGGGATTGGTTAGGGTCCTCGGGTTTGGTTTTCGGGGGGCTTCCTGAAGGGATTGTGTTTTATGGTTTTACTTTTTAGCGTTTTATTGTTTTAAGGTTTTATCGGTATTTTAGCTCCTCCCCCTCCTTTCTTCTTTCTATTGCTTTAGGCCGCGGCCGCTCACACTCCCCGTATCTTCTACACTTACACACACTCAGCTACACACTCACACACACACCTTGTCCTTCCTTCTGGTGTCCTTTCGTTTTCAACTTCCGCCTGGTTTTATCTTTTTATTGGTTTTTATTCAATCCCCGCTTTTCCTCCAGGGGTGGCAGTCCCGGTGTCGTCCAACCCGTTGGACTCCTTTTGTTGTGGGGGTGTGCCGTACCTAGGTGTACGGCAAGTAGTGGTTATACGGATTCCGGGCGATATTTTCATGCATTTGGGTAGTTCGCCTCGGACAGGTTCACTTCGCTATCTGTGAGACGTTACGGCGACTGTTTGTTATTTCGAATCTTACCCCATCTAGGAGACGTTACGGTAACTTCGAACTACGGTATCTTTCGTTCCGTCTGCTAGAGGGAGTCTGCTGAACTTCGACGTGATTTGTAGGCGCCTTTGGGAAATCTGTCAGCTGTGGAGTGAGATTGTTTCGGACTCAAGTAGTGGTTGGCCTATGGTTTTCTTTTCGTTGAGTGGAGAGTCGCGTTGTTGACTCGATGGGTTGGTTCCGGTCAGCTGTTCTCATCAGGAGCGTTTGACGACCACGTGTTGGTCTCAGTTGTAGACAGCTGAAAAGTTTTGTGGGTTTTTTTTATAATCCAGCATTTTTTTTTTTAATGATTATGTCAGGCTAAGGGGACAGTGTGCCATGGGGGTCCCTGGGGGCCGGCGTCCGTGATCGTGTGAAGACCGGGATGTTAAATTGTGTGATATACGTGTGTAAGTATTGAGGGACACAGCACGCGTGATTATGCACGCACTATGAACAGGTATGGAGAAATAAAATTTATTAAATTTTGCCCTGGGACTTTATGGGTCGAGTGGGGGTCTGGCTGATTTTTTAACACTACAAAAAGAGAAAGAACATTTTTTTCCTACAAAAAAAAAAGAGAAAACAAAAAAAAAACACAAAATAAAACTTAAGAAAATGTGTTAGTTATTGGCCAAGGTGTTCATTTGGCCTAGTGGGGCAAAATTCAGCTGAGTTACTTAAATGCTCTTATTCCGTGTGTGCATGTAATTGTCTTGTGTTGTCCACATACGCATGCAATGTTGAGTACAGTTTTTCCTTGTAATCTGTGTGGAACTTATATTGGTGGCTGTTTTAATCGGAAGGTGTAAATCTGCTTGTGAAAAGAGTTTCAGTCCACCTACTGCTGTAACAACACATTCTCTTGTGCTAGAACAGTAATTCCTGTGTTGCCACAGATTTATAATATGGCATAGATTTATAATACCATTACATCTCAATGAATAATGATATTGTTTCATAAAAATAAAAGTCCATTCAAAAAAAAAAAGAAAGAAGGAAACTTGGGAGTTTTACACTAAACAAACATTGTGATTTTTATAATATTTAAATTATTATGAATTGTTGATATATACTTTATTTAGTAAAATTTATTTATTTTTAATGAGTATGTTGAAGGGTGTAATATATTTTTAAAACTGTGAACCTGTTAAAACTATTTGCAAAAATCTATTGGAAACTGTTATTCTATTACTTTTATAATTGTTTAAATTGTTGTGGCTTTACTGAGGTTGTACGATAGAATTGCTTGTGACAGGGTTTAGAAAGTTGTTTATATTATTGAAAGCTGCATGTTAATGGTGATCAGTATGCCCTGTGAGAGATTTTAAATGTTTTATATATTTTGTATAGTATGCCATGTAAGAGATTTTAAATGATATATATATTTGTATGGTTTGCATGGAATATTTCTGGTTATTGAATACTTTTACCTTTTAAATTTTGAATACCCTGTCAGAATTTAAATATTTACACATTTTCCATAATTCTAATGGAATAACTTACAGCCTGTGATTTTGTATGAAATTTCATTGTCAAAAAAACAAAAAAAAAAAAAAAGCCTCAATAAACTTGTTATTTTTGAAATTGTAAAATTGAGGTCACCTCATTCGTCCAATTCCCCAATGGACCTAGCATGTGGATATTCTTCCACTAGGAGGCCTCTCCTAGTTCAGTGAAATGGTGAGCCGGTCATCAAGGTAAGTTGTAGTTCTTTTTGAAATTTTCTTTTGGATGTCAACTTATAAAGTTTAAAATTTTGTCGTGACGTCATGGGTGATGATCGGCTCACAAATGGTAGCGGAGCGTGGTTGGACGTAGTCCTGGCCACCTCTGAAACGAAAATTGGAAATGGATGAGGTGACCTCCATATCTTAGTGGGCATGTTATGTTAAGTATGATATGTTATTATTGTTGTAAATCTTGGTCTTTGGGTGCGGTTGCCGGTCCGGGACCCCTAGGGGGGGTTGCGCTCAGCCTGGCGATTTCTGATTGTATCTTGGGGGTTCTTAAGTGTTTATCTGTTTGTTTGTGTTCTTGTGTGGTCATTGTTGTCTTTGTTGTCTTATGGCACTTCATCTTGGTCTTCATTGTTGGTCCGGTGTCGGGTCGGGACACTCCAACTAAATTTGTTGTTTTATGGGGATACGAGTTATTGTCAGGGGTAGTTTGTGTGGTGTATAAGTGCAAAAATACGTTGTTTGTCATTGTTTCCGGAGTCTAGACATTGACAGGGTAACTTGTAACCAGCTGTATTGTTGTAAAATTGTTATCTGGGCGAGTTGGACTATGAGCTGTTGATAGCCGGCTGCAGGGTGGAATGTTGTCGTTGTCGTTTGCGTAATCTGATAAACCCGTCCTTGTCTCTTGTATCGGATCTAGGTTTGATGTGTCAATTCACGGTCGACCTGGTTGGTGCATCAGCTGATTGGACTTTGTTATTAAATGGCCATGCTGTTTACCCCTGTTGGGATTGGTTAGGGTCCTCGGGTTTGGTTTTCGGGGGGCTTCCTGAAGGGATTGTGTTTTATGGTTTTACTTTTTAGCGTTTTATTGTTTTAAGGTTTTATCGGTATTTTAGCTCCTCCCCCTCCTTTCTTCTTACTATTGCTTTAGGCCGCGGCCGCTCACACTCCCCGTATCTTCTACACTTACACACACTCAGCTACACACTCACACACACACCTTGTCCTTCCTTCTGGTGTCCTTTCGTTTTCAACTTCCGCCTGGTTTTATCTTTTTATTGGTTTTTATTCAATCCCCGCTTTTCCTCCAGGGGTGGCAGTCCCGGTGTCGTCCAACCCGTTGGACTCCTTTTGTTGTGGGGGTGTGCCGTACCTAGGTGTACGGCAAGTAGTGGTTATACGGATTCCGGGCGATATTTTCATGCATTTGGGTAGTTCGCCTCGGACAGGTTCACTTCGCTATCTGTGAGACGTTACGGCGACTGTTTGTTATTTCGAATCTTACCCCATCTAGGAGACGTTACGGTAACTTCGAACTACGGTATCTTTCGTTCCGTCTGCTAGAGGGAGTCTGCTGAACTTCGACGTGATTTGTAGGCGCCTTTGGGAAATCTGTCAGCTGTGGAGTGAGATTGTTTCGGACTCAAGTAGTGGTTGGCCTATGGTTTTCTTTTCGTTGAGTGGAGAGTCGCGTTTTTGACTCGATGGGTTGGTTCCGGTCAGCTGTTCTCATCAGGAGCGTTTGACGACCACGTGTTGGTCTCAGTTGTAGAGAGCTGAAAAGTTTTGTGGGTTTTTTTTATATGCCAGCGTTTTTTTTTTTTTAAATGATTATGTCAGGCTAAGGGGACAGTGTGCCATGGGGGTCCCTGGGGGCCGGCGTCCGTGATCGTGTGAAGACCGGGATGTTAAATTGTGTGATATACGTGTGTAAGTATTGAGGGACACAGCACGCGTGATTATGCACGCACTATGAACAGGTATGGAGAAATAAAATTTATTAAATTTTGCCCTGGGACTTTATGGGTCGAGTGTGGGTCTGGCTGATTTTTAACACTACAAAAAGAGAAAGAACATTTTTTTTCCTACAAAAAAAAGAGAAAACAAAAAAAAACACAAAATAAAACTTAAGAAAATGTGTTAGTTATTGGCCAAGGTGTTCATTTGGCCTAGTGGGGCAAAATTCAGCTGAGTTACTTAAATGCTCTTATTCCGTGTGTGCATGTAATTGTCTTGTGTTGTCCACATACGCATGCAATGTTGAGTACAGTTTTTCCTTGTAATCTGTGTGGAACTTATATTGGTGGCTGTTTTAATCGGAAGGTGTAAATCTGCTTGTGAAAAGAGTTTCAGTCCACCTACTGCTGTAACAACACATTCTCTTGTGCTAGAACAGTAATTCCTGTGTTGCCACAGATTTATAATATGGCATAGATTTATAATACCATTACATCTCAATGAATAATGATATTGTTTCATAAAAATAAAAGGCCATACAAAAAAAAAAAGAAAGAAGGAAACTTGGGAGTTTTACACTAAACAAACATTGTGATTTTTATAATATTTAAATTATTATGAATTGTTGATATATACTTTATTTAGTAAAATTTATTTATTTTTAATGAGTATGTTGAAGGGTGTAATATATTTTTAAAACTGTGAACCTGTTAAAACTATTTGCAAAAATCTATTGGAAACTGTTATTCTATTACTTTTATAATTGTTTAAATTGTTGTGGCTTTACTGAGGTTGTACGATAGAATTGCTTGTGACAGGGTTTAGAAAGTTGTTTATATTATTGAAAGCTGCATGTTAATGGTGATCAGTATGCCCTGTGAGAGATTTTAAATGTTTTATATATTTTGTATAGTATGCCATGTAAGAGATTTTAAATGATATATATATTTGTATGGTTTGCATGGAATATTTCTGGTTATTGAATACTTTTACCTTTTAAATTTTGAATACCCTGTCAGAATTTAAATATTTACACATTTTCCATAATTCTAATGGAATAACTTACAGCCTGTGTTTTTGTATGAAATTTCATTGTCAAAAAAAAAAAAAAAAAAAGAGCCTCAATAAACTTGTTATTTTTGAAATTGTAAAATTGAGGTCACCTCATTCGTCCAATTCCCCAATGGACCTAGCATGTGGATATTCTTCCACTAGGAGGCCTCTCCTAGTTCAGTGAAATGGTGAGCCGGTCATCAAGGTAAGTTGTAGTTCTTTTTGAAATTTTCTTTTGGATGTCAACTTATAAAGTTTAAAATTTTGTCGTGACGTCATGGGTGATGATCGGCTCACAAATGGTAGCAGAGCGTGGTTGGACGTAGTCCTGGCCACCTCTGAAACGAAAATTGGAAATGGATGAGGTGACCTCCATATCTTAGTGGGGCATGTTATGTTAAGTATGATATGTTATTATTGTTGTAAATCTTGGTCTTTGGGTGCGGTTGCCGGTCCGGGACCCCTAGGGGGGGTTGCGCTCAGCCTGGCGATTTCTGATTGTATCTTGGGGGTTCTTAAGTGTTTATCTGTTTGTTTGTGTTCTTGTGTGGTCATTGTTGTCTTTGTTGTCTTATGGCACTTCATCTTGGTCTTCATTGTTGGTCCGGTGTCGGGTCGGGACACTCCAACTAAATTTGTTGTTTTATGGGGATACGAGTTATTGTCAGGGGTAGTTTGTGTGGTGTATAAGTGCAAAAATACGTTGTTTGTCATTGTATCCGGAGTCTAGACATTGACAGGGTAACTTGTAACCAGCTGTATTGTTGTAAAATTGTTATCTGGGCGAGTTGGACTATGAGCTGTTGATAGCCGGCTGCAGGGTGGAATGTTGTCGTTGTCGTTTGCGTAATCTGATAAACCCGTCCTTGTCTCTTGTATCGGATCTAGGTTTGATGTGTCAATTCACGGTCGACCTGGTTGGTGCATCAGCTGATTGGACTTTGTTATTAAATGGCCATGCTGTTTACCCCTGTTGGGATTGGTTAGGGTCCTCGGGTTTGGTTTTCGGGGGGCTTCCTGAAGGGATTGTGTTTTATGGTTTTACTTTTTAGCGTTTTATTGTTTTAAGGTTTTATCGGTATTTTAGCTCCTCCCCCTCCTTTCTTCTTACTATTGCTTTAGGCCGCGGCCGCTCACACTCCCCGTATCTTCTACACTTACACACACTCAGCTACACACTCACACACACACCTTGTCCTTCCTTCTGGTGTCCTTTCGTTTTCAACTTCCGCCTGGTTTTATCTTTTTATTGGTTTTTATTCAATCCCCGCTTTTCCTCCAGGGGTGGCAGTCCCGGTGTCGTCCAACCCGTTGGACTCCTTTTGTTGTGGGGGTGTGCCGTACCTAGGTGTACGGCAAGTAGTGGTTATACGGATTCCGGGCGATATTTTCATGCATTTGGGTAGTTCGCCTCGGACAGGTTCACTTCGCTATCTGTGAGACGTTACGGCGACTGTTTGTTATTTCGAATCTTACCCCATCTAGGAGACGTTACGGTAACTTCGAACTACGGTATCTTTCGTTCCGTCTGCTAGAGGGAGTCTGCTGAACTTCGACGTGATTTGTAGGCGCCTTTGGGAAATCTGTCAGCTGTGGAGTGAGATTGTTTCGGACTCAAGTAGTGGTTGGCCTATGGTTTTCTTTTCGTTGAGTGGAGAGTCGCGTTTTTGACTCGATGGGTTGGTTCCGGTCAGCTGTTCTCATCAGGAGCGTTTGACGACCACGTGTTGGTCTCAGTTGTAGAGAGCTGAAAAGTTTTGTGGGTTTTTTTTATATGCCAGCGTTTTTTTTTTTTTAAATGATTATGTCAGGCTAAGGGGACAGTGTGCCATGGGGGTCCCTGGGGGCCGGCGTCCGTGATCGTGTGAAGACCGGGATGTTAAATTGTGTGATATACGTGTGTAAGTATTGAGGGACACAGCACGCGTGATTATGCACGCACTATGAACAGGTATGGAGAAATAAAATTTATTAAATTTTGCCCTGGGACTTTATGGGTCGAGTGTGGGTCTGGCTGATTTTTAACACTACAAAAAGAGAAAGAACATTTTTTTTCCTACAAAAAAAAGAGAAAACAAAAAAAAACACAAAATAAAACTTAAGAAAATGTGTTAGTTATTGGCCAAGGTGTTCATTTGGCCTAGTGGGGCAAAATTCAGCTGAGTTACTTAAATGCTCTTATTCCGTGTGTGCATGTAATTGTCTTGTGTTGTCCACATACGCATGCAATGTTGAGTACAGTTTTTCCTTGTAATCTGTGTGGAACTTATATTGGTGGCTGTTTTAATCGGAAGGTGTAAATCTGCTTGTGAAAAGAGTTTCAGTCCACCTACTGCTGTAACAACACATTCTCTTGTGCTAGAACAGTAATTCCTGTGTTGCCACAGATTTATAATATGGCATAGATTTATAATACCATTACATCTCAATGAATAATGATATTGTTTCATAAAAATAAAAGGCCATACAAAAAAAAAAAGAAAGAAGGAAACTTGGGAGTTTTACACTAAACAAACATTGTGATTTTTATAATATTTAAATTATTATGAATTGTTGATATATACTTTATTTAGTAAAATTTATTTATTTTTAATGAGTATGTTGAAGGGTGTAATATATTTTTAAAACTGTGAACCTGTTAAAACTATTTGCAAAAATCTATTGGAAACTGTTATTCTATTACTTTTATAATTGTTTAAATTGTTGTGGCTTTACTGAGGTTGTACGATAGAATTGCTTGTGACAGGGTTTAGAAAGTTGTTTATATTATTGAAAGCTGCATGTTAATGGTGATCAGTATGCCCTGTGAGAGATTTTAAATGTTTTATATATTTTGTATAGTATGCCATGTAAGAGATTTTAAATGATATATATATTTGTATGGTTTGCATGGAATATTTCTGGTTATTGAATACTTTTACCTTTTAAATTTTGAATACCCTGTCAGAATTTAAATATTTACACATTTTCCATAATTCTAATGGAATAACTTACAGCCTGTGTTTTTGTATGAAATTTCATTGTCAAAAAAAAAAAAAAAAAAAGAGCCTCAATAAACTTGTTATTTTTGAAATTGTAAAATTGAGGTCACCTCATTCGTCCAATTCCCCAATGGACCTAGCATGTGGATATTCTTCCACTAGGAGGCCTCTCCTAGTTCAGTGAAATGGTGAGCCGGTCATCAAGGTAAGTTGTAGTTCTTTTTGAAATTTTCTTTTGGATGTCAACTTATAAAGTTTAAAATTTTGTCGTGACGTCATGGGTGATGATCGGCTCACAAATGGTAGCAGAGCGTGGTTGGACGTAGTCCTGGCCACCTCTGAAACGAAAATTGGAAATGGATGAGGTGACCTCCATATCTTAGTGGGCATGTTATGTTAAGTATGATATGTTATTAGTGTTGTAAATCTTGGTCTTTGGGTGCGGTTGCCGGTCCGGGACCCCTAGGGGGGGTTGCGCTCAGCCTGGAGATTTCTGATTGTATCTTGGGGGTTCTTAAGTGTTTATCTGTTTGTTTGTGTTCTTGTGTGGTCATTGTTGTCTTTGTTGTCTTATGGCACTTCATCTTGGTCTTCATTGTTGGTCCGGTGTCGGGTCGGGACACTCCAACTAAATTTGTTGTTTTATGGGGATACGAGTTATTGTCAGGGGTAGTTTGTGTGGTGTATAAGTGCAAAAATACGTTGTTTGTCATTGTATCCGGAGTCTAGACATTGACAGGGTAACTTGTAACCAGCTGTATTGTTGTAAAATTGTTATCTGGGCGAGTTGGACTATGAGCTGTTGATAGCCGGCTGCAGGGTGGAATGTTGTCGTTGTCGTTTGCGTAATCTGATAAACCCGTCCTTGTCTCTTGTATCGGTTCTAGGTTTGATGTGTCAATTCACGGTCGACCTGGTTGGTGCATCAGCTGATTGGACTTTGTTATTAAATGGCCATGCTGTTTACCCCTGTTGGGATTGGTTAGGGTCCTCGGTTTGGTTTTCGGGGGCTTCCTGGAGGGATTGTGTTTTATGGTTTTACTTTTTAGCGTTTTATTGTTTTAAGGTTTTATCGGTATTTTAGCTCCTCTCCCTCCTTTCTTCTTTCTATTGCTTTAGGCCGCGGCCGCTCACACTCCCCGTATCTTCTACACTTACACACACTCAGCTACACACACACACACACACACCTTGTCCTTCCTTCTGGTGTCCTTTCGTTTTCAACTTCCGCCTGGTTTTATCTTTTTATTGGTTTTTAGTCAGTCCCCGCTTTTCCTCCAGGGGTGGCAGTCCCGGTGTCGTTCAACCCGTTGGACTCCTTTTGTTGTGGGGGTGTGCCGTACCTAGGTGTACGGCAAGTAGTGGTTATACGGATTCCGGGCGATATTTTCATGCATTTGGGTAGTTCGCCTCGGACAGGTTCACTTCGCTATCTGTGAGACGTTACGGCGACTGTTTGTTATTTCGAATCTTACCCCATCTAGGAGACGTTACGGTAACTTCGAACTACGGTATCTTTCGTTCCGTCTGCTAGAGGGAGTCTGCTGAACTTCGACGTGATTTGTAGGCGCCTTTGGGAAATCTGTCAGCTGTGGAGTGAGATTGTTTCGGACTCAAGTAGTGGTTGGCCTATGGTTTTCTTTTCGTTGAGTGGAGAGTCGCGTTTTTGACTCGATGGGTTGGTTCCGGTCAGCTGTTCTCATCAGGAGCGTTTGACGACCACGTGTTGGTCTCAGTTGTAGACAGCTGAAAAGTTTTGTGGTTTTTTTTTATATGCCAGCGTTTTTTTTTTTAAAATGATTATGTCAGGCTAAGGGGACAGTGTGCCATGGGGGTCCCTGGGGGCCGGCGTCTGTGATCGTGTGAAGACCGGGATGTTAAATTGTTAGATATACGTGTGTAAGTATTGAGGGACACAGCACGCGTGATTATGCACGCACTATGAACAGGTATGGAGAAATAAAATTTATTAAATTTTGCCCTGGGACTTTATGGGTCGAGTGGGGGTCTGGCTGATTTTTTAACACTACAAAAAGAGAAAGAACATTTTTTCCTACAAAAAAAAAGAGAAAACAAAAAAAAACACAAAATAAAACTTAAGAAAATGTGTTAGTTATTGGCCAAGGTGTTCATTTGGCCTAGTGGGGCAAAATTCAGCTGAGTTACTTAAATGCTCTTATTCCGTGTGTGCATGTAATTGTCTTGTGTTGTCCACATACGCATGCAATGTTGAGTACAGTTTTTCCTTGTAATCTGTGTGGAACTTATATTGGTGGCTGTTTTAATCGGAAGGTGTAAATCTGCTTGTGAAAAGAGTTTCAGTCCACCTACTGCTGTAACAACACATTCTCTTGTGCTAGAACAGTAATTCCTGTGTTGCCACAGATTTATAATATGGCATAGATTTATAATACCATTACATCTCAATGAATAATGATATTGTTTCATAAAAATAAAAGTCCATACAAAAAAAAAAAAAAGAAAGAAGGAAACTTGGGAGTTTGACACTAAACAAACATTGTGATTTTTATAATATTTAAATTATTATGAATTGTTGATATATACTTTATTTAGTAAAATTTATTTATTTTTAATGAGTATGTTGAAGGGTGTAATATATTTTTAAAACTGTGAACCTGTTAAAACTATTTGCAAAAATCTATTGGAAACTGTTATTCTATTACTTTTATAATTGTTTAAATTGTTGTGGCTTTACTGAGGTTGTACGATAGAATTGCTTGTGACAGGGTTTAGAAAGTTGTTTATATTATTGAAAGCTGCATGTTAATGGTGATCAGTATGCCCTGTGAGAGATTTTAAATGTTTCATATATTTTGTATAGTATGCCATGTAAGAGATTTTAAATGATATATATATATTTGTATGGTTTGCATGGAATATTTCTGGTTATTGAATACTTTTACCTTTTAAATTTTGAATACCCTGTCAGAATTTAAATATTTACACATTTTCCATAATTCTAATGGAATAACTTACAGCCTGTGTTTTTGTATGAAATTTCATTGTCAAAAAAAAAAAAAAAAAAAAAAAAAAAAAGAGCCTCAATAAACTTGTTATTTTTGAAATTGTAAAATTGAGGTCACCTCATTCGTCCAATTCCCCAATGGACCTAGCATGTGGATATTCTTCCACTAGGAGGCCTCTCCTAGTTCAGTGAAATGGTGAGCCGGTCATCAAGGTAAGTTGTAGTTCTTTTTGAAATTTTCTTTTGGATGTCAACTTATAAAGTTTAAAATTTTGTCGTGACGTCATGGGTGATGAGCGGCTCACAAATGGTAGCAGAGCGTGGTTGGACGTAGTCCTGGCCACCTCTGAAACGAAAATTGGAAATGGATGAGGTGACCTCCATATCTTAGTGGGGCATGTTATGTTAAGTATGATATGTTATTAGTGTTGTAAATCTTGGTCTTTGGGTGCGGTTGCCGGTCCGGGACCCCTAGGGGGGGTTGCGCTCAGCCTGGCGATTTCTGATTGTATCTTGGGGGTTCTTAAGTGTTTATCTGTTTGTTTGTGTTCTTGTGTGGTCATTGTTGTCTTTGTTGCCTTATGGCACTTCATCTTGGTCTTCACTGTTGGTCCGGTGTCGGGTCGGGACACTCCAACTAAATTTGTTGTTTTATGGGGATACGAGTTATTGTCAGGGGTAGTTTGTGTGGTGTATAAGTGCAAAAATACGTTGTTTGTCATTGTATCCGGAGTCTAGACATTGACAGGGTAACTTGTAACCAGCTGTATTGTTGTAAAATTGTTATCTGGGCGAGTTGGACTATGAGCTGTTGATAGCCGGCTGCAGGGTGGAATGTTGTCGTTGTCGTTTGCGTAATCTGATAAACCCGTCCTTGTCTCTTGTATCGGTTCTAGGTTTGATGTGTCAATTCACGGTCGACCTGGTTGGTGCATCAGCTGATTGGACTTTGTTATTAAATGGCCATGCTGTTTACCCCTGTTGGGATTGGTTAGGGTCCTCGGGTTTGGTTTTCGGGGGGCTTCCTGAAGGGATTGTGTTTTATGGTTTTACTTTTTAACGTTTTATTGTTTTAAGGTTTTATCGGTATTTTAGCTCCTCTCCCTCCTTTCTTCTTTCTATTGCTTTAGGCCGCGGCCGCTCACACTCCCCGTATCTTCTACACTTACACACACTCAGCTACACACACTCAGCTACACACACACACACACACACACCTTGTCCTTCCTTCTGGTGTCCTTTCGTTTTCAACTTCCGCCTGGTTTTATCTTTTTATTGGTTTTTATTCAATCCCCGCTTTTCCTCCAGGGGTGGCAGTCCCGGTGTCGTCCAACCCGTTGGACTCCTTTTGTTGTGGGGGTGTGCCGTACCTAGGTGTACGGCAAGTAGTGGTTATACGGATTCTGGGCGATATTTTCATGCATTTGGGTAGTTCGCCTCGGACAGGTTCACTTCGCTATCTGTGAGACGTTACGGCGACTGTTTGTTATTTCGAATCTTACCCCATCTAGGAGACGTTACGGTAAATTCGAACTACGGTATCTTTCGTTCCGTCTGCTAGAGGGAGTCTGCTGAATTTCGACGTGATTTGTAGGCGCCTTTGGGAAATCTGTCAGCTGTGGAGTGAGATTGTTTCGGACTCAAGTAGTGGTTGGCCTATGGTTTTCTTTTCGTTGAGTGGAGAGTCACGTTGTTGACTCGATGGGTTGGTTCCGGTCAGCTGTTCTCATCAGGAGCGTTTGACGACCACGTGTTGGTCTCAGTTGTAGACAGCTGAAAAGTTTTGTGGGTTTTTTTTATAATCCAGCATTTTTTTTTTTTAATGATTATGTCAGGCTAAGGGGACAGTGTGCCATGGGGGTCCCTGGGGGCCGGCGTCCGTGATCGTGTGAAGACCGGGATGTTAAATTGTGTGATATACGTGTGTAAGTATTGAGGGACACAGCACGCGTGATTATGCACGCACTATGAACAGGTATGGAGAAATAAAATTTATTAAATTTTGCCCTGGGACTTTATGGGTCGAGTGGGGGTCTGGCTGATTTTTTAACACTGCAAAAAGAGAAAGAACTTTTTTTCCTACAAAAAAAAAGAGAAAAAAAAAACAAATAAAACTTAAGAAAATGTGTTAGTTATTGGCCAAGGTGTTCATTTGGCCTAGTGGGGCAAAATTCAGCTGAGTTACTTAAATGCTCTTATTCCGTGTGTGCATTTAATTGTCTTGTGTTGTCCACATACGCATGCAATGTTGAGTACAGTTTTTCCTTGTAATCTGTGTGGAACTTATATTGGTGGCTGTTTTAATCGGAAGGTGTAAATCTGCTTGTGAAAAGAGTTTCAGTCCACCTACTGCTGTAACAACACATTCTCTTGTGCTAGAACAGTAATTCCTGTGTTGCCACAGATTTATAATATGGCATAGATTTATAATACCATTACATCTCAATGAATAATGATATTGTTTCATAAAAATAAAAGTCCGTACAAAAAAAAAAAAAGAAAGAAGGAAACTTGGGAGTTTTACACTAAACAAACATTGTGATTTTTATAATATTTAAATTATTATGAATTGTTGATATATACTTTATTTAGTAAAATTTATTTATTTTTAATGAGTATGTTGAAGGGTGTAATATATTTTTAAAACTGTGAACCTGTTAAAACTATTTGCAAAAATCTATTGGAAACTGTTATTCTATTACTTTTATAATTGTTTAAATTGTTGTGGCTTTACTGAGGTTGTACGATAGAATTGCTTGTGACAGGGTTTAGAAAGTTGTTTATATTATTGAAAGCTGCATGTTAATGGTGATCAGTATGCCCTGTGAGAGATTGTAAATGTTTTATATATTTTGTATAGTATGCTATGTAAGAGGTTTTAAATGATATATATATATATTTGTATGGTTTGCATGGAATATTTCTGGTTATTGAATACTTTTACCTTTTAAATTTTGAATACCCTGTCAGAATTTAAATATTTACACATTTTCCATAATTCTAATGGAATAACTTACAGCCTGTGTTTTTGTATGAAATTTCATTGTCAAAAAAAAAAAAAAAAAAGAGCCTCAATAAACTTGTTATTTTTGAAATTGTAAAATTGAGGTCACCTCATTCGTCCAATTCCCCAATGGACCTAGCATGTGGATATTCTTCCACTAGGAGGCCTCTCCTAGTTCAGTGAAATGGTGAGCCGGTCATCAAGGTAAGTTGTAGTTCTTTTTGAAATTTTCTTTTGGATGTCAACTTATAAAGTTTAAAATTTTGTCGTGACGTCATGGGTGATGAGCGGCTCACAAATGGTAGCAGAGCGTGGTTGGACGTAGTCCTGGCCACCTCTGAAACGAAAATTGGAAATGGATGAGGTGACCTCCATATCTTAGTGGGGCATGTTATGTTAAGTATGATATGTTATTAGTGTTGTAAATCTTGGTCTTTGGGTGCGGTTGCCGGTCCGGGACCCCTAGGGGGGGTTGCGCTCAGCCTGGCGATTTCTGATTGTATCTTGGGGGTTCTTAAGTGTTTATCTGTTTGTTTGTGTTCTTGTGTGGTCATTGTTGTCTTTGTTGCCTTATGGCACTTCATCTTGGTCTTCATTGTTGGTCCGGTGTCGGGTCGGGACACTCCAACTAAATTTGTTGTTTTATGGGGATACGAGTTATTGTCAGGGGTAGTTTGTGTGGTGTATAAGTGCAAAAATACGTTGTTTGTCATTGTATCCGGAGTCTAGACATTGACAGGGTAACTTGTAACCAGCTGTATTGTTGTAAAATTATCTGGGCGAGTTGGACTATGAGCTGTTGATAGCCGGCTGCAGGGTGGAATGTTGTCGTTGTCGTTTGCGTAATCTGATAAACCCGTCCTTGTCTCTTGTATCGGTTCTAGGTTTGATGTGTCAATTCACGGTCGACCTGGTTGGTGCATCAGCTGATTGGACTTTGTTATTAAATGGCCATGCTGTTTACCCCTGTTGGGATTGGTTAGGGTCCTCGGGTTTGGTTTTCGGGGGGCTTCCTGAAGGGATTGTGTTTTATGGTTTTACTTTTTAACGTTTTATTGTTTTAAGGTTTTATCGGTATTTTAGCTCCTCTCCCTCCTTTCTTCTTTCTATTGCTTTAGGCCGCGGCCGCTCACACTCCCCGTATCTTCTACACTTACACACACTCAGCTACACACACTCAGCTACACACACACACACACACACACACACACCTTGTCCTTCCTTCTGGTGTCCTTTCGTTTTCAACTTCCGCCTGGTTTTATCTTTTTATTGGTTTTTATTCAATCCCCGCTTTTCCTCCAGGGGTGGCAGTCCCGGTGTCGTCCAACCCGTTGGACTCCTTTTGTTGTGGGGGTGTGCCGTACCTAGGTGTACGGCAAGTAGTGGTTATACGGATTCTGGGCGATATTTTCATGCATTTGGGTAGTTCGCCTCGGACAGGTTCACTTCGCTATCTGTGAGACGTTACGGCGACTGTTTGTTATTTCGAATCTTACCCCATCTAGGAGACGTTACGGTAAATTCGAACTACGGTATCTTTCGTTCCGTCTGCTAGAGGGAGTCTGCTGAACTTCGACGTGATTTGTAGGCGCCTTTGGGAAATCTGTCAGCTGTGGAGTGAGATTGTTTCGGACTCAAGTAGTGGTTGGCCTATGGTTTTCTTTTCGTTGAGTGGAGAGTCGCGTTGTTGACTCGATGGGTTGGTTCCGGTCAGCTGTTCTCATCAGGAGCGTTTGACGACCACGTGTTGGTCTCAGTTGTAGACAGCTGAAAAGTTTTGTGGGTTTTTTTTATAATCCAGCATTTTTTTTTTTTTAATGATTATGTCAGGCTAAGGGGACAGTGTGCCATGGGGGTCCCTGGGGGCCGGCGTCCGTGATCGTGTGAAGACCGGGATGTTAAATTGTGTGATATACGTGTGTAAGTATTGAGGGACACAGCACGCGTGATTATGCACGCACTATGAACAGGTATGGAGAAATAAAATTTATTAAATTTTGCCCTGGGACTTTATGGGTCGAGTGGGGGTCTGGCTGATTTTTTAACACTGCAAAAAGAGAAAGAACTTTTTTTCCTACAAAAAAAAAGAGAAAACAAAAAAAAAACAAATAAAACTTAAGAAAATGTGTTAGTTATTGGCCAAGGTGTTCATTTGGCCTAGTGGGGCAAAATTCAGCTGAGTTACTTAAATGCTCTTATTCCGTGTGTGCATGTAATTGTCTTGTGTTGTCCACATACGCATGCAATGTTGAGTACAGTTTTTCCTTGTAATCTGTGTGGAACTTATATTGGTGGCTGTTTTAATCGGAAGGTGTAAATCTGCTTGTGAAAAGAGTTTCAGTCCACCTACTGCTGTAACAACACATTCTCTTGTGCTAGAACAGTAATTCCTGTGTTGCCACAGATTTATAATATGGCATAGATTTATAATACCATTACATCTCAATGAATAATGATATTGTTTCATAAAAATAAAAGTCCATACAAAAAAAAAAAAAGAAAGAAGGAAACTTGGGAGTTTTACACTAAACAAACATTGTGATTTTTATAATATTTAAATTATTATGAATTGTTGATATATACTTTATTTAGTAAAATTTATTTATTTTTAATGAGTATGTTGAAGGGTGTAATATATTTTTAAAACTGTGAACCTGTTAAAACTATTTGCAAAAATCTATTGGAAACTGTTATTCTATTACTTTTATAATTGTTTAAATTGTTGTGGCTTTACTGAGGTTGTACGATAGAATTGCTTGTGACAGGGTTTAGAAAGTTGTTTATATTATTGAAAGCTGCATGTTAATGGTGATCAGTATGCCCTGTGAGAGATTGTAAATGTTTTATATATTTTGTATAGTATGCTATGTAAGAGGTTTTAAATGATATATATATATATTTGTATGGTTTGCATGGAATATTTCTGGTTATTGAATACTTTTACCTTTTAAATTTTGAATACCCTGTCAGAATTTAAATATTTACACATTTTCCATAATTCTAATGGAATAACTTACAGCCTGTGTTTTTGTATGAAATTTCATTGTCAAAAAAAAAAAAAAAAAAAGAGCCTCAATAAACTTGTTATTTTTGAAATTGTAAAATTGAGGTCACCTCATTCGTCCAATTCCCCAATGGACCTAGCATGTGGATATTCTTCCACTAGGAGGCCTCTCCTAGTTCAGTGAAATGGTGAGCCGGTCATCAAGGTAAGTTGTAGTTCTTTTTGAAATTTTCTTTTGGATGTCAACTTATAAAGTTTAAAATTTTGTCGTGACGTCATGGGTGATGAGCGGCTCACAAATGGTAGCAGAGCGTGGTTGGACGTAGTCCTGGCCACCTCTGAAACGAAAATTGGAAATGGATGAGGTGACCTCCATATCTTAGTGGGGCATGTTATGTTAAGTATGATATGTTATTAGTGTTGTAAATCTTGGTCTTTGGGTGCGGTTGCCGGTCCGGGACCCCCAGGGGGGGTTGCGCTCAGCCTGGCGATTTCTGATTGTATCTTGGGGGTTCTTAAGTGTTTATCTGTTTGTTTGTGTTCTTGTGTGGTCATTGTTGTCTTTGTTGCCTTATGGCACTTCATCTTGGTCTTCATTGTTGGTCCGGTGTCGGGTCGGGACACTCCAACTAAATTTGTTGTTTTATGGGGATACGAGTTATTGTCAGGGGTAGTTTGTGTGGTGTATAAGTGCAAAAATACGTTGTTTGTCATTGTATCCGGAGTCTAGACATTGACAGGGTAACTTGTAACCAGCTGTATTGTTGTAAAATTGTTATCTGGGCGAGTTGGACTATGAGCTGTTGATAGCCGGCTGCAGGGTGGAATGTTGTCGTTGTCGTTTGCGTAATCTGATAAACCCGTCCTTGTCTCTTGTATCGGTTCTAGGTTTGATGTGTCAATTCACGGTCGACCTGGTTGGTGCATCAGCTGATTGGACTTTGTTATTAAATGGCCATGCTGTTTACCCCTGTTGGGATTTGTTAGGGTCCTCGGGTTTGGTTTTCGGGGGGCTTCCTGGAGGGATTGTGTTTTATGGTTTTACTTTTTAGCGTTTTATTGTTTTAAGGTTTTATCGGTATTTTAGCTCCTCTCCCTCCTTTCTTCTTTCTATTGCTTTAGGCCGCGGCCGCTCACACTCCCCGTATCTTCTACACTTACACACACTCAGCTACACACACACACACACACACACCTTGTCCTTCCTTCTGGTGTCCTTTCGTTTTCAACTTCCGCCTGGTTTTATCTTTTTATTGGTTTTTAGTCAGTCCCCGCTTTTCCTCCAGGGGTGGCAGTCCCGGTGTCGTTCAACCCGTTGGACTCCTTTTGTTGTGGGGGTGTGCCGTACCTAGGTGTACGGCAAGTAGTGGTTATACGGATTCCGGGCGATATTTTCATGCATTTGGGTAGTTCGCCTCGGACAGGTTCACTTCGCTATCTGTGAGACGTTACGGCGACTGTTTGTTATTTCGAATCTTACCCCATCTAGGAGACGTTACGGTAACTTCGAACTACGGTATCTTTCGTTCCGTCTGCTAGAGGGAGTCTGCTGAACTTCGACGTGATTTGTAGGCGCCTTTGGGAAATCTGTCAGCTGTGGAGTGAGATTGTTTCGGACTCAAGTAGTGGTTGGCCTATGGTTTTCTTTTCGTTGAGTGGAGAGTCGCGTTTTTGACTCGATGGGTTGGTTCCGGTCAGCTGTTCTCATCAGGAGCGTTTGACGACCACGTGTTGGTCTCAGTTGTAGAGAGCTGAAAAGTTTTGTGGGTTTTTTTTATATGCCAGCGTTTTTTTTTTTAAATGATTATGTCAGGCTAAGGGGACAGTGTGCCATGGGGGTCCCTGGGGGCCGGCGTCCGTGATCGTGTGAAGACCGGGATGTTAAATTGTGTGATATACGTGTGTAAGTATTGAGGGACACAGCACGCGTGATTATGCACGCACTATGAACAGGTATGGAGAAATAAAATTTATTAAATTTTGCCCTGGGACTTTATGGGTCGAGTGGGGGTCTGGCTGATTTTTTAACACTACAAAAAGAGAAAGAACATTTTTTTTTCCTACAAAAAAAAAGAGAAAACAAAAAAAAACACAAAATAAAACTTAAGAAAATGTGTTAGTTATTGGCCAAGGTGTTCATTTGGCCTAGTGGGGCAAAATTCAGCTGAGTTACTTAAATGCTCTTATTCCGTGTGTGCATGTAATTGTCTTGTGTTGTCCACATACGCATGCAATGTTGAGTACAGTTTTTCCTTGTAATCTGTGTGGAACTTATATTGGTGGCTGTTTTAATCGGAAGGTGTAAATCTGCTTGTGAAAAGAGTTTCAGTCCACCTACTGCTGTAACAACACATTCTCTTGTGCTAGAACAGTAATTCCTGTGTTGCCACAGATTTATAATATGGCATAGATTTATAATACCATTACATCTCAATGAATAATGATATTGTTTCATAAAAATAAAAGTCCATACAAAAAAAAAAAAAAGAAAGAAGGAAACTTGGGAGTTTTACACTAAACAAACATTGTGATTTTTATAATATTTAAATTATTATGAATTGTTGATATATACTTTATTTAGTAAAATTTATTTATTTTTAATGAGTATGTTGAAGGGTGTAATATATTTTTAAAACTGTGAACCTGTTAAAACTATTTGCAAAAATCTATTGGAAACTGTTATTCTATTACTTTATAATTGTTTAAATTGTTGTGGCTTTACTGAGGTTGTACGATAGAATTGCTTGTGACAGGGTTTAGAAAGTTGTTTATATTATTGAAAGCTGCATGTTAATGGTGATCAGTATGCCCTGTGAGAGATTGTAAATGTTTTATATATTTTGTATAGTATGCTATGTAAGAGGTTTTAAATGATATATATATATATTTGTATGGTTTGCATGGAATATTTCTGGTTATTGAATACTTTTACCTTTTAAATTTTGAATACCCTGTCAGAATTTAAATACTTACACATTTTCCATAATTCTAATGGAATAACTTACAGCCTGTGTTTTTGTATGAAATTTCATTGTCAAAAAAAAAAAAAAAAAAAGAGCCTCAATAAACTTGTTATTTTTGAAATTGTAAAATTGAGGTCACCTCATTCGTCCAATTCCCCAATGGACCTAGCATGTGGATATTCTTCCACTAGGAGGCCTCTCCTAGTTCAGTGAAATGGTGAGCCGGTCATCAAGGTAAGTTGTAGTTCTTTTTGAAATTTTCTTTTGGATGTCAACTTATAAAGTTTAAAATTTTGTCGTGACGTCATGGGTGATGAGCGGCTCACAAATGGTAGCAGAGCGTGGTTGGACGTAGTCCTGGCCACCTCTGAAACGAAAATTGGAAATGGATGAGGTGACCTCCATATCTTAGTGGGGCATGTTATGTTAAGTATGATATGTTATTAGTGTTGTAAATCTTGGTCTTTGGGTGCGGTTGCCGGTCCGGGACCCCTAGGGGGGGTTGCGCTCAGCCTGGCGATTTCTGATTGTATCTTGGGGGTTCTTAAGTGTTTATCTGTTTGTTTGTGTTCTTGTGTGGTCATTGTTGTCTTTGTTGCCTTATGGCACTTCATCTTGGTCTTCATTGTTGGTCCGGTGTCGGGTCGGGACACTCCAACTAAATTTGTTGTTTTATGGGGATACGAGTTATTGTCAGGGGTAGTTTGTGTGGTGTATAAGTGCAAAAATACGTTGTTTGTCATTGTATCCGGAGTCTAGACATTGACAGGGTAACTTGTAACCAGCTGTATTGTTGTAAAATTGTTATCTGGGCGAGTTGGACTATGAGCTGTTGATAGCCGGCTGCAGGGTGGAATGTTGTCGTTGTCGTTTGCGTAATCTGATAAACCCGTCCTTGTCTCTTGTATCGGTTCTAGGTTTGATGTGTCAATTCACGGTCGACCTGGTTGGTGCATCAGCTGATTGGACTTTGTTATTAAATGGCCATGCTGTTTACCCCTGTTGGGATTGGTTAGTGTCCTCGGGTTTGGTTTTCGGGGGGCTTCCTGGAGGGATTGTGTTTTATGGTTTTACTTTTTAGCGTTTTATTGTTTTAAGGTTTTATCGGTATTTTAGCTCCTCTCCCTCCTTTCTTCTTTCTATTGCTTTAGGCCGCGGCCGCTCACACTCCCCGTATCTTCTACACTTACACACACTCAGCTACACACACACACACACACACACACCTTGTCCTTCCTTCTGGTGTCCTTTCGTTTTCAACTTCCGCCTGGTTTTATCTTTTTATTGGTTTTTAGTCAGTCCCCGCTTTTCCTCCAGGGGTGGCAGTCCCGGTGTCGTTCAACCCGTTGGACTCCTTTTGTTGTGGGGGTGTGCCGTACCTAGGTGTACGGCAAGTAGTGGTTATACGGATTCCGGGCGATATTTTCATGCATTTGGGTAGTTCGCCTCGGACAGGTTCACTTCGCTATCTGTGAGACGTTACGGCGACTGTTTGTTATTTCGAATCTTACCCCATCTAGGAGACGTTACGGTAACTTCGAACTACGGTATCTTTCGTTCCGTCTGCTAGAGGGAGTCTGCTGAACTTCGACGTGATTTGTAGGCGCCTTTGGGAAATCTGTCATCTGTGGAGTGAGATTGTTTCGGACTCAAGTAGTGGTTGGCCTATGGTTTTCTTTTCGTTGAGTGGAGAGTCGCGTTTTTGACTCGATGGGTTGGTTCCGGTCAGCTGTTCTCATCAGGAGCGTTTGACGACCACGTGTTGGTCTCAGTTGTAGAGAGCTGAAAAGTTTTGTGGGTTTTTTTTATATGCCAGCGTTTTTTTTTAAAATGATTATGTCAGGCTAAGGGGACAGTGTGCCATGGGGGTCCCTGGGGGCCGGCGTCCGTGATCGTGTGAAGACCGGGATGTTAAATTGTGTGATATACGTGTGTAAGTATTGAGGGACACAGCACGCGTGATTATGCACGCACTATGAACAGGTATGGAGAAATAAAATTTATTAAATTTTGCCCTGGGACTTTATGGGTCGAGTGGGGGTCTGGCTGATTTTTTAACACTACAAAAAGAGAAAGAACATTTTTTTTCCTACAAAAAAAAAGAGAAAACAAAAAAAAACACAAAATAAAACTTAAGAAAATGTGTTAGTTATTGGCCAAGGTGTTCATTTGGCCTAGTGGGGCAAAATTCAGCTGAGTTACTTAAATGCTCTTATTCCGTGTGTGCATGTAATTGTCTTGTGTTGTCCACATACGCATGCAATGTTGAGTACAGTTTTTCCTTGTAATCTGTGTGGAACTTATATTGGTGGCTGTTTTAATCGGAAGGTGTAAATCTGCTTGTGAAAAGAGTTTCAGTCCACCTACTGCTGTAACAACACATTCTCTTGTGCTAGAACAGTAATTCCTGTGTTGCCACAGATTTATAATATGGCATAGATTTATAATACCATTACATCTCAATGAATAATGATATTGTTTCATAAAAATAAAAGTCCATTCAAAAAAAAAAAGAAAGAAGGAAACTTGGGAGTTTTACACTAAACAAACATTGTGATTTTTATAATATTTAAATTATTATGAATTGTTGATATATACTTTATTTAGTAAAATTTATTTATTTTTAATGAGTATGTTGAAGGGTGTAATATATTTTTAAAACTGTGAACCTGTTAAAACTATTTGCAAAAATCTATTGGAAACTGTTATTCTATTACTTTTATAATTGTTTAAATTGTTGTGGCTTTACTGAGGTTGTACGATAGAATTGCTTGTGACAGGGTTTAGAAAGTTGTTTATATTATTGAAAGCTGCATGTTAATGGTGATCAGTATGCCCTGTGAGAGATTTTAAATGTTTTATATATTTTGTATAGTATGCCATGTAAGAGATTTTAAATGATATATATATTTGTATGGTTTGCATGGAATATTTCTGGTTATTGAATACTTTTACCTTTTAAATTTTGAATACCCTGTCAGAATTTAAATATTTACACATTTTCCATAATTCTAATGGAATAACTTACAGCCTGTGTTTTTGTATGAAATTTCATTGTCAAAAAAAAAAAAAAAAAAAAAAAAGAGCCTCAATAAACTTGTTATTTTTGAAATTGTAAAATTGAGGTCACCTCATTCGTCCAATTCCCCAATGGACCTAGCATGTGGATATTCTTCCACTTGGAGGCCTCTCCTAGTTCAGTGAAATGGTGAGCCGGTCATCAAGGTAAGTTGTAGTTCTTTTTGAAATTTTCTTTTGGATGTCAACTTATAAAGTTTAAAATTTTGTCGTGACGTCATGGGTGATGAGCGGCTCACAAATGGTAGCAGAGCGTGGTTGGACGTAGTCCTGGCCACCTCTGAAACGAAAATTGGAAATGGATGAGGTGACCTCCATATCTTAGTGGGGCATGTTATGTTAAGTATGATATGTTATTAGTGTTGTAAATCTTGGTCTTTGGGTGCGGTTGCCGGTCCGGGACCCCTAGGGGGGGTTGCGCTCAGCCTGGCGATTTCTGATTGTATCTTGGGGGTTCTTAAGTGTTTATCTGTTTGTTTGTGTTCTTGTGTGGTCATTGTTGTCTTTGTTGTCTTATGGCACTTCATCTTGGTCTTCATTGTTGGTCCGGTGTCGGGTCGGGACACTCCAACTAAATTTGTTGTTTTATGGGGATACGAGTTATTGTCAGGGGTAGTTTGTGTGGTGTATAAGTGCAA